>CM039732.1:11266479-11659614 GCA_022539455.1 Dendrobium nobile | reverse complement strand
TGCTTAATGTTTAAATTATTTTTTTTCTATTCTTTGAAATATGAAGATTATATGTGTGTTTCAACTTGTGCTACTGGTAAAGAAATTTGGCATAGATTGTGTTATTTGTGAAGGAACAAATGAAGTTAAGCAATCTATGTTGAATATTTTATTACATGACTATGAACTGTTTCATATAAAACTTACTGAATCAATTTTTAACATATATATTAGGTTAACTCAAATTGTTACCTAATTGCATGCCTTAGGAATTGAGCTAACTAACTATGAAAGAGTTAATAAAATTTTGAGATGCTTGCATTCTTTCTTTGATGCTAAGATTACTGTAATTATTGAATCTAAAGATTTGAATACTTATTATGTTAATAACTTACTTGGGTCACTTATTCCTTACGAGCAAGGGGTGAATCAAAGATAACTTGATGCAGATGAAAAGAAGAAGGAGAAAACTGTGGCACTGAAAGCTAACAATAAGGATATAAATTCTTCTGGGTTTGAAATTAGCGATGATGTTACTTTCATCACTAGTCAATTCAAAAGCTTTCTAAGGAAGAATCTCAAGCAATATCAGAAGTGGAAAAAGGTAAGGATAATAAAAATTTTAAAAGTTCTTCTGATGTTATTTGTTTTGAATGCAGGAAGCTTAGACATGTCAAAGCTGATTGTCCTACACTTAAGGATCACTCAATTAAGAAGAAGGGTGAAGAGAAACCCAAGTACATGAAGGACAAGAAATGGTTTCAAAAGGCATTCTAGGCGGATTTTGCATCTAACTCCTCTGAGACTGAAGCTGAGGAGGAGACAATGAACTTATGTTTAATGGCCAGTGATCATCTTGGTCAATCTGACCAAGAAGAGGTATGTGAACTATGCTACAAATAATTACTTGAAGTTTGTGAGAAAATTCATGTATCATGTAGGAAACTTAAAAAAATGCATGCTAGTTTAAAATTGAAATTTTTGAATTTATAAAAAAAGCATGAAATTTTATTGAAAGATCACTTTTAAATTGATAGCAATCACATATCTTTACTTGAGGAGTTTGATGAGTTAAATAAAAGCATATTGAATTAACCGATGCACATGATTCATTAAAGTCATCTCATGTTGAGTTAGAAAAGTTTAAGAAGTTAGAAAAACTCAAATCTTTTGAAAATGATAAACTAACTTTGCATGCATTACATAATGTTAAAAGGAAGCATCACCACCCGAGTAGATTAGTAAACCTTTTCTTGGTGTTAGATGTTTTCATGTGGTATACTAGGACATATTTCACACACTTACACTGTTTACCGTAGTACACATTGGATGTGGAGACCCAAATTGCATGATTCATAACATAACACACATGCATTACATTCTTCTTTTCATAAGAAGGGACCCAAACCTATTTGGGTTCCTAAATCTGACATTTAATAATTTTGTAGGCTTGCTCTCTCAAAAGACCTCGTGAGAGCATGTGATACCTGGATAGCGGATGCTCATGTCACATGACTAGAGATGCCAATCAATTCATTTAGCCAGAGGCCAGAGTTGGAGGCAAGGTCACTCTTGGAGACAACACCACCAGGAAAGTGGTGGGTGCATGTATAATCGAAAACTCTAAGAACCTTTTGATTGAAAATGTTTTGCTTGTAGATGGACTGAAACAAAACTTGCTAAGCATCAATTAGCTGTGCGATAAGGGCTTAATCATAAATTTTTTAGCAAATACATGCATTATTAGCCTGAATAACAATACTATTTTACAAGCAAAGCAGATCAACAATGTTTACATGCTTAATTTAAATAATATTGAATGCGCTGCTTCCTTTTATTTAAAAATTATTGCTGATGATTTTTGGTTGTGACACAAGAGGTTATGTCATGCCAATATGAAAGCCCTAGAAGACTGACCCAAGGACCTAGTTGAGGTGTCCCCAAGACTTATGTTCACCAAGACAACCTATGTGAACGTGCTCAACTAGGGAAGCAAGTACTATCCTCTTTCATTCCATAAGGACATTAGTTACCTCTAGTACCTTTAGAAGTCTTCACACATGATTTTTTGGACCCATTAGTACTACTAGCATTAGGGGGATTAGTGAGAATTTGTAATGTTGATGACTATACGTCGGTTCACTTGGTATTTGTGTCACATATGAGTGTGTCTTTTGATGAGTTTTAGATCCTTCTCACTTGGATTCAGAAAAAGTTAGGTTGTAAGATCTTGACCATCCATAGTGACTATGGGGGAGAGTTTAAAAATGAGAGATTCGGAGAATTTTGTTAGGGGAAGGGGGTTAGCCACAACTTCTCAGGTCCTAGGACCTCTCAGCAGAACGAGATAGCTGAAAGAAAGAACCTAACCTTAGTAGAAGCTACTAGAGCCATACTTGCTAAGTATTCACTTCTAAAATATTTTTGGGCTGAAGTAGTAAACACAGTTTGTTATGTATTGAATAGGGTGAATGTTAGAGCCAAACTTGATAAGACACCTATGAGATCCTAAGGGTAGGACATCCAACCTTCCCACCTCCATGTCTTGGTTTGTAAGTTTTTATTCTTAATGGGAAGTACACGTCTAGGGAAATTTGACCCAAAATCTAATGAAGGAGTGTTATTAGGATATTCAAGTGTTGGGAAATCCTTTAGGATGTTTAATAAGAGGATATTGGTGGTGGAGGATGTTTGAATAGTTGCTATTTGAATGAGTTATATTTATGCAACTTATGTAGTTTTGATGTTACCAAACATTATTGTTCAAATGTTTAGTTATCTCCTAACAATTTCAGAAGATTTGCACTTGCTCTTGTGTGTACTAAACATTTCAGGAAAATCAGACTCCAGACTACGAAAAGTTCAATTCAAATTCAACATGAATATTTTGTTTAATTGATGTTTGTCTTTTTGAATTAATTTGAAAGGGAGTGATTGTAATTGAGTGAATAAAAATCTCACACACACAAATAGGAGATCTTGAAATTCTATATGATCGTACAGGACGATTTTATCGTACTGGACGATTTGTCAGTTATCTCCTAATAGAGCACTTGGAACGAATAGGAACTTGCTTTGAAAAATTTCTAAGTCCTATCGTCCAGGACGAAATTTATTATCGTACCAGGCGATGGGTTCTCTGTAAAATTTTGTCCAGACGAATTTTACCATCGTACGAGGCGACGAGTCCTCTGGAAAATTTTTCGTCCAGACGAAAATAATATTGTACAGGACGATCAGCTCTCTGGAAATTTTTGTCCAGACGAAAACAAAATTATCGTCCGCGGCGATTGGTTCTCTGGAAAATTTCGTCCAGACGAAATAAATAATCGTCCAGGACGATCGGCTCTTGGAAAATTTTCGTCCAGACGATCACATTTTTTATTGAGATAAACCGATTAGAACAGTTTTCAGCTATATAACTACACTTGTAAAACTTAAAAACATTACTACCCTAACTACCTTCCTAATCATACCTCCTACCTAATACCCAAAACACCCCAAAATTTACTAAACCCCATACCAAACCTACCCCATACCTTCTCCAACCTCCATAACTTCTCACATTACCTCCAATCCCCAAATCTAAAATTACTTAACCAATAAACAACACTACCCTACTCCATCCCCCCACAAAATACAAAATCACAATAATAATCTCTCCATCTCCTCTCTATTCTCTCTCAAACCCCATCTACAACACCCCAAACTTCAACCCAAAAACCAAACAAACACCCTAACCACACCAAACCCCAAATACCACTACACCCCCCAAAAAAACCCAAAACCCACACACCACAATATCATCACCTCCACACAACCACCTTAATTCCACCAATCCCTCCCCCACATTTCAAAAACCCATCTCAATAACCACAACCCCCACTTCTCATAATCCCTTTCCTCCTTTCACCCTTAGTGTAGTATTAATATATTTGCCTCCCAAGATCTGAGATGTAGTCCTCCTCAAGTCCCTCTGTGTGTGTTGTGTATCCTTGTTAGTGAACGTCTATATAGAGGTATGAGAGTGACATAGATTATATACTGAAGATATGTCACTCACTGTTCCAATGTCAGTTGTGTGTCGTGTAGTTCGTTAGTAAAATACCTTCCAATATTCTCTCATATAGATAGAATCATGTCAGAGTGCTCATTCCTTACAACACGAGTCACTATATTCACTAATGAGAGTTTTTCATAAATATATTTTATAACTTTCAATCTAGATCGGTCTTTTTCGTGATGATTGTAGATGGTGAATGAGACACCAGTTGTGTGTGTTTTGTGTATGTGTGTGTCAGAGATTATAATGTTATCATTAATATCCTACCTTGTGATATAGATAGTATCATATGTGTGTTAGTTGGTATCCTTAGATAGACTATAGAAGTAGTGATGTGTGTTGTTACTTGTGTGTGGTGTTATATAAAATGGGGGTGATGTGTGTGTGTGAGTCAAATTTTAGGGCGGGTCAGTTAAAGAGTTGCTATTTCATGTAAGTGACTATGTTTTGGTTAGGCCTCTGGTGACAACTCCTCTCACTAGAGAGAGGCGGCGGGAAGGTGTTTTGTGGTTGTTTGTTTGCGGGGGTACTGTGGCCTGGCTATTGAGGGTTTTGTGTATATAGTTGTGTTGCTGTGAGTGTATTTTTCTGTTTGACTCAGTGTATGTGTTGTGTGTGAGTTTGGTGAGAGAGTCGAGCTACGCTCTCCTTGGAAGCGAAGTGTAGTGGGGCGCGGAGCGGCGTGTTTCGGCTGCAGATCCTTGCTTTGTGTCGCGCTATGCGATTTTGTGTGTGTAGGGCTATTTGCTAGATTGTTGTTTAGGTTGGGATAGCCTACTCAGCTGTATCCTGACAGCCTTCTCATCACTACGCCCCTCCTTCTACAATATAATTTTAAATAAAATCCAACCATCCTACACCACTACAGTCTTTGAACAAAACAATTTTACATCACTCTAAGACTGTAATTTCTGTAAGAACCGAAAACACCAGTATATTGGATATGTCGTTGGGTTGTCTGTCGTGTGGTTGTTGTATGTGTACTCTGTCTCATGTCCGAGTTGGGGTGCGGGGGGTGCGTTTTTGGATAATATTCCTTTGTGATTTTTGGAAGGAGGTGACCTCCAATGTCTAGATACTGTGTAGCTTATGCTGTACGTGTGGGACTTGATTATCGCATGTGGATGCTAGTCCAGGAAGGTTACACAAAACCAATAGATTAGTTGATGGATTAGGGTAGATTCCACCCTTGCAGATTGGACTATAGAAGAACGTGACTTAGCACAATTATATCGAAATGTTTAAATAGTTTCTTTGGCTTTAAATCTGAAGACTACATGCGAGTTTCCACTTGTAAAAGCGGAAATGAAAAGACATATGGGATAGACTTTGTATTCTTTATGAAGGGCAAATGAGGTTAGCAATAGACTCAATATCTTTTACATGATCGAGTTATTTCGCATGAAACCTAATGAATCTATATCTGACATGTACACAAGTCTTCACTCAAATTGTACAATCTTTGCATGCCCTTGTAGGGAATTAACTAATGCTGAAATGGTTAATAAGATTCTTCGTGTGTTTACCTACTGCTACGATGCTAAAATTACTGCAATTACAAAGTCAAAGATCTGACATTTATTCTATTGACAATCTTCTTGGTTCAATCATATGCTTAAGAGCAAGGAGTAAGTCAAAGAAAGATTGATGCAGGTGAACCAAGAAGGACAAGGAATCTTGCATTAAATGTGGGAAGAGTCAGAAAGTGAACACTCACAACCTGAGGATGAAGAGATATAGCATGATGACTAGACAATTCAGAAGCTTTTTAAAGAGGAAGCAGAAGAGACGCCAGCAATGGAATAGAGGTAAGTATAACAAAAATGGCAGGGTTTCTAATGAAGTGATTTGTTATGATGCAGGAAACCAGGCTATAAAAAACTGATTGTCCAAAACTTAAAGCCACTCCTAGCAAGGAGAAGGTAGAGGAGAAACCAATGGTAAAAAAGGGCAAGAAGAAGTTTAAAAGGCTTTTGGGGCTCAGCTTCGACTCATCTGAGACTGAAAGAAGAAGAAGTCACCAACCTTGCTTGATGGCAGATAAAGCTGAAACAATCAGATCAAGAGAGGTATGTGATTTTTACCTATGATGAAACTGTTGAAGTTTCGAACACATGCATGATGCATATAGGAACAAAAAAGATGCATTCTAGTTTTAGTTTTAGAATTGGAAGAGCTTAATAGGAAACACGAATCTTAGAAAAGATCATGCTTATATTGATAGCAACCACATGAAACTACTTGATGAATATGATGACTTGAATTAAAATTTCGAAAATTTAAAATCATCCTATGCTGAACTTGAAAAGATTTAGAAATTTAAGGATGAATCTGAGCACAAGACATATAGATCAAATTATACAAATCGAATCTTGGAGGATATGAATTCATTTTACAAACTTACTATAAGAGCTCTCGAGGATAATAGGACCCCCTAAACTTGAAGATTTTACAAATCCTAAATATTATCCTAAATTCATGAAATCCCTTAGAAGACAATCTATGAAAGAAAACATGGAATATTTTTCCTAATGTTAAATGTAACAATTGTGGATTTTTGGGACTATATCTCACACCTGCACTTTAAAGATGAACCTAATTTGGTGTGGAGATCTAAGATGCATAAACCTAGACATATCACACATGCACTGATTTGAATTTCATAAAGGTGAACCCAAACTAGTTTGGGTTCCCAGGCTAACATTTGGAATTTTGCAGGTATACTCTCACACAAACCTCGTGAGAGTTTATGGTACCTGGACTGCGGATGTTCTAAGCACATGACTGGAGATATGCTCAATTCAAAACGCTGGAAACCAGGAGTGGAGGCAAGGTTACACTTGGAGATAATACCACAAAGAAGGTGGTTGGATCAGGTATGATTAGAAAATTTGAAAAAAATTTTTATAGATAATGTTTTATTAGTTGAAGGCTTAAACATAATTTGCTTAGCATAAGTCAGCTATTGTGATAAGGGCTATAATGTAAAATTTTACCTACTAGCTGCATTATTAGCCTAAATGGGAAAATTGTTTTAAATGGAAAAAGGGTGAACAATGTCTACATGCTAGATTTAAAGTATTCAATCTCCTACTGCTTTTTGTTTGAAACTGTTTCTGATGAGAATCTGGCTTTGGCATAGGAGACTTTGTCATTCTAGTATGAAAAATTCTAGAAGAATTACCCAAGAATTTGGTTAGAGGAATACCTAAACTAGACTTACTAAGGACCATTTTGTGATGCATGTCAATTAGGAAAACAAGTGAAGTCCTCTTTTAAGTCCAATAAAGATATTAGGACCAGTAAACCTTTAGAAATTCTTACATGGTCTTTTTGGACCTGTAGCACGGTTAGTCTAGGAGGAAAGGTATATGGATTTGTATAGTAGATGATTTTTCAAGATTCACTGGGTTAAATTTCTTTTCAAAAGAGTGAATCATTTGAGGAATTCAGAAATTTTTCAACTTGGATACAAAGAAAACTAGGATGTGAAATAATTTCTTTACAAAGTGATCATGGAGGAGATTTGAAAATGAAAGATTTGAGATTTCTGTAAAGAAAAGGGGATTGATCTCATTTTCTGCACCTAGAAACTTCTCAACAAAATGGAGTAGTTGAAAGAAAGAACAGAACATTATAGAAGCCGCCCGAGCAATGTTAGCAGAATACTCTCTTCCTAGATATTTCTGGGCTGAGGCGGTTAGCACTGCATGCTATGTTCTGAATAGGGTAAATGTGAGATCAAATTTGAATAAAACACCCTATGAATTGTAAAAGGTTGAGAACACCAAATTTGTCTCATTTACATGTATTTGGTTGCAAGGTGTTCATACATAATAATGGAAAATCTGCCTTAGGAAATTTGATCCAAAATAGATGAAGGAATTTTTGTTGGATATTCAAGTGTTGGAAAATCTATAGAGTATTCAACAAAAGACTTTAGTATTGAAGAAACCACACATGTTGTTTTTGATGAAATGGAAACATGAAGAGCCAAAAGTTGGTGAGAAGAAATTGAAGAAAACTCCCAAAAGATTGATAGTTAAATTTGGAAGAAAATGTGGAAGAAATTATTAAAAGAGAAGACCTTTGCCTAGAGATTTGAGATTCTCTAAAATCACCCAAAGGAATTATTTATAGGGTGAACCAGTGAGGTGTGAGAACTAGGGTGGAATTAAACAAGGAAGTCAATCATTCAGTTTTATTTCAACTATTGAACACCCTAACATTGATCAGCACTTTCAAATGAATTTTGGATATGGCCATGCAAGAAGGTTAAATCAATTTGTAAGAAATAAAGTTTGGGAACTACTACAAGGCCAAAAGATCAAAGTGTTGTTTGAACCAAGTGGTGTTCAAAAATAAATGATTGACTCAGGAGTAGTTATTAGAAATAAGGCTAGTTATTGTAGCTAAGGGTATATAATCAAATGAAGGAATTGATTTTGGGAAACTTTTGCCCCTGTAGCTAGACTTGAAGCAATTATGGGTTTTACTAGCCTTTGCCTGTTTTAAGGTTTTAATTGTTTCAAAGGATGTTAAAAAGTGCCTTTTTAAATGGAGTTATTGAAGAAGATGTTTTTGTAGAACTCCTCAGGTTTTTGAAAATTCTAATTTCCAAATCATGTTTTCAAATTAAAAAAAGGGCATTATTGGATTGAATCAGGCTCCTAGGGCTTGATATGAGAGGTTAAGCACCTTCCTACTTGAAAGGATCTTTTGAAAAAGGAAGTGTGGATACAACTCTCTTTTTAAGAAAAATTGGAAAAAGGATATACTTATTGTTCAAATTTATGTGGATGACATCTCTTTGGATCTTCAAATAAACATCTTTGTGATGATTTTTCTAAAACAATGAGTTATGAATTCGAAATGAGTCTAATGGGAAATTAAAATTACTTTCTAGGTTTTAGCATTAAGCAACTTGAGGAAGGTACTTTTCTTAGTCAAAACAAATATATTAAGGACATCCTCCAAAAAATATGAAATGGACAATGCTAAACCTGTTAGTACAACAATGAGTTCTTCAGTTTGTTGGATAAGGACCTTAGGGCAAATCTGTTGATCAAAAGAAATTTAGAGGGATAATTGGATCTTTACTTTACTTGACTGCTAGCCGACCAGATATTATGTTTAGTGTTTGCCTATGTGCTAGATTTCAATCAGATCCAAAGAATCACATTTGACAGCAGTAAAAAGAATTTTAAGATATCTGCCTAGGAAACTCAAAACTTAGGAATTTGGTTATCCTAAGTTTAGCTCTTCATTTAAATTATTGGTTACTCAGATTCTGACTTTGCAGGCTGTAGAGTGGATAGGAAAAGCACTCTGGAACATGTCAATTCATTGGAAATTCATTAGTTTCATGGTCTAGTAGAAAACAAAATTCAGTGGCACTATCTACTGCAGAAGCAGAATACATTGCAACTTAGGATTAACTATAGGCACTATTCCAATTTATTGTGACAATACTAGTGCTATTTGTATTTCAAAAAATCCTATTCAACATTCTAGAACCAAACACATCGATATAAGGCATCATTTCATAAGGGATCACGTATCCAAAGGAGAAATTGAACTCATACATGTTTCAACTGAAAATCAACTTGCAGACATTTTTTACAAAACCTTTAGCCTTTGATACCTTCAGTACTTTAAGAACAAGGCTTGGTGTTATTGATTTGAATGCTTAACTAAAATGTCTTTGCAACATTGATACTTGTTATGTTTTGTTTTTGAAATTTTGTGAATTTTGTGTTTTTAATGAATTGTTTTTGGATTTATGATTTTGTTTTATGTTTTCTGTGTTTCTGATTGTTTTTGTTGATTTTGTTAATTTAAAAATTTAAATTTTTTGGAGGAAATCGTCCAGGACGATTTATTTTCGTACGGGACGATGTGTAAAGGAACAGTTTGCGAAAATTTAAACCGTTTTAGAGCAGTTTTTTATTGGATCGTCTGTACGATCTGTGATCGTCCAGGACGAATTTTTTTTTCTCTCAAACGTCGGAACGATTGAATGCAGCGGTTGAGTGGATAAGACAGTTTTTAATACGAACTTTGTCTGTACGAAATTTTAGTTCGTCCAGACGAACATGTGTCGATTCATTGTAGGGGACGGTTTTCAAGAGTCATTAAAACGAAATACTTTTCGATCGTCTGTACGAAATTTTTTTTCGTCTGTACGATTGGTCAAGTCAAAGAGCCAGTTTACTATAACAACACATCATTCAGACTGCTCTTCAAGGAAGAAAAAGAAAAAGGGGAAGCACATGACAGTGCTTCAGAAGAAGAAGAAGAAGAAGGAGTGCAAGCTTCTGCTTCTCAATCAGATTACCAGAATCTGATTGAGAGATTTGATAGACTAGAGACTCACATTGATCAAAGGTTTGATCAATTTGATGCTCAACTTACTCAGCAGCAACATGACATTGGTAACATTAAAGATGATGTTCATGAAATTAATACCAATGTAATGTTGATGGCCTCCTACTTCAACCTCTTTGGCGGCATACCTCCTCCTCCTCCAGAACAGTAAAAATTTTTTTTTGTTTGTTGTTGTGTGTCTGTTGTATTTTTTGTTTTGTTGTTTTGTTTTTATCTTATATGTGTTATTGTGATTGTTTTTATGTTTTTAAGTTCAATGTTTATGTAATCTTTTCTTTTCAATGAAAGTTTGTTTTTGTTAGATTTGTTTTGAAATGTGGCAAATATTTATGAATTTCATTAGTATTTTTTAATCTACATAGTGCTTAAATTCGATTGTAATTTGAGATTATCTATATTAGAAAATCTAGACTTTCTAAATTTATAATTTGTTTATAACTTGTTGTACTTAGAACTTTTAAATTCATGTCTATTCATTTAGACTACATAAAAGTTAATATTGTTATTACAATTTTGATGTTTTCTTAGTTTGTATTTCTATGCTCAAATGATATTTATGCACCTAGAAAAATTTGAAATTTTAGATTATAGATTTTGGAAAGAATTGGTCAAATTACTCTTGAACAGTGTACAAATGTACAAAAATCAAAAGGGATTCACAAAATTTGTAAAATGGAAAAGAGGCACAAAATAAGTCCAACCAAAGAAAAATGCACAAAAATGTGCTACAAAACTTTGAAAAGATGTGCAAAGCACCACATGAGGTAATTCTCTTCTTTCCAAATTCGTTCAATCTCTTAATTCAAGTTGATCTAATGTTCATTCATATTCTCTTGAACTTTGAAATATAGAATTTTTTTTACATCTGACTTGTAATGATTTTCAATAATCAAAATGTCTAAATTGAATCATGTCTTTGAAAAATTCTTCTTACTTACAATGTTATATCATTTCATAAATTTTATGAATTTCTATGATTGATCTAATATCTTTAGTTTAAAATTGCATACCCTATGTCAATCACCATTTAGATTAAATTTTAACAATGAATTTCATATAATTATTTACATTTCTTGTCTTTTTCTTCTTCACTTTTGTTGCTGTCAAAAAGGGGGAGAAATTATTAGTTTGTGTATGTTTGTGTTTTCTCTTTTTAGTTGTTCTGTTTGCAAGTTTGTGTAGTTTGTGTTAAAATTTTTGAAAAAACAAAAATTTTGTTCGTTAAATATTGTTCTTTAATGCCTCCTTATTTTAATGTACTCATAAATTCAGGGGAGTTTAGGAGATAAAAGATGTGTTTTTAACTTGAAACCATACTAATAATAATTGTTTTGCCATCATCAAAAAGGGGGAGATTGTTTGAATAGTTGCTATTTGAATGAGTTATATTTATGCAACTTATGTAGTTTTGATGATTCCAAACATTATTGTTCAAATGTATAGTTATCTCCTAACAATTTCAGAAGATTTGCACTTGCTCTTGTGTGTACTAACATTTCAGGAAAATCAGACTCCAGACTACGAAAAGTTCAATTCAAATTCAACATGAGATATTTTGTTTAATTGATGTTTGTCTTTTCTTTGAATTAATTTTGAAAGGGAGTGATTGTAATTGAGTGAATAAAATCTCACACACACAAATAAGGAGATCTTGAAATTCTATACTGATCGTACAGGACGATATTTATCGTACTGGACGATTTGTCAGTTATCTCCTATAGAGCACTTGGAACGAATAGGAACTTGCTTTGAAAAATTTTCTAAGTCCTATTCGTCCAGGACGAAATTTATTATCGTACCAGGCGATGGGTTCTCTGTAAAATTTCGTCCAGACGAATTTTACCATCGTACGAGGCGACGAGTCCTCTGGAAAATTTTCGTCCAGACGAAAATAAATATCGTACAGGACGATCAGCTCTCTGGAAATTTTTCGTCCAGACGAAAACAAATTATCGTCCGCGGCGATTGGTTCTCTGGAAAATTTTCGTCCAGACGAAATAAATAATCGTCCAGGACGATCGGCTCTCTGGAAAATTTTCGTCCAGACGATCACATTTTCGTTTGAACGATAAACCGACTTAGAACAGTTTTCAGCAGTTTCTAGAACCGACCTTGTAATAACCGTTCGTACTGGACGAACCAAGTTCGTACAGGACGATCAGCTGTACGAAGTCAGTTCGTACACATATACAAATTGGGTCGTTTCAAATCGTTTAAGTAAAATCGTCCAGGACGATCCAGAATCGTACAGGACGATCCACTGCGTACAGAATTGAAAATTTGCAGTTTTTTGGGCGGTTTCACTTGTCTTTTATATAAATAGTCCAAATTAGACTGCCACCCAATCTTTTTGTCATTTGATCTTCGTGCCTCTTGAGAGAATAGCCAAGAAGAGAGTGGAAGAGAGCATTCAAAGGAGGATTCCTACCACTGGAGCGAGAAGGCTTCACTTGGATTGCTAAGGTAAGAGTCTCTACTTGTGGAATTGGATTTCTTCACTCTTTTTCTTTCTTCCTTCTAGATTCTTGTGAGAAGATCATTCAAGAAGGTCCGGTTCTCTGCCGACACTTGGAGAGTGTGAACAGACGAGGGTTCTCTGCCCACACTAGGAGAGTGTGAAAGGAAGAAGGTTCTCTGCCTACACTTGGAGAGTGTGAACAGCCGTAGGGTTCTCTGCCCACACTAGGAGAGTGTGAAAGGACGACGGTTCTCTGCCGCACCGGGTAGTGGTGAAAAGAGTGTTTTGTACAGGCTTCTCCGCCTTGCTGTGGGTGCTAAAGGAGAGTCACTTTGTGGTATTAGTGCAATACTCAGAGGGTGCCTCTGAGGAGTGGATGTAGGTCTGGTTATAGACCGAACCACTATAAATCTGGTGTCATTTACTTTATAGCTTTTACGTTTCCGCACTTTAAATTTCAGTTTTAACAACTCTGTGGTTGAAAAACATTTTTCTACTAACTTTAAAAGAAAATTTTATTTCGGTTCAACTTTATTATTAAGAGGGTTTAAAGTTTTAAAAACTACCAATTCACCCCCCTCTTGGTAGCCTTGGGACACTTACTTAGGCTTAACAACCTAATTACTGGACTCAACAGAGGAGACTACTGAAATAGTGTTTGATGAATCTGATCCTAAGGATTTTAAATTTGAGGATGAAGATGGTGTTGGAGAGATTTCCAAAGGTGTTAAAAACTTGGAGAAGAGGGTAGAGTCCCAAAACACTGAAGGAGTAGGTGAGATTATCCAAGGAGTAAAGAATATAAATCTAGAGGGAAGGGTTGATTCTACACACACTTTGTCTAGAGATTGGATATATTCTTTGAGTCATCCTAAGGAACTAATCTTAGGAGACCCTTCTGAATGTGTTAGAACTAGACATGGACTTCAAAAAAAGTGAACCACTCTCCCTTTATCTCAATGACTGAACCCTCCAATATTAATTAAGCCTTATCTGATAAGTTTTGGATCTTAGCCATGCAAGCGAAATTAAACCAATTTGTTATGAATGATATTTGGGAACTTGTAGAAAGACCAAAAGGATAAAGTGTAGTTGAAACAAAATGGGTCTTTAAGAATAAGATGAATGATTTTAGTGTGGTGATTAGGAATAAGGCAAGATTATTGGCTAAGGGGTACAACTAAATAGAAGGGATTGATTTTGAGGAGACCATTTTCCCCTGTACCTAAATTGGAAGCCATTAGAGTGCTACTAGCCTTTACCTGTTATAAGAGATTTAAGCTTTTCCAAATGGATGACAAGAGTGTCTTTCTAAATGAGGTAATAAAAGAGGATGTGTTTGTAGAGCAACCCCCAAGTTTTGAGAGTTCTTAATTTCTAAATCATATTTTCAAATTAAAAAAGGCCTTACATGGATTGAAAGAGGCACCAAGAGCTTGGTATGAGAGGCTTAGCACATTCTTACTAGAGAGGGAGTTTGTTAAGGGGTGCGTAGACACCACCCTTTTTCTGAGGAAAGTAGAAGATGAGTTACTCATTGTTTAGATCTATATTGATGATATATTTTTTGGATCTTCAATAAAAAGCTATGGGATGATTTTTCTAAAATAATGAGTAAGAAATTTGAGATGAGCATGATGGGAGAGTTGTCCTACTTTTTGGGGTCTAGTATAAGACAGTTGGATGATGGAACCTTTCTAAATCAATATAAGTATTTAAATGACATCTTGAAGAAATATAAAATGGATAAAGAAAAGCCAATGAATACTCCCATGACCTCCAATGGATAGTTAGATAAGGACCCAAAAGGAAAATCTATTGATCAAAAGAAGTATAGATAGATGATTGGATCTTTACTTTACCAGACTGCTACTCGACATGATATAATATTTAGTGTTTCTCTCTATGCTAAATTTCAAGCTGATCCTAAAGAATCCCACCTGACTGTAGCTAAAAGAATTTTTAGATACCTTTTGGGGATCAAAAGAATTTTTAGATACCTTTTGGGGATCCAAAACTTAGGAATTTGATATCTTAGGCACAACATTTCTTTTGAGATTATTGGATATTCTGATTTTGATTTTGTGTGATGTAGGGTGGATAGGAAGAGCACTTATGGGACTTGCCAATTCATAGGTCAGTCTTTAGTCTCCTAATCTAGTAGAAAATAAAACTCTGTTGCACTTTCCATTGCTGAAGCCCAAGTCCTTTAGTTGAAGCAACAAATTCTAGATTTACGATTACCTATAGGCATAATTTCAATCCTTTGTGACAACACTAGTGCCATCTGCATCTCTAAGAATCATATCCAACATTCAAAGATAAAAACATTGACATAAGGTATTACTTTATTAGAGACCATGTGATCAAAGGGGATATTGAATTACACTATCTGAAAATTGAGAATCAACTGGCTGACATCTTTACTAAACCATTGGGTTTTTATACTTTCAGCATCTTAAGGACCAGATTGGGTGTGATTGACATAAATGCATTAACTTGATGTTTATTGAATTCTGAATTTTATGTTTTGTTGCTTTTTTTTGTTTCTTCTTTTGTTTGTTTCACTTTTTATTTGCTTTTATTTTTCATGTTTATTTATACTATTTTAGTTTTTCTTCTTTTCTTTGTGATCACTGTTGAAGTGATATTTCATGCCTTATTTTTGTTATTAAAAAATTTTGTGGCCAATATTTGGCATCTCTAAATCAGTTAAAGGGAGAAACACCATTGATTGTTTCCCTCCCTCTAACCTCTTTTAGCAGTATAATTTTCTTTTTAAAATAAAATTCTATCACAAATTAATAAATTGACTTTATGATTGAGATCTATTTTATCTTGTTATAGTAATCTATCTTATATATATATAATGTTCAAAGTCTTTATATTACTTTCAAATTCTTTGAAATCTTGTCGTTGTATTTATCATATAAATATTAATTATATTTTATGGTTTATTCTTTCTTATATTAGAGAGTGAGTTTTTTCTTGTTTAATATCTGGAAGATATACTCACAGCTAAGAGTACTTAAGAGTTTCGAAAGGCATCTAGCTTGCAAAAAATGACAAGGGCATAAAACGAGCCCCCAAAAGAAAAGAAAAATAAAAAGATGCGCAATGATTGCCAAAAAAAATTGAATGATACACAAAGTGTATCAAAAATCAAAAGATACGCAAAGTGCGCCAATCAATTGACAAGAGGCATAAAATGAGCCCATAAAATCAAGCTTTCTTCTCTTTCAAACTTTTAAATCTTAGAAGAATTCATGTGTCACTTGATATTTTCAAAGGCTTGATTTTGAGTTTTATGATTGTGACAAATTACTTTGGTATATTATCCTATAAGATATTTTTTTAAAAACAAGTTGTGAACGGATCTCTTTTTCTTATCTAATTTTTTTGTTTAGTTCGGTTTTTTATTTTCAAAAGACGGTTTGCCCTAAGAGAAGTCTAAGCTAGGGCTAATAGGATCGGCTATTCTACCATTTTTCGGAATTCGATGATGTTAACTCATTGTTCTTACAAATTTTTTAAATTCAAATACATGGAGAATTTATCATTTCGTGCTTTGATTTAAAAAAAAACATTGCTTTTATTACTTCTTTTTCGTCTTATGTTATGCTTTTCTATTTTTATTTTTCCTCCTCCTTTTTGTGATGTCAAAAGGGGGAGTATTATTTATTTGAGTTTGTTTCATCATACTATTTTATTTTGTTTTAAAAGTTTTCCATCATAAAAAAGGGGGAGATTGATACAAATCTGATTTCAAGAAATAGAATTTTG
The DNA here is from genome assembly GCA_022539455.1 of Dendrobium nobile. Lineage (NCBI taxonomy): Eukaryota > Viridiplantae > Streptophyta > Magnoliopsida > Asparagales > Orchidaceae > Dendrobium > Dendrobium nobile. The sequence goes on along the minus strand of CM039732.1, from coordinate 11,642,944 downwards.
ATGATAGCAAACATTTTTATTTTTTTTATGACTGCCTTGCCTACTAATATTTTAGGTCAACAAGATCAAATTATAAATCAAACGAGCTCAAGATTGGGTAGATTAGGATTGAGTCATCTTATATTGTATGTCAAGTGTCTTTTACCTTTTCTTGAGCCCATTATAATAATGTGGGTCCTGATGCTTAGTAACCTTGCACATAAACACACTCGGCAGAAAAATTTTGTCTGTTTGATTAGTATTTTTCTATTTTAATCATATTGATCGGGATGATCCAAAAATTGTTATGGATGATCAGTTAAAAATAAAAATCCTAATTAGGGCATCCTAATTAAGGAAGTCGTCATTAAGCAAATCATCCTAGATGATATTAGCATCGTTTGGGACGATAAGCTCAAATCAGAAAGAATCAGCTGCCATATCTATTTATGCTTCTTTTATTTTTGGACAACATCCAGGATGATGTAGTGTAATTATGCCTAAATTAATCTTATGATTAAGGAAAGCTATTAAGGTTTGATTGCTCGATCATATCATCTTGGACGATCGCAGGATCAGCCAAGACGATCAGTTAATAAACCTTAATTTATCTTGGATAATGTATAATCGGCCTGGTTGCTTTCAGGGCGATGCTCCAGATGATATGTACTGAATTGAACTAATTGTCCAAGATGATCAAGAGATCAGCCATGATGATCAAGTTATTTTTCCATCATCTAGACATCCATTTAGGGCGATGTTCTGGACAATATTAGTCATTTTGTATTAATCGGCCTAGACGATCTAGTTATTTTTCATCGTCCAAACATCCATCCATGGTGATGGTTTGGATGATATTCAATAACTTGAATTAATCATAAAGAACAATATTTTATCATCTTGGATGATATCCTATCATCCTGGACGATATTAACAAATTATCCTTTTGATCGTCCAAACTCTCCCAAATTGTCCTAGCAGATTGAGCTAAATTCGTACTGATTATATGGGACAATCGGCCTATCATCCTGGATGATAATATTGGTTTGTTTCAATTAAGAGAAAATCTGAAGCTCTTATGTATAAGACCTCTTATTTTACCCAAGAGTGTATCTTCTGTTGCTGTCCTCACCTGAGATTGCCAAGAGGAGAGGGAGAGGAGAGGGAGAGAGAGAGAGAGAGAGAGAGAGAGAGAGAGAGAGAGAGAGAGAGAGAGAGAGAGAGAGAGAGAGAGAGAGAGAGAGAGAGAGAGAGAGGGAGAGAGGATCTTATGAGGGAGAGTTTGTGAGGGGTTTCACAAAGGTTTCTTCAAGCAAGGATCTGAGTCATCTTCTTCGGTCATCATCCCTAATTCCTTGGAGGTTCGATAGAGGTCTACTTCAACAACTGATCAAGGTTCTCTGCCTGCTTTTAGAGGAAGCAAAAGGAGTTGGATTCTCTGCATCACTGGGGTCAGTGGAAAGGAGTTTTTGTATCAGCTTCTCCGCCTTGCTGTGGGGGCAAAGGGAGATACACTGAGTTTAGTGCAATACTTAGAGGGTGCCTCTAGGGAGTGAACGTAGGTCAAGTTGACCAAACCACTATAAAATTAGGTGTGTTCCTTCTTATTATACTTTCATATTTAATTTTCGCACTTTATTTCGCTTGTGGTGAATCTTGGTTTGGTTGTGTTTGTGTTTTTGTTTGGAGAAAACTTCAAATACCAGTTCACCCCCCTCTTGGTTAGCATCGGGACTAGTTCATAAGGGCTTAACATCCCTGAAAAACATTTATCACATACTTTAGATGGTTTCATATGACATCCAACTCAAGATCCAGGCTAAGTCGGTGTTTACTTTTTTTTGTGCATCGAGTTTTTAAGATTTCATTGCATATTGGTTAAAAATATGTTGATGTGATTGTTTATTTAATTTATGCAATTTATGCACTATGTGATATGATTGATTGTACATTAGATATATTCCAAGGCTAGAGATTATTTATACTAATTCAATCTTATGTAGGTGGCATTATTTATAAAGGGCCTAAAAAATTAAAGGGGACAAATAATAAATTAAGCTTTAATTTTAATAATATTTTGTTCAAGTACTAGGCATTCTAAGACCCCCTTTAAAATCAAAAGAGCATGGATAAGCGTGGCAATGATTTGAGCATTTTAATTTCAAATATAACTTTATGGAATGTTAAATTAACTGTTGATTTATTATAATAAGCCTATAGGTGATTGACTTTAGATTTTTCTTTTATATTCAAATATAATTTGAGTTGTAATTTAAAAGTGACAATTTCAGATGGGATAACATCCAATTTAGAATATAAAGTGGAAGGAACATCCCTTAGTGAAGTGTCCCTCTCCATTTGGAGATCCAAATTAGGATGATTTTAAAATATCCAAAGAGAAAAGATGACACCACTTATGAGGAGAGTTTTTCTCATTTGGATATCTGGACCCGATGATCTAAATAGCCTATAGAAGGACAAAGAGTTGAATAGCAAGAAGACCCATTCTCACATTCACTTGAGTCTTAGGATTTGGAATCTAGGCTTATTATTAGTGGTACCCAACTTGATATGCAGAACTTAGGTTGTAATATTAAAAGGTACTTGCATATAGACATTTTATTTATTTAATTGATTTAATTATTCAATTTATTATTTGATGTTGATTGCAATATAAGATTGCATGTTTTTAATAATTTTTTGGCGATCATGCATGTCATTTTTTATTTAGCCTAGAACTTAATTAGAAGCTCGTGAGGGAACACTAAAAGTTGTGCTACTTCAACAAATTAAAATTTTTAGCCAACATAAAAACTCTAACGATCTAAGAAGTAAGCCCATGATTGCTGGGAGTCTACATAAAACATATTTTTATTTTCTCTTCCTTGTTAGGTACTCCCCGTCTGTGGTTTCTAGCAGCCACCTGACCGTTAAAGGTACAGATCTGTCAATGGAATGTTGTACAATCTCTAAGAAAAAATATTTTTAATGCCTCTTTTCAAAAACTTCTACATACTAATTTCATGCATTCAATCGAGTTGAACAATATGCAATGCATTAGAAATCAATTTAAAGCGAGTCTAAAATTCTAATTGCATTTCTCTTTAGCATTTTCACCCTACATAAGTCAATGGACTAATTAAGACAAGCTCTAGATGTCAGTCTAATCTCTCAAAAACTTTAATAAAAATATCCCTATTACCCTTTCATAAAATGACTGGATTCTTGGGTTTAAAATTTCCTAGGTGGTTAACTAGCTCCCCAATCCAGACTATGGTAAGTCTAGGTTTTTGCATTACATTAGCTAGGTTTGAATCACCATTATTTGGTGCCCAATTTAGATTTAGGATCCAGGGTAAATTTTGAATCATAAGACCCCAACCTCAAGGAATATAATCCCAAATTTCTAATAAATTAATCTTCTTAAATTAAAATTCTTTTCAATCCAGAATTTAAAGCCCAATACTTAGTTTAGGTTGGGGCACTTCTAAAATATTTCATAAGAAGTGCTCAATGTTGTTCCAATCCCACTTAAAATTTTGGTTTAACCTCATTTGATATCACTCCTATAAAATCTTTAAATAGAATTTTTGTCGTTATTTTAATTAAGAAATTTTATAGGAAACTCATGTTTCCTACGATGTAATTAACTATGAGGGTTTACATTCATAGGAGATTTAGAATCCTCATCTACTTTTTTAAAATCAAAAATTTTAAATTCAAAATTAGTCTTCTTTTGGATAATGAAGTCAATAATGATCATTATCATCATATTCCATAAATCGGTAATAAGTGATATTTTCTCTCCTTGAAGACATATATCACTCACTATTGTGATTTGGAATATAAAATTAAAGATCTCTCATCCAGACTATGGTGGTTGAATATTGATAGAATCCCATTTTGTCCCTTCGAGGTCATATGCAATTCTTATTCAAATTCAACAATTATAATCGGTATGATAACTTTCAATATCATTATCTAAACCTTTTAGTGAATGATATCTTTGCCTTTAAGGAAAATATGTATTTATAATGAGGCATTCGATTTTGAGTCTATTAATTTAAAATTAAATTTCCCAAATAAGACTAAATATTTAAAAAACCCCTTTTCAAAACTTCCACCAATAACAAAAAAATGGCAAGCCCGATGGGACTAAATCTCCCTCTTCATCTCTAATAATAGCAAAATTTTATTTCATTAGTAGTCTTAACTATCTTTCTTTACAACTCCACAAACTGGTTGATGGAAAATTAAATTAATCTTTAAAACAAACAATCAACCAATTAAATTAAAATCTATCAACCCTTAATTTTCAACCAATCAAACCCTTTAACCATTAAGACTTACTTAAAATAAGCCTTAACACATTAATACTTAAACTCTAACTAAATTTCCCCCTTCGACTTTTAAAAAACAAAAACATTAAACAAACCGAAACATTAAACAACTTTAACAAATTTACCAGTTTAGAATCTACCCACCAGAAAACTTTAGCATGCACTTTAGATGATTCATTAGAACAACCAACTCTAATTTAGGATAGGCCGATGTTTACTTTTACCATTATGTAATAGGTTTTTTGAGTTTTCTTTGCATGATGTGATTGAAAATTGATTAATGTGTTTACTTACTTTTACTCCAGTATATGAATCGATGTGATGGGTGATAGTTTACCATTAGGTTAGGATCAATCTAGTTGCTCCTTGAGTTTTTTGTAGGTGGCCACACTCATACAAGGCAATAAAAAAGGAGGCTAAATTGATACTAACTATAATTTCTATAGGTGGCTCAATTTCTTAGCCTCCAAATAAATAAAATCATGGCAAAGTGTATTTACTTATTTAATTCAAAGCATTATATATATATATATATATATATATATATATATATATATATATATATATATATATATATATATGTGTGTGTGTGTGTGTGTGTGTGTGTGTGTGTTTGTGTGTGTGTGGGTGTGTGTGTGTGTGTGTGTGTGCGCTTGGGATTTATTTGATTATTAAATTCATAGGATAACCCTACAAGAGAGTGAAGATTTTTTCTTTTACATTAATATAATTTATTTAAAGTTAAGAGTTGTGAAAGTGCCTTTAAGTTGGGATAAAAGTATCCAAATTTAGAATCCAAAGAGGAAAGGATATCCCTCAAGGGGATAGTCATTTTCCATTTAGAAGCCCAATTTTGGATCATTTCAATATCCATAGGGGAATAAAATAACCACCCCTCAAGGGACGAGTTTTATTTTCCAATTTTGGTATCCAGATATGATGAATCCAAAGAGCCTAAAGAGGAGAAAACCAATTAATTGAAGATAGAGAGTATCCCACTCAAAGTCACTTGTGTTTGTCATTGGCTTAGAATCTGGGTTTTTAATTAGTGGTGCCCGACCACTTTTAATTTCAATAATTATGAGTTATAATAAATAGTGTATTTGAATATTTACATTATTTTAAGAAATTAATATAATTAATTGATGTGTTTGATTTGATTTTATTGTAATTAAAGTTGTAACCTTTTCAAGATTTTTGGTTATTTGCATGTTGTTTTTATTTTAGCCTGCATACCCAGAGGTTCATGAGGGTATGCTAAAACCTTTTTTTACTTAAATTTAAATAATTCTTTTAGGATTACATAGAAACTCTAATGATCTAAACAATATGCTGAGGATCATTAGGAGTTTGCATAAGAATATTATTTACTTCTCTTTCTTATTAGGCACCTCCTGCTTGTAGGTTCTGTATACCAACTGGCCTTTGTGGGTGTAAATCTATCAAGGAGATGTTATGCAATCTATAGGAAAAATTATTTTCTAACCTTAAAAAAATTGCTACATATTTATTTTATGCATTTAATCAAGTCGATCTCAATTCTCAAAAACTGCTCATATTTAATAGCATACATCACATTAGAAACTAATTAAAATAGTTTAAAACTTTAATTATGTTTGATTTAAGCATTTTTACAATACATAAGTCAAGGGACTAATTAGGATCCACTTTAGATGTCAATCCTAATTTTACAATATCCCTATCACACTTTCATAAAAATTATTCGACTCATGGTTTTTAAATCGACTAGGTGGTTAGCTGGCTCTCCAATCCAGGCTGGGGTAAGTCCAAATTTTGCACAACATTAGTTAGGTTTAGGCCACCGTCATTTGGTACCCAATTTAGACTTAATATATGAAGGAAATTTTGAATCATAAGACCCTAACCTTTGGGAATATAATCCAAATTATCTAATAATATTTCCAACTCAAATTAAAATTTATCTCAATCTAAGATTTGAAGCCCAACACTTAGATTAGGTCAGAACACTTCTGAATTGTTTCAAAATCTCTAAGTGTCTCCTAGCCCTCTTTCTTTTACTCCAAAATAAGTTTATAAAACATGATCCATGCCTAATTCAAACTCCAAATTCACCTCTTTGAAATCACTCCTAGGAAATCTCTAAACAAAATTTTTATCGTTATATGAATCAAGAGTATTTGTAAGATATCACGGTTTCCTATGATGTAATTAACTAAGGGCTAGCACTTGTAGAAGATTTAGAACCTGCACCTACTTTTTCAAAAAACCAGTTTTCAAAACTTAATTAATCTCCTTTTGGAAATTAAAATCACCATTGATCATTATCATCACGTTCAAACAATCGTTAACAAATTATATTTTCTTCCTTTAGGGAGATACATCATTTATTGATAAAACTTTGTATATGGAGTTAACGATAATTCATTTAGATTATTATAGCTAGATATTTTCTCGAACTTCATTTTGACCCTTTAGGGCCACATGCAATTCTTTCCTAAATTTAGCTATGATGTTTGAGATGGAATTTACAATTCTAAATTTGGACCACTTCGTGAAATCTCATTTCTTACCACTTGAGGAAGTATATCATATTTGACGGGTTGTTTGATTTTAGAATTAAAATTCAAAGTCAATTTCATATTTCCCAAAGAAGGCTAAAACTTTCAAAAAAAAAAACCCTTTCAACCCCAAACACCAACAAAACTGCCATTGGATCTCCTCCACCCCAACCTTGGTTACCCTCTCCCTTACCTTAAGCCATAAGCGTCGGTAGAGAAATATCCTTAGTGAGCAAAATTTTCTCCTACCCATTACCATAACTATAGATTCCTTCCCTCTCTCTAATCTAGATCCATCGACATCATTGAAGTTTGTCCACGTTGTACCTCACCTACCTTAGCACCCTCTTTCTTACCCTAGAGCTTAAGTAGCACAACATCATTATTTCTAGTAAGGAAATTAATCTTCATTTTCTTATAGTCTATAATGGACCGATTGCTATTATGAAAAATTAATCACTTGTATAAAGATGGATCTATGTTTTATAAGGAGGCCAAGTTAAAATGAATAAATTTATAATATTTCATAAGCAGTTTGCATGATGTGTAAATGAACTCTAACTATATTTTTTTAATCTAAGAATATGCTTGTGATGTCACAACCCAACCTTATAAGACCAATTGATGGACATGTCCTCTCGTATTGGCACGTGACAAACAAATACAAATATCTAATTTAAAAAAAAAAAAAAGATTTCATCTTTCAATATAAATTTTCAAGAAAATAACATGCTACAGAGTTACTAAAACATCCAAAGTATTGAAATTAACTTTTTCATATAATCTATATCATTTTATCATCTAAATGGCATATAATTCATGATACATGGCTATAAAAAAATTCTAAGGAACTAAATAATAATACTAGCCATGGTTGCATAAAGAAAATTACCTGTAGACTTAGAACAAACCCTAAACTACTAATCAATAAGCTCTTTCTGTTTGGCATAGCCTAAAAATAGAATGTAAAATCACAGTGAGCTAAAACAACTCAGTAGACCATAAAAACTAATCTAAATATCAAAATATTTATTTTATTGAATATTTTTCAAAATATTTAAATACAATATAATAATTTATTATGCTAAGCAAAGTAATAAGAGTATAAATGTTATCTAAAGATTCGAGTAATATACTGAGTAGTCAAATAAACTAAAATTCACATAAAAGAACATAACATAAAATAATTGATTTCTTCAATCCCAGACAAAATTTCTGAGGATTCTAGCCCCTTAGGACACCCAATGTGCTTATAATATCAGAACATGCCTGTTGGTACCATAACATGATATTTTTCCACCAAAATTTGCCCATAGACATCATAAGTTAGCTTTTAGTCACCAAAATATGTTGTATATGCACTAGAATATCTAACTTTTCTTACTATAATAATTCCCAAAATTTCTCCATTCAACTAACAAAGCATATAATTCAAGCACATAAACACATATTTCATCACAGCGTAACAACTAAAATATAATTGAGCTCATATCATAATTGCATAATTTCCATAACGATAAACACCAAGAAATTCAAATTAAGTAAACATTCATTTTTTTAAAAATAAAATGAAAGTACCAGAGATTGTGTAAACTATAATTTTAAGACTTTAATCTTACTACAATACTATTTTAAAATTTTATATTATTTTCATTGAATAAAAAAAGTATAAATTCGAAAACTTTAGATGCATAATTTTTAATAAATATAAAAAAATGCCCAAAATATCAATCTTTATAACATATACAAAGTTATGCGGTGAAAGTTTTACCAATGCAAAATTTTTCTTATTTTTAAGCAATGAAAATATAAATTTGATAAAAAATTTTAAAATAACTTTATATTTTTAAAAATTGAGATAGACATAATGTGATTTACCTCAATCCATATAACTTTTTGAACTGGGTCGACGGCTAAAAATAACTTGAAGTTGCCTAACTCCCTTCTTCTCTCTCCAAAATCAATCCCTCTCTTTGCTGCACATAATGGCCCAACACTACAGCACCATTATATGATGGGGTTGTGCTAGTTAAAATTCTTAAAGCCTGAGATCATAATATTAGGGTGCCACTATTGAGCACCTAAGTTCCATTCCACACAACACCTAAGCGCTAAAGTACTCGACATTATGGTGCTCCACAATTATAACAAACAACAACAAAATCAAGCCTTTATCCCACTATGCAGGGTCAACTACATGAATCTTTTTCCTTCATAGTATCTTGTTAAGAGTTAAATTTTAATTTAAATCTAATAAAGAAAGATCATTTCTAATATTTTCTAACCAAGTCTTTTACAACACTCCAAAGGGAAAAAATTTTAAATTTCACCAATAAACATTCAAACCCTTGGAACTCACTCCCCTCATATAGACCTTTTTCATATACACATATCACTCCCAAACACATACAAAAGAGTTAGAAAAACAAAAGTTCAAATATTTACCTTTTTTAACTTGGGTAAGAATAGGTTGAACCAAATGCTAAACCTTGAGGTGTCATAACTCTCCCCTCATTAGAAAAATATCATCCTTGATATTTAAAAACTTAGACCTCATATCACAAACATAGATCGAGATATAGCTATCTCATCTCAAACTTCTTTTTCCAAGTAGCTTCTAGTTTAGTTCTATTCTTGGACTCAATATTCATTCTTTACTGAACATGCTAATGCCTTTCATTGATATGATATTTATATATACAAAATATTTTTTCTAAAACTCCACAGCCTAATACTTTTCATAAAAAAACTATCTCTATCTATCATGTACTTTCAAACTATCTCTGATCAAAAAAATATTTTCAGTAGCATCACCAACCAAAACTACCATATAAAATATTATTCACCCCCCTTTGTCCAAGATAGTAGTATATGATAATTGATACCATATAGAGCTTCATACAGAGTCATGCCTATGCTTGACTCAAATCTATTAGTGCAAGAAAATTTGATTAGAGAAATGTGATCCTCCCAATTACAACTCAAAAGATATTCCAGTACCTATATAGTTCTCTTAAATTATCTAGTAGTTTGAGGATAAAATATTAAACTAAAATGTAGTTTAGCACTAAAACCATATTGAATACTTCTCCACATTCTAGAGGTAAACCTTCCATCCATATCAGAGACTATAACATTTGGTATCCTATATAATCTGATAATCTCATGCACATATACCTATGCTAATTTATCTATAGAACCAGACTATCAGATCATAATAAAATAAGCTAATTTCATCAATTAATCGACTATAACCAAAATGACATCATATTTCTATCCCGTCCTAGAAAACCAATAATAAAATTCATAGTCACATCTTCTTATTTCCATTCTAGAATGGGTAATAGCTACAAAAAACCATTTGATCAATGATATTCTACCTTTACTATTTGACAAGCTTCATATTTTGATATAAAATTTATAATAGCCTTGCAATCTAGACCATCAAAATATATCTTTTAGATCATTTTACATTTACTGCTTTCTAGATGAACAATATACCTAGAATAAGGAGCTTCATACAGAATTACTTATCTTAAATCTCCAGAACTAAAAACCTAAAGTATATTTTTATAAAAGATAATACCATAATTAAATACTCACATTTCATACTTTTTATTGACTTTGATCATATTAATTAACTTTAGATATTCTATATCTGATTTCTGAGATTCTTGAATCATTTCTTATAGAGAAGGTTGAATAATCATCTGAGCTAATATACTAAAATCTCGCTCAATAAAAAAAATCACCTACAATTGTAATATCTCTATATATTATATTAGAGATTCATCATAAGTAAGCTAAATGCATAAAAATCCAAAAACGTTTTTGCTCAGAACATCTACTACCACATTAACCTTATCAACTTGGTACTGAATAGCCAAATTATAATATTTAATTAAATCAAGCCATCACCTTTACCACAATTTCAGATTCTTCTGATAAAACGTGCTTTAAACTCTGATGATCAATAAACATCTCACATATAATATTGTATAAATAGTATCTCTAGTTCTTTATGGCAAATAGATATTAAAAAAATAAATATTTCAACAAACTAATTAAATAGATCATCAATCAGTGGCAAATGTTACTTATTCTTGATAATGACTTTGTTTAACTCCCCATAATAGATATACATGGGCATCGTACTGCATTTTTTGTTCATAAATAGCACATGTATTTGATGGAAAGCTAGCAGTATGAACTAGTATATGACTTACTGAGTTTAAAATATACTTAGATTTTTTATATAAAATTAATATAAGCTCACCAAAATGTTTAAGTATATGCGCCAAATTAAGTTATAAAGTGATAGAGTAGAGTGTTAAACCCACAAGAATGTATTCTACTTAATTACAACTTAAGTACTACTACTACTACTTCAAATGCACTACTTATCATACTGAAAATAGAAAAGATATTTTAAAGTTTTTATCACTGAAAGAAAAACTTGCAAAGAAAATTGATACTTATAAAAATAAAGTATTTTTGACTAATGAATATAAATAACATAGTTTTCATAATTAGACTCTTAATTGTAGACGTGAATCAGAGCATTTGTACTCCTATATCTCTATCTAGCTTCTAAGAGTAAAAAAAAAGTTTATGACTTTCCTATAATTTGTTAATCTCAATAGTACCTAGAATATTCAAACATCTTATGTTTAAGTATGCCAATATTCAATTTTAACACTCCTAATTTTTCATGTATTCCTCTGTCAAGGCTATACATTATGCTAGATTTTAACAATACATATGACCATTGTATGTATTAAATGAAAAAAAACACTTTTAAAATTATAAAATTTCACTCAAGTGATAAAAATCTTAAATAATAGTCTGCCTAATATGGTAAGGTTACTAATTGAAACACTTCATCTTTTCATCGAATCTGCATGTATCCTCACATTAGCAACTTCTCAACCATGGTGCTCCAAAATTTGAGCATTGTGGTGCTCGAATTGGGAAACCAGAAATGAGTTATTGAAAGGCATGGTGCTTCAGTGTGAATTTTCCCAATACTCCAATGTTTTTGTGCTTAATTTTGGGTGCAACAGCATAGCATTATTGATCTTTGCATGATTGCTACACTAAAAAATAGAGAAATAGGATGTGCAACCTCTAAAATAGGGGTTTGTTAACCCCTATATGATGAATCACGCATCAAAAGGGTGAAAATGGTGAATCAAGCAGCGTGCGGGTTGGCGCAACGCATCACTTGAAGGGTCAAATGACATCCAATTGCCAAACAAACTGTGCTAATATGATCAGGACATTGAGTTCGCCAAGTCGAGGCCCATCATGGTTAGATTGGACAAAATCGGTCAAAAGAGATGATCGACACCCAAAATTAAAGTGCGAATACAATCAAATAACATTGGATCAATGAATAGACTTTGTCGTTATGTCTGGAACATTGGCAACATCTAAAAACTATATTTTGTTTATTTAATTTGAAGAATCCATATTGGTGGCTTGGATACCGAGGCAACAACATGAATTTTGAGGAAAATTTGTCTCGTCGTTGTCCAAATGATGTCCGTTCGTGAAATGGATTACTCCATTGCAATCAGAATAACACAAATACTTAAGAACTACATTTTCTATGATTAATTTAGGATCTGTCGAAGTAGTGGCATGAATATTGAGGAAAAACATGCATACCAAAGAAAGAGACCTTGAGGTTGCCCAAACAAAGTCCGATAGTGAAACAAACTTTGCATGCAAGGAGGGTGACATGCATTCCAAGGCAAAGCACGAATTTCAAAGAAAATGTCACTTGGTGCTACCCAAGCAAGGTTGGATCGACGAGCGGACTTCACCGATAAATTCAAAATGCTGTCAATACCCCAAATGTACTATAATTTGTTTGAATGAGGTTATGCATAAAAATCAAGGTAGTTCCAAAGAGACAACATACATTTTGAGGAAATTAGTCTCGAAATCGCCCAAATAACACCCGATTGCAAAATGGACTGTGTTGTTGCAACCAAAACATCGAAAAAACCCTAAATTCACTATCAATTAATCTAATTTCTATATTCGATGAATTGGACATGTTAAACGAGGTGATTACACACATTTTAAGGTGAAATGCACATGAATTGAGGAGTTATGCAAATTGAGGTGATTTTGGAATAATTAACATGCTATCATTGCTTTAGATTAATGGTAATATTAATATTAATGATTCTTTATTAATATTACTTAAAAAATCTAAGTCAAATGAAATGTTAAATCTAATTAAGTGCATACCTCATTTTATCAAAACAAAGTATATGAATTCCAGAAATCCCGCAAAAATAAGACATTGGACATACCTTGCCTCCACCAGTGAGTAGCTCCTTCGCTAAATCATGCCCAAGCTCCAATCAATTTTTGATATTTTTATTCCCTCTGTTGTATTCCCTTAGCTACGATAACCCAAACAACCATCCAATTTTCACCAAAGGTGAAAGTTCTGGTCTGAATCACCTCTAGGCCACCAGAATTCCAGCCTGATTTCCCTTGATCACCCAGGAAAATATATATTTAATCTTCCTATTGCCTTAAACTCCACACTTCACAAGCCTCCCCCACTCAACCAGTGATGCCACCCGAGTGTGCAAACAGTCACTTGTGAGCTCCAACCAAGTCCCGTTTAGTCTTTTGTTGTGACCGAGTCAATTAGTCAAGCCTTCACTCCCTACCCTTTCTTTCACTCCCCACATGCCACTGTGGTGGAGCTGCTTTCAAATGGGATATGGGAGGAAAATAGAGGATCTAGAGCCACAGAGATGCAGAAGAACTAATTGAAAGAAATAGAGATACTCAAAAAAGGCTTACGAAGATTCCTAGCACTATGAGAGGTACATGCATAGAGGAAAGAACCATCCAAGAAAGCCAGTGGAAATCTCCCTTGCTACTAAAACAACACCTACCTTCTTCCCTTCACAAATCGAAAGCTCACACTGAACTTTTATATGTCTGTCCTTCCTAACCGACCACTTCTTCATTTTCTCCCAAAGTTCTCTTCTCACGAAGCACTTTCCTTATGGTGAAGCTTTTGAAGTCAGGAAGAGGTTGTATTCTCCTTCATATTGTTGAGAGCAGTAGCACAAATATAAGATGGACATCTTGTTTGGGCAATGATGACAAGAAAGATGAAGGATTATGTCATGTATATTGCATGAAGGAGCTCAAGACAGAGGAGGAAGTCCTCATGGATGGACTGGCTAAGGAGGATGAGGTAATGTTTCGAAGTTAGAGATTTGAAGAGTACGTGGAGGTCTTAAACCAACTCTTGCCTAAGAAGGGGAGCGATACAAAGGTCCTTCATAACGTTGTTGTGGCTGAATAATGCAGGAAGAACGAAGGCTAATTTGAATCGATGAGTTCTAGTAGTCATCGTCCACAAGACTCTCCTAATTGACTGGAGAATCAGAATTCTAGTGGAAATGAGGAGTCCTGAGCACCTAACAAATATGCGTAGACTCCAAGTATTCAACCACAAAGGAAAACTCCAAATCTACTAACTTTAGTAAAATTAACATTGGGAAGTGCATTTCTCATAGCTCAAGTCTGAAGCTTGAATGGGTGTAAGAGGTTGGATCCAACAAGCCAAAATATGGTCGGATCGCTAGCAACTCTATCTACTCAACACATCATAAGAAAGGCCGTAGAAGAAGAACACCCATTTCTGTAACCAAAGGACAAAGAGCTACCAAATCTTAGCTTGCCCAATATGATGAACTCAAGTGACTCAAATTAAAGTCTTCTCAAGTGGTTAAGGATTAAGATACTAGTCACATTTGGTACTATCAACCAAATCCAAAACCTATAAATCCTTCAACAAATTTCTAAAGCACAAAGCGAGGAATGAATGAATTCTTCTTCAACAAGTCAATGAAAGCATAAAACAAGGATCGAAGAAATTATCCCAAAGTTTACACAAAGGCTAAGGCTGGACTAAGAGGATCACGTCATCAACAAGTCCTATAAACACAAAGCACTTGACTGATGACTTTTCACTATTGACCTGATATAAAACTAAGGGTTTAGTTTGCGAGCATCTACCCCTTTATCAAGCCCGCCAAAGCAAGAAGCATAGGGCCGAAGGTATAAAAACCACCTGACAAGATAGTAAAGATGAATCAGGTGATTCTCCATCAATGTCCACAACACAAAGCATAGGGAATAAGATATCAAAATCTTACGACTAAATTTAAAGATACAAAAGAAGCATCTTGAATGATGTCTATAAGGTTTCCTAAAGATTGGGGGCATTTTAAATATTTTTTTTGATCGACATTGTGCTGTGTGCTAAGATCCCCAAATAAATATTTAAAATTTCTTATAAAAATGTAGTTAAAGGAAGGGGAGAATGGAAGATCTTCTGTGAACTAAATGTTCCATTAGCAAAAAGTACTATTTGAGAAAAATACAATAAGTACAAGAGACAACAAACTCTCACCAACTGATGAATCTCTAATGATATCAACAATATACAATAAAAATATTACATCTATACAAGACTGTGATGGAGAAAAATATTGAGCAATTATAGAAATGCTATAAACCAAGTTGATAGTGGTTGCAAAAGAAGGGCACATGCAGAGACGATGCTATCTACTAACATTGTTTTACGAAGTGATGCTCTAGAGACTGTGGGCTCCAAAAATTCAGCCTCGGCTTCCCCCGCATTGATGTGCTTTTTCTTCGTCGAGGGAGTTTTAACGGAATAAATTCCAGAGTAAATTTTGGGAAGGCAGATAGGTTTGTAGATACTCGGAGATTTCACCCTCTTTTGCGAGGACTTTATGATCTGAGTTCTTGTTTCCTATAGGCACAAGCCCTTATAGTTAATTACCCCTCCCACTAATAAGAGAGAACATTTGATTAAGGCTAGTCGTCGATGAGATACGTAGATAATACGTGTTATCTGGCATATAGTAACATCATAGATTTGGAATTGGGAACTTGGAAAGTTTGGATATTAGAGGTTCAAGGTTGGATATTTAAAAATAGAAATTTTCACCATCATACACTTAAAGCGGATGGTGGGGGAATGGATGATGGACCCGATCAAGATCCCATGGTTCCGTCATCCCGAGCCATCATGGACCCTGGTCTACTTAGTCAGAGGAGGTAGTCGACCCAACATGATAGAAGGATTCTTATTAGTAGCCATGGGTTACTTCGTTCAAGGGAACCTCAAGGTGGGTATTTATCTAAGGGGACAAATTTGAATCCACCTTAGCTAACAGAGGGCTTTGTGCCCTATCGATTATATCTTATTGATTCATATCTCATGGGTTTAATGCCACTAAGGAGCGTATTAGCTATAGTCAAAACAAGTATTTTATGGTGCCATTTGGCAGCAAAACCACTCGGTTCAGAGAGCCTGAGTCATGACCGTTTATCCTACGGTGCCATTTGGTAGCAAGATTGCCGGTCATAAGACATGTACCACATCCTTACTGGTAGGAGATTATTTGAGAATGGATCCTAGTGATATTTTTGACTAGGCATTTTGGCTCTATGTGAGCTGAAGTTATATTCGAATTTGTCCACCTCAGCAAACTATTGCAGAGACTGAATGGATTTTGCTTTAAGTAGTTGATGATTTAATTTCAATTTTAAATATTTTTGGACTTTGGATTTTTTTTTTTGGATTTTTGGACTATGTGGGTATTTGAGGTGGCATGTGATAATGCTTGAAATTAACCTCTCTGGTTGCAATCAACGTAGCCATCATCGGGGTGTGGGGCCATTTCATTTAAAAATATTTGCATTTTGTGAAAGAACCTTGTCGACTCTGTCGAGCTATCAACAGAGGATCAAGTTTTGTAAGCTTTATGCCCTTGTTAGTAAATTCTCTTGATTATAGACCTTAGAAGCCTAACATGAATGTATTTAAATAAATACACTAGTCATCACAATCATATATTTTTTTAATGGTTTGAACTTTGTTGACTCTTATTGATCCACATAGGAGGATTGGGTTCAAATTTGAATTCATTTGTTGACCCATGCAGCATCCCTAGACGTCACGTGTGTACTAATAATATGCTCGTTGGGCCCATATAGGTGTTTGGGGGTATTTTATAATTATTTTATTGAACCTTATTGACTCCTATTTACTTGCTTAGGAGGATCAAGTTCAACTTTATTGACCCGTGCAGCATCCCTAGAAGTCATGTGTGTACCAATAACATGCTCGCATGGGCCCATGTAGGTGTTATGAGGGCATTTTATCATTATACTCTGTCTACTCTTCAATACCTATTTAAGAGGATCCGGTTCAAATTTAATAACCCGCACAGCATCTCTAGACATCACGTGTGTACCAATAACACACTCATCGGGGCCCTTGCGGGTGTTTCTAATTGTACTTACCCCTTATGTACCTATGTGCATATAAACTATGATATACGTGCGGGGGTACTTTAAGATATTTGTAAACACCTTTTGTCTGCTTGCATGAACGTTGTGGATCTGGTGGCATTTATTTGTGGTCTTTCATCCTTTCAATACATCTGCTATTATTTCTCATAGGTAGGTAGATGTATTCATTCATAAGCTAAAATTGACTTCAGGATGCTATATTTATTGAAGTCTTTATATATCTACCCAGAGAAAGCACGTTGTATATATATCCATATCCGTAAAGAGATTGTATGTATTGCAGATCTTCTTGGAGTTGAATTATTATTGATCATATGAACTTCCACATTCTACTCCATGACTTGTGCAAAATCTTCTTCTATTGTATTGCTTGTAAGGTTGAATATGGTTGATTGTAAAAGTGTTACAACATTCATTGTTATGCTCATTATAACCTCTTAATATTTATAGGAAACTACTGTATCTATCCACAAATTTGCTTGTCATGGATCAGAGGGGCCTCACCATCCTCATTGCATATTCTTTATCATCACTACAACCTTCCTTTCTACATATAGGTTAGGTGTTGCATATATGACGGCTCTCTTTTATAGTGATTCATAGGTACTTATATGCATCTTAAATCACTTGTTGTATATTGTTATTCGCATATTGATTGACATGATCATCATGTTCATGAAGAGCCTACATTTTTTCTTATGAACCAGTTCTAATTGCAAACTCCTAACCTTTAAAGAAGATTTGGAACATGCATAATAAATTTGACATTCATCATTTGCTTGATATTCATTCCTTATCTAGCATGAAGGCTTTCAACAGTTGTGAGAAACTTCATGTTATTTGTTGTAGGCATGTCATAAAATTTTCCACTTAACATTTGCTTGCAAATAGGTCATATTTTATGTATGACATTTGCCTTTGGTTGTAGGTGGGTTGTAATCATGCTTGCAGTAATCTTATTTATCAACTCATGAATCTTGCATAATTCAGCTCTTCTGCTTACATGCCTCTTGAGAATTTGTTCTTCATTCATCCCAACTCCCCAATCATTTCAAATCATCGAATTACATGATTGGGATAGACATCATGAATCAATTGTTGTAAACTATATGCAAGTTTTATCATCCTTCAAAGGGATTCTATGAAATCATATTGTATCCTTCAAAGGGATAGACATCATGCTTGTATGCGATTTCTATTTTTAGCTTCACTATCTGCCATAAATCATTATTTGCTTGCATAAGATTTGATCATGGTTTCAATATTTTCATTTTGCTCATGCATTTATCAATTCAATATCTAGTTCCCAACAGTTCAACCTGAATTTAAGCTCTTGTTCAAGTTCCCTGAGGTCCAACTCAAGTTCTCTTGCTTGAGTTCAAATCTAGGTCTTCTGCAAGTTTCAAGTGTTATTCTTGAGTTCAAACTCAATTTGAGTTCAAGTCTTATATTTTTCAAGTCTTCTTCGAGTTCTTGCAAGTTCAATTCAAGTCAAAGTTCTCATTTCAATTTTATTTTAATTAAGTTCAAAATTAGTCATTTGCATTTTGTCCACAAGTTCATATATAAGTCCCTTGATGACTTTGAGTTCAAATGAGTCCAGTTCCAGTCTTACATTTTAACCAAACTTTTGGTAGCCTCCCGACATCTCCCTTGTTAAGGGGCAAACTATGGGAAACTAGGCCTCCCGCCACGCTAAAGAAAAGCGTGCATGGTAGGTGCCGTCGAACGAGGACACCGCGGCTATAAAATCTTTGTTCCCCCACCACGCTAGAGAAAGATGTGCATGGGTCTTCGGGCACCGGTTCAAAATAAGAAATTTGTAATTGACCCCGCCTTGCCATAGGCGTCACACCGGGTTTCCTTCCCATCACACTATAGAAAAGCATGCATGAGTTAGTTTTCCCGGTGTGCTGCTAATGCCGAAAATGGAGTTTCGTGATTACCCACCCCGTTGCAAGCATCGCAATAAATTACCTCCTACCACGCTAGAGAAAAACGTACATAGTTGGTAGTTCATCGCATTACAAGCGCCAAGATAGGTTTTCTTAAGTTTAGAGCTTTATACCTGCATGGAGGGGATGACGGGGATGTCGGGGCACACAAAAATATCTTTCTATTTTTTTTAGACTTTTCTTTTTTCTTCTTTTTTTTTCTTGAAATTCTCTCCCCCTTTTTCTACATATATATATATATATAATAGTAATATAAGGCTTATCCTAAATTACCTGTGGAACTCAGCTGGGTTCAACTATGAGAGGGGATCGGGCAAGGGGGTTGTGGAGTGAGGCCAAGGTAAGGGGAATGCCACCTCTCCCACCCTCTCTCTCTCTCTCTCTCTCTCTCTCTCTCTCTCTCTCTCTCTCTCTCTCTCTCTCTCTCTCTGTAATGAAGAGGACAGAGGTTAGGAGGGGAAGATGTCAGGTTTAGGTCTTACTGGAAGGAGGGGTCAGGGTCATGGATACTTTGGCTTTGATTTGATTAGAGGAAGGGAAGGGATCAGCAAGATAGGTAGCTCTCTCTCTCTCTCTCTCTCTCTCTCTCTCTCTCTCTCTATATATATATATATATATATATTGGAAGCAATGACGTTAGGTTTTGGGGGTCGGGATGGAGATCGGAGTAAGGAGGCTGGGTTAGAGCCAAGGAAAAGGGGATCGGCTTCAGTGAGAGGAAGGTAGTTAATGGGAAGAAGTGAAGCTCAAGGTTGTGTTTGCTTGAGTATTTAATGATGATAATTAGAGTGAGGTCGATGTAGTCGCATGATTTCTGTAGGAATCAAAGGAGATGACGCCAACCGCGCTGTTCGCAGATCGCTACAAGATTTCTATATGGTTTTTTGCAGAAACTTGGCGGGATTTAATCATAGGTATGTTGTATTATTATTTTTTTATTTTTTATTTCTTTTGGGTTTTATCTGGAGGTCAACAAATATCCCGTAACAAATGTGGTACGCATCTAGGGCGAACCAAATTTATTGTATGTTGATTGATCCTGTGGATCTCTAGATATTTTCTCTGGATGTCACACAGACGTTCTCATTTTATGGATTTCCAAGAGCTTGATTGGATGTCATGCTGAGGGCTTCATTTAATGGATCTCCAAAATTTTATTTGGATGTGACACTAAGATTTTCATTTTATAGATCTCCAAGAGTTCATTTCTTTGCCTTCATGGATCTTTAGATGCACTTGTAATCTTCAGTATAATTATTATATTTGTTCTTGGTCAATTAGAGATCTATGGGGTAGAGAAAGAGTACTTTGTACTTAGGTCTCTATAGTATCACTCTATAGATTGATGCTAGTGGATTGCATCGCCATCATTTATTCTCTTTAATCACCATGATCACCTTACTTTATAGCCTTTCTGTATATGCTCAATATTCTTCTATCATCTCGTTGTATCTTGGCAAAATTTTAAATATTTATTTAGGGATCTCGGCATGCATCATGATGTCAACCTGAATAAATAATTAAAATGCCACCAGTCTTTTGAGATGTTTGTAGATGCCATCTAGGATACTGAAAACATGGCTTTGACTTGAGTCTCAAGATTTTGATTCCTTCTATCTTGTGCTTTATGTTATGAACTTGATTTATCCTTACTGACTTATTAGGTGATTTTTGTATCTTCTGCCCTTTGCTTCTAGCTTTTGCAAGCTTGATGAAGGGGTAGATACCGATGACCTAAACCCTTTAGGTTTGAATTAGGTCAGTGACGAAAAGTAATCAGTCCAGGGATTTGTGTATAGCGGGCTTGTTGATGATGGAATCCTCTTAGTTCAGCCTAAGGCTTTGTGTGAACTTTAGGATAGTTTCTTTGATCCTTTGATTTATGCTTTAGCAGACTTGTTGAAGAAGAATTTCTTCGATCCTCGCTTTATTCTTTATGGATTTGTTGAATGATTTGCTGGTTTGGATTCAGTTGATAGTACCAAATATGGATAGTATCTTGATCCTTAATAACTTGAAGATACTTTAATCTAAGTCACTTAAATTCATTAGATTAAGAGAGCAAGGATTATATAGCTCTTCATCCTCTGGTTGCTAAAATGGGGGTTCCTCTACTACGGCCTTTCTTATGGTGTGTTGAGTGGATGTAGCTTCCAGTAATCTGGTCATATTTGGGCATGTTGGATCCGACCTTTTACACGCATTCAGGCTTCAGACTTGAGCTATGGGAAATGCGCTTTTCATTGCTGATTTTACTGAAATTGGTAGATTTAGAGTTCTCCTTTGTGGTTTAAGATTTAGAGCCTATGCAAGTCCAGTGGTTGCTCGAGATCCCTTCTTTCCACTGGAACTTTGATTTTCCAGTCATTTAAGAGAATTTTGTAGACTTTGATCACTTAAACCTATTGAGTCAAATTAGCTTTCGTGTTTCCTATAGTCTCTACTAAAGGGTTGATGAAGTGGGGGTTCTACTACAATGACCTTTCTTATGGCTTATTGAGTAGACAAAGCTGCCAGCGATCTGGCCATATTTAGGCATGATGGATCCGACCTTTTACACCCATTCAAACCTTAAGCTTCAGGCTGTCGAAAGACTTCAAGCTTCTTTGGCTCAATTTATAAAAGTGTGTAGCCACAAAAGTCTCTTTCTTGAATTTGAATTTTGGTACTTTGGAGAACAAGGTGTCTTAAAATTTTGAAAGATTACCTGCATATACTCTGAAAAAGAAATCATTGTATTCTTCAGTATAAAAGAATACTTGTATTGATGATTTTTAAATATTTATTCGAGGATCTTGGCATGCAGCGCAAAATCGACCCAAATAAACATTTAAAATGCCCCTATCTCGCAGAGACATTTCAAAGTAGAGTAAATTTGAGATTTTCAGATTTTAAATATTCATTTCAGGATCTCGTCATGTAGCATGATGTTGACCCAAATGAATATTTAAAATGCCCCTATCTCATAGGAACATTTTGGATAGGCTTTATATCTTTGAGATTTTAATTATTTATTCGAGGATCTCAGCATACAGAGCGATGTGGACCAAAATAAATATTTAAAATGCACCCAATCTGATGGGGGATTTTGAAATGCATTCTTTCTATACAAGAGAATTTCAAAATATAAATATAAGTATGCATTGATAACTATGCACATAAAACTTTGATCATCATAAAGTATATAAGATATGAAATTTTCATGCATGATACTTCTTTAAATGTCGAACGTTGATATGCGGCATAGGCCTACATCCGTCTAGATCGATCAATTGATATGCTCCTCCTTGGTGCACATTCTCGATGACAAAGGGGCTTTCCCAATTGAATATGAACTTGCCACCAATTTTTTGGTGTGGGATGATTGGCCTTCTTAGCACCAAGATAATTCCCCTTCTTGAAATGTCTGAGGGTGCACCATCTGATCAAAGGATTTTTTCATTCTTCCTCGATAGATTTCTATGTTTTGTTGAGCTTGTAACCTAACTTCATCGAGTGCCTCAAGCTCCTTCATCCTCAAGCTAGCATTTTATTCTTGAGTGAGATTATTCTGGATTGCTACCCAGAGTGATGATAGTTCAATCTCATGGTAATACGGCTTCAACACCGAATACCAATGAATAAGGAGTGGCTTTGGTCGACATCTTATAGGTTGTACAATATGCCCACAATGCTTCAATCATTTTTGTATGTCATTCTCTTTTATTTTTGGTAAGGATCTTTTTCAACAATTTCACCAATGTCTTGTTGAAGACCTCTGCCAAGCTATTTACTTTAGATTGTATATAAATGAGTACTGCCAATCGATTTTATGATGATCAATGAATTTGTAGATTTTTGCATTTTTTAATATCGTATCATTATCCGAGATTATGCGGCGTGACACACCAAATCTATAGACAATATTATGGGTGAAGAAATTGATCATATGCTCGAATGTGACCTCTATGAATGGAGCTGCTTCTGTTCATTTAGAGAAGTAGTCTGTTGCTGCCAGAATAAAGCGGTGTCCCATTGATTATGGCTGGTCTGTCAGTCCAATTATATCTTTACCCCAACATTTAAATGGCCAGGACACTACTGTTGGGTGTAGTGGATTTGGAGGATGATGTATAACATCACGATGGATTTGACATTCATGGCACCTCTTAGCGTGGTCGGTACAATCTCTCACCATGGTCGACCAATAGTAACCCATTCTCTTGATTTTAGTTGCCATTTCAAGACCTGATTGATGTGCACCATAAAGTTTTTTGTGTACTTCTGTTACCACTTTATCAGCTTACTTGGCTCATAGGCACCTTATCCACATTTGATCAAAAGTCAGACGATATATCGTATCATTGACGAACGCATCATACTGCTTTCCTCTAAATTTGCATGGTAAGAGATTTATCAGTTAAGAGTTTACTTTCTTTGAAGTTGTCAATGAAGGGTTGCCTCCAATCATCTCCTTCCTCAATGTCTAAGCAATGCCACCAGGATTCTGAAGCTTTACTAGCTTTACGTCTCTTGGCTACATGATAGCCTTCAAGATAATTTTTCATAATGATCTGATGGAGAGGTTGAGGGGTCAACCGAGACTGTATTTTGCTGGCTTGAATATGGAATTCCCTCTGCCTTTGGTAATTGCAACAGAACAGACTCTAAGATCCGATGGTTGTAAACTCCGATGCAACAGTATTTGCCATTTCCTTAGCCAACTTGGCCAAGCAATCTACTTTGGCATTCTATCCTCGAGGAATTTGAATTATTTTAACATTCAGCACCTGCTTCAGGAGCTCAAGGATCCGCAGGTGGTAATGAGTCAACTCAACCTTGCAAATCTTATAAATGCCTAAGACTTGATTTATCACTAGTTGAGAGTCACCGAAGATTTGAAGATTTTGAATTTTGACATCAATTGCGATCTCTAATACAACTATTAGAGCTTTATACTCAGTTTCATTATTGGTCTGAGGTTCAGTCAAACTGAATGAAAATCTCATTATGCCTCATTCAAGTGGTATGAGAACAAGAACGATACTAGCTCAGGCTGTTATAATTTTTGGAGGTTGGGAAGGTTTAATCGATGATGCCCCATTAAAATACATATTCCAGAATGGTAACTTTTCATCTTTATAAACCTGCATAATTTGCTCATCAAGTAAATCAACATTGAGTGGAGAGTCTACCGGGATAGGATGAACAGTAAAAAAAATCTACCAAGGCTTGTCCTTTTATTGCCTTTTTATGGCATTTATGTGATGTCAAACTATAGTAATAGATCTGTCCATCTGGCTAGATGACCTGTCAATGCTGATCTTGTCATCAAGAACTTCAGTGAATTGATCTTTGAAATCAATGTGATTCTGTGAGATAGAATGTAGTGGCGAAGTTTTTGAACTGTAAAAATCAACGACATGCAATGCTTTTCAATAGGAGAATAACAGTTTTCTGCTCCAATCAACCTCCGACTAGTATAGTAGAGTGCATTCTCTTTTCATTCTTCATTATTCTGGACTAATAATGCTTCGAGGGACTCTTCCAGTGCTGTCGTATACAATATAAGAGGCTTCCCCGAAATTGGCACTGTGAGAATGGGTGGGTTCAATAGATATGTTTTGATGCTATTAAATGCTTCATAGCACTCTGTGTCCCACTTAAAACTAACATCTTTCTTCATTAATTTGAAGAATGGCTGGCACCTACTCGATATATTTGATATGAATCACCGAATGAAAGCTAGTTATCCTTGCAGCGAGCGAAGCTGTCAAAGGTTCCTTGGTGGTGGCATCTCCGTGATCGCCTTAAATTTGTTAGGGTTAATCTCAATTCCTCGATGATGGACCACATACCCAAAGAATTTTACAGAGGAGACCCTAAAGGCGCATTCAAGGGGGTTCATCTTTAGATCATATCTTTTGATCCTCTTCTATCTTTTCTATGAGGCTTTGGCCTCCAGATTTCTTTTTCTTTCTGCTGGAACTTTTTAGCGGCGGATCCCTGAACATATGGTTCAGGGGTCATGCCTCGATGTTCACTGCATGGAATTTGTATTCTTTCTATTCTTTTTGCAGTAATAGATAGAGGCTCCCTCGGTGGGGTTCTTCTATCTTCAGTTATCAAGGGCCACTGGTATCTTCTCTTCTTTTGCCCTTTCTCCTTTACTATTTTCAAGACTCTATATACCTGAGCTGAAAGAGTCTCAGACTCTTTCTTCCTTGGAGGGATTGGGGCTTTAGGTCATTGATCCCAAAAAGATTTTTTTAGCTCCCTAGTAGAGCTATTTCTATTAACCAATTTTAGATTTATGAACTCATTCCTGGTCGGAATGGTAGCTTCAAACTCTTTGGCAGGTAGGTTTGATGGGTGGACAGGGAGTTGTTTCTATTGAGCTCAGAGTTCAGCATTTATTTTTTGTCTCTATCTCCTTGTAGGCCTTCCTCCATATAAGGAGACTTCAGTATTGTATTTTCTAGATGTAGATAACCCAGTTGGAAGAGTGGTGGCATTTGCAGCCACCACAGAAACTCTTCCACCATTCATAATTCTTCTGGTGGCTGGGATTTTAGGCTGCGACAGCCTCTTGAACGCAAAAATCCTCCTATGAGGATTTTCAATAGCATGTTATTATGTCGGCAAATACACACGATGGGTGGGAGCTTCATCAGCATTGAGTCTCTTGGCAGACCTCTTAACAATGTTGCCATTTACAGGAATGGCGGCAATCCTAGCAATGACTGCAGGGAAGTCAATGCTACCAAATTAAATGGTAAACCCTGTATTTCCAATTTCAATAACAATATTTTCTAGCTGAATTCTGGATCCTTATCCCAGCTGGACAGTTATAAGGGTATTTTGTAGATCCATCTGCACGAATGAAAGGTAAGGGTTAGTAATCAGAATTTGATACATCACCCCACACTTTCAAAGTGCAGAGACTTGCACATAACACAAAAATAAAAATAGACAAAAATATTTAGCATAAGCTGGTAGAAAAAATAAATTTAAAAAACTCTAGTGAATGCCATATGAATTTGCTGAATAATCATTTTATAATATTCAAGACTTCGATTCATTAAACGATCATTTTGAAAGACTCAAAATTTCAAGTGCAAGTTGATATTACTGCTACTATAGCACTGAGATGACTATCCAAAGATGGAAAGAGAAACCATTCCCTAGAAGAGTCGCCAGAAATCTGTGGGCTCTAAAACTAGTTGGGCTCAGCCTTCGCCCGCACTGATGTACTTTTTCTTCAGTGAGGGAGTTTTAATGGAATATGTTCCGGGGTAAATTTTAGGAAGGCAGATAGGTTTGTAGATAAGACACTACCCAGAGATTTCGCCCTCTTTTGCGAGGACTTTATGATCTGTGTTTTGGTTTCCTATAGACGTAAGCCCCTATAGTTAATTACCCCTCCCACTAACGAGAGAGAACTTTTGATTAAGGCTAATCATCGATCAGATATATAGATAATATGTGTTATCTGACATATAGTAGCATCATATATTTGGAATTTGGAAAGTTTGGATATTAAACGTTCAAGGTTTGATATTTAAAAATAGAAATTTTCACCATCTTACACTTAAAGCGAATGGTCGGAGAATGGATGATGGACCCGATCAAGATCCCCTGGTTCCGTCGTTCTAGGCCATCATTTCTACCCTAGTATACTTAGTCAGAGGAGGTAGTCAACCCAACCTGATAGAAGGATCCTTGTCAGCAGTCATGGGTTGCTTCGTCCAAGGGAACCTTCTAGACCTGGGGCAAGTATTTGTCTAAGGGGATAAATTTGAATCCACCTTAGCTAATAGAGTTCTTTTTTCCCTATCAAATACATTATATTGATTCATATCTCAAGGATTTGATGCCACTAAGGACCATATTGGCTCTGGTCATAACAGGTATTTCGTGGTGCCATTTGGCGGCAAAATCACTTTGTTTAGAGGGCTCCGAATCATGATTGTTTATCCTGTAGTGCCATTTGGCGGTAAAACCACCGGTCAGAAGACACGTACCACATCCTTATTGGTAGGAGATTGTTTGAGAATGGAACCTATTGATATTTTCGACTAGACATTTTAGCTCTACGTGAGTTGAAGTTATATTCAAATTTCTCCACCTCGACAAACAATTATGGAGAATGGATGGATTTTGCTTTAAGTGGTTGATGATTTAATTTCAATTTTAAAATTTTTTGGACTTTGGGTTTTTTTTTAGATTTTTAGAGTTTGTGGGTATTTGAGGTGGCATTTGAAAATATTTGAAATTAATCCCTCCTGTTGAGATCTTCAATCAATATGACCATCATCGAGGTGTCGAGCCATTTTTGTTTGAAAATATTTGCATTTTGTGGATGAACCTTATCGACTCTATCGAGCTATCGATAGAGAATCTTGTTTCGTAGGCTTTATGCCCTTGTTAGTGAATTCTCTTGATTATAGAACTTGAAAGCCTAATATGAATGTATTAAAATAAATACACCGATCATCACAATCGTATATTTATTTGATGGTTCGAACCCAGTCGACTCTTATTGATCCGCATAAGAGGATCGAGTTCAAATATGAATTCACTTGTTGAACCGCACAGCATCCCTAGACGTCACATGTGCACTAATAACATGCTCACCAAGGCCCATGCGGGTGTTTGGGGGCATTTTACAGTTATTTTATTGAACCTTATCGACTCCTATTTACTTACTTAGTAGGTCTGAGTTCAGATTTATTGACCCGCACAGCATCCCTAGATGTCACATGTGTACCAATAACATGCTCGTCGAGCCCATGCGGGTGTTATGATGGCATTTTGTAATTATACTCTGTCTACTCTTTTTACATGTTTAAGAGGATCGGGTTCAAATTTAATAGCCTGCGCATCATCCCTAGACATCACGTGTGTACCAATAACAAGCTAGTCGGGGACCTTGCGGTTGTTTATAATTGTACTTACCCCTTGTGTACCTATGTGTATACAAACTACAGTGCATGTGCGGGGGGTACTTTAAGATATTTGTAAACGCCTTCTATCCGCTTGCATGAACATTGCAAATCTGGTGGCATTTGTTCGTGGTCTTTGATCCTTTCAGTACATTTTCTATTGTTACTCATAGGTAGGTAGATGCATTCATTCATAGGCTAAAATAGACTTCAGGATACTGTATTTACTGAAGTCTTTATATATCTTCCTAGAGATAACATGTTGTACATACATCCATATCCGTAGAGAGATTGTATGTATTGCAGATCTTGTTGGAATTCAATTGTTGTTTATCATATGAACTTCCACATTCTACTCCATGACTTGTGTGAAATCATATTCTATTATATTGCTTATAAGGTTGAATATGGTTGATTGTAGGAGTGTAACAACATTCACTGTTATGCTCATTGTAACCTCTTAATATTTATAGGAAACTACTGTATCTATCCACAAATTAGCTAGTCATGGATCAGAGGGGCCTCACCATCCTCATTGCATATTCTTTATCATCACTACAACCTTCCTTGCAACGTATAGGTTAGGTGTTGCATATATGACGACTCTCTTTTATAGTGATTCGTAGGTACTCATATGCATCTTAAATCACTTGTTGTATGTTTTTATTAGCATATTGATTGACATGATCATCGTGTTCATCAAGAGCCTACATTGTTGCTTATGAACCAATTCTAATTGTAAACTCCTAACCTTTAAAAAGATTTGGCATATGCATGATAAATTTGACATTCATCATTTGTTGGATATTCATTCCTTGTTTAGTACGAAGGCTTTCAACACTTGTGGGAAACTTCATGTTATTGGTTGTAGGCATGTCATTGCATTTTTCACGTAACATTTTCTTGCAAATAAGTCATATTTTATGTATGAAATTTGCCTTTGGTTACAGGTGGGTTGTAATCATGCTTGCAGTAATCTGATTTATCAACTCATGAAACTTGCATATTTCAGCTCTTCTACTTACATGCCTTTTAAGAATTTGTTCTTCATTCATCACAACTCCCCAATCATTTCAAATCATCAATTTACATGGTTGGGATAGACATCATGAATCAATTGTTATAAACTATATGCAAGTATTATCATCCTTCAAAGGGATTCTAGGAAATCATGTCATATCCTTTTATGGCTTTATATTGCTTGCATGCGATTTGTGTTTTTAGCTTCACTATCCACCATAAATCATTATTTGATTGCATAATATTTGATCGGGGTTTCAATATTTTCATTTTGCTCATGCATTTATCAATTCAATATCCAGTTCCCTATAGTTCAACATGAATTCAAGCTCTTGTTCAGGTTCCCTATGGTCTAACTCAAGTTCTCTTGCTTGAGTTGAAATCTAGGTCTTCTGCAAGTTTCAAGTGTTCTTCTTGAGTTCAAACTCAATTCAAGTTCAAGTCTTCTTCGAGTTCTTACAAGTTCAATTCAAGTCAAATTTCTCATTTCAATTTTATTTTAATTTTTTTTTGAAGAAAAATCCGGAGCTTACTTATATTACCAATAAAAATAAAAAACCACCTACAAGCTTGATTCCTCCTTCAAAGTGTTGTAGAATGAAGGAGGAACCTTATTCAACGAGAAATCGTCCCAACCAAAATTGCTGAAAAGTTCATAGTTAGCACATAAGTTTGCTAACTTATTACTTTCTCTACTAATACAATTGAATATGACAAAATTAAAGTTTGTAAGAATTTCCATACCCTCATCCTTGAAGTTCCCTGATTTCCAAGCTCTTTGAAAGTAAGAAATGATATTTGAATTATCTCCATCTATAATAATGCCTTTATAATTGAACATCCAATCCTTGATCTCCTCCTTTAAAGAATGAATAGCTAACAACTCCAATTGAGCTATGTCCCAGTGAACACAAGTTCTTCCATAAGCAAAAAGGAATCTCCCTTTGCAGTCCCAAAAAAACTGCAGCAATTCCCGCTTTGTAGTATGAAAGAAGAGATGCATCAACATTAACCTTTAGCCATTTCGGTGGAGGAGGATGCCAAGTATTAGACAGTATGATTGACTGATTAATATTCCAATAGCCCAAATTACATTGACTAAAGTTATGTGAAATCGAAGCATGGCAAATAGCATTAGAAGCTATCAAACTAGGATTGTCCTCTACACCTTCATGGATCATCTTGTTTCTATTTTTCCAGGAAAGGAATACTGTATTGCAATATAGGTTAACCATCATACTTTTCTTCATAGTATTAGTTTCAAGCCGTTTGATACAATGTTCAATTTTATCAAACAGTGGAATTCCGAAACCCCATTGGTTTAGATGGTGTATTACCTCTCTAAGTTTCCAGCACCTACACATGATATGCTCCACATCTTCAATTGTATTGCATCCCCTTGGACAATTGGCATTCTGTAGTAATCTTTTATAGCATAAATATTGAAGTGATGGGATAGCATTTCTACTCAATCTCCACCAGAACATTTCCACCCGAGTATTCAACTTAGCCTTTCTGATCCAATTCTAGTTCTGAGAATCAGCAGCTCCTTGTGTCGCAGCTTTAGAGACTAATCCTGAAATAGTCATTCTAGAATTTTGATTTATCATCTCCATACGATCCTCTTCTTCCTCTTGTATAATTCAAATTTGAATGATCAAATTAACTAGCTCCCTTCCAAAGCTCTCCATTAGCACTGGTACATTCCAACTGCCATCCAGAATGAATTTTTTACAAAAATAGAGCCACCCTCATTTGGAACAACAAATATAGGCCACATATCTATACATTTATCCAATATCCAATTATCTTTATATGCATCTACAAATTATCCATTTACAATAGTCCATCTCACAATCAAATTCAGTATTTTGCATCCTTCACTCAGCAGTTTATAAGAAGAAGAACAACAACCTCTGCTGCTTCCCTTCTCCAGCCTTTCACCATATTTAGCTGCCATTAACTTGTGTAAGAGTGAGTGTTTGTTATGTATGAATCTCCATGCCAATCTAGCTCTTAAGCAGGGGTTTTTGTAACATTTGAATGAAATCCACGGCCCCCATTTTCAATTGGCTTGCACATTCCAGTCCAACGGACATAGTGCATCGCCATTGAACCATTCTTCTTATTCCAAATAAAGTTTCTGCATATTTTATCTAGTTCTTCCAGCACTCATTTTGGAACTAGTGAGTGAGCAGCATGAAAAGTAGATAGTGCAAGCAATGCTAATTTTACCAATATCAATTTACCTGCCAGTGATAAGCATTTGCTTCCCCATTGATTCAGCTTCCACAATGCATTATCTATGATAATCTAAAAATCATCACTTTTGAGTCTTCTCAATGCTATCTTTAAACCAAGATAGTTGAATTCTTTAACAATTTTGAAGCTCATAATTCTTGAGATGCTATTCTTCTTTCTCCTACCCACGTGCTTCCCAAACATCATGAGAGATTTGCTATGGTTAATTCTTTGGCTAGTCCATTCACAGAATTTGTGAAGGATGTTCTTAACAACCATAACCTCCTGCCTATTAGCCTTAGAGAACATGATTACATCATCCGCATAATGTAGGTGAGAAATTCTTGTCCCTTCTGAGTTGATCTTGATACCACAAGCGCTATGTTCAAAATCATTTAAGAGTAATTGTGAGCAAAGTATAAAAAGGATGGGACATAAGGGGCACCCTTGCTGAAAACCACTTCTAGATTGAATCCAATTAGAGCAATTGCCGTTGATGATTAAAGAGAACTTTGGGTCTTCCACACACTCCATAATGAGATTGGATATTTTAGAAGGAAAGTTAAAATACTTCAACACTTTCCTTAGAGAAGATCAAGCCATGGAATCATAAGCTTGTTCCATGTCTACTTTGAAAGCTACTAGGCCTTTAGTAGCTTTTGAGAACCTTAGTTTATGAAAAATTTCTTGTGCCACCAATACATGATCAGATAAGGATCTCCCCTTAATGAATGTCGCTTGCTCCTTAGAGATAAGTTTAGGAATGACCACAATTAGTCTATTCAATATTATCCTTGCTGCCACCTTGTACACAGTATTGCATAGACTTATAGGTCTATAATTAGATGGAAGAATGGGATTTGATACCTTCAATATAAGCACTATCAATGTTTCCTTCCATTCTTTGTTTAGTTCTCCATGGCTAAAGAAATGACATATAGCCCTCCAAAATCATGCTTTAATAATTTCCCAATAAAATTTGATGAAAGTATGTGAAATACCATCATTACCAGACGAAGTATTTCCTCCCAATTGATTTAGAACACCTTCTACTTCTTCCATGGACAAGTCTACCTACAGAAATTCCTTATCCCAAGTATTCAAGCTATTAATAGCTACCGGCCATCCTTCTAGCTTGCACCTCCTTGCTTCCCATTTTTTCTAAAAAAATCACAGGAAAACATCCTCCATCTGGCCTTGTTCTTCCACCAACAACCCATTCTCATCTTTTACTTTGATTATCTTATTTGAGTTTCTTCTAGCACTAGCATAAGAATGAAAAAATGTTGAGTTTCCATCACCTTCATTTAGCCACTTTATTTAGCCACTTCATTCACATTTGCTTTGAAACTCCAATAATCCAGTTCTGATAGTGCCCCTTGAGAAGCTTCTTTGTATTGAAGTTCCATAATCTCATTCATAAGATCATCTTTAAGTTTATTTAGATCCTTTAACTTGGACTTACTCCAAAAGAACAATGATTTCAAGGACCTTTTAAATTTCTTGTTAAGAATTTGAGAGTCCTTGGTAATTCTTGCTCCATTCCTTCCTCACCACCCCAAACGATGCTTGATAAGATGCCCAACAATTTTCATATTTGATGTTTCTTTTAGAATTTATGTTAAAATTCTGAAATTGCAAAATGATTGGATAATGGTATGAGGCTATCCTAGCAAAATTCCTCACTACCAAATGGTATGGGGAGCTCAATGCAGATGTGTTGATAATGCGCCTATCCAACCTTTCAAGTATCCTTGCACCACCACTTTTATTGTTGCACCATGTGTATCTAGGCCCAATGAACCCAACTTCATGTAAATCATTGTTGAGCAAGCATTCCTTCATCTCCCTTGGTCCTTGAGAGAAAATGAATCTTCTACCTCCTATTTTATCTTCTTTGCCCATTATACAATTAAAGTCACCACCTATTGCCATAGGTTGTTCTTTAATGGAATACTTGTCTAACATATTCCATAGATCCCTTCTCTTTTGCACTTCTATACTTCCATACACTGTGGCCACCCTCCACCTCTCCTTGTTGAACAATTTAAGATCTCCAATAACAACTTGTGAAGAAAAATCTAAGACCAAGAATTCAGCATTACTAGAATTCCAAAGAATTAATATGCCCCCAGATAGTCCTGAAGAAGGAATAAAGAAAAAGTCCCATTCGTTGCCAACCATATTATCAATCTAACTTCTATCAATTTCAGTTAATTTGGTTTCTACCAAACCCAAAAAGAACACTTCATTATTTTTAACAAATTCCTTAAGGTATAGAGAAGCACTCCTCTTTCTTGCTCCCCTACAATTTCAAAAACCTATGGAATACATTAAATTAGAATTGG
Source organism: Dendrobium nobile (assembly GCA_022539455.1). Lineage (NCBI taxonomy): Eukaryota > Viridiplantae > Streptophyta > Magnoliopsida > Asparagales > Orchidaceae > Dendrobium > Dendrobium nobile. Next base: position 11,609,205 of record CM039732.1, on the reverse strand, counting down.
GGGATTAATCCCCAAAGTACCTTTCCCTTAAAGCTCCAATCTTCTACTTCTTGTTGATGAGTTGATTGGTCCCAATTCCCTCAGCTACTTTGATCTTTTTTTCTTTGTAGGTAGAGAAGATCCCACCTTCCCTCTGCTTCCAGAAATAACCATTTCACTGTAAACTGCAATAGAGCCTTCTTTATCTTCCTTATCTACTTCATTCACTCTTACTCTGTTAACTTCACTTACATCAACCTCCTCTTCAAGTGTGACAGCAATAGTAGTTTCAAGTAATTCTCCTTCCTCCAGATCAACAAGTGCACTGAAGCTATCACCATCAGGCTTGAGAACCTCTTGGCCATTACTGTTTCCCACTTCTAAACCGTCAAATGTGCTACCAGCAATATTTTGTTCCGCAGTTTTCTACTCTTCCATAGCTTTATCTCCCTCTGATGCTTCATCTATTTCCTCACTTTTCTTTAACTGCACCAAGTTACTTCTTCTATCAACCCGAGAAACAGGCCTTCTACGCCAATTATTGTTAATTTTTTTCTTCCCATAACTTACCATCATCCATGGTCCGTATTCTTCTTTTTCAATCAATCCATCTCCCGCTAATTTTTGATTACCTTCATCAGTTTCCATCCACACCATATTGCTGGAAGTAGCTTTAACCAGCTGTACTGACTTTATCTCCATCTTGACTTTGGCACAATCATTCTTAACATGCCCGATTTTTTCGCATTCAAAGCATAGATTAGGTAGCCTCTCATACTCTATTCTATAGAAAAATCTATCTTCATCTCCTTCTACCCAAACACCAGTCGATAGGTTAGCATCCAAATCTATACGGACACATACCCTTCAAAATTCTCTTATGGACCATTGGAACATGTTGCCGTCAATCAAATAAGGCTTCCCCACCATGGATGCAATACGACAAATGTTTATTTCATCCCAACAATGCAACGGTAAGTTTAGAAATCTGATCCATATTGGAGCAGATAGCCCTTTAAGTGAGTTGTGATCAAACCTTTGAGTCCATCTCTCAATCCCTACTATGTTTCCATTAATGAACTAGGGACCATTAGTTAGCACTGCTTCCATATGTTCAGGTTCAAAGAATGAACATAAAATCCATCCCTTTCCAAGCACCGTGAGATGGAATTATCCATATTGTCCCCACTATTTCCTCAATTCGTAGCTTATTGAAAAAAATTGAACTTCTCCGCCAAATATTTTGACCACCAAGGACTTATCAAGCTTTTTGGTGTTCTAATAACTTTCTCCACATGATGTTTTACAAATTTACCATCTTTAGCTATACAGTTATCGAATTCCAACTCAACAACTTTGATGTTTTCATTTTTTAACCAAACATTCTGATGATTACCTGAATTAGGCCTTTTAGGCATTTCATCAGTAACCTCATCACATCTCCCCAGCTCCCCTGTTGTGCATTCCCGCACCTCTTTTAGATCAGATTTTGTATTGTCTTCAACTGCCTTACTCTTCTTCATTCTAGAACCCTCAGGTTCATTCATTCCATAGTCCTCCTTAAGAAGAGAACCTTCATTCTCACCTCTTTATGTAACCATTCTAGCTACATTGGAATTATTATAAGTTATAGCTCATGATTTTAGTACTGGAGCATACGCCTTCTCTTCCTTAGCCAACAGAGCTGTACCGACCACCCAAAATTCTCCAGATTTTCCCCAGCATTATACCTTTTCCCTTTCCAACCACTTCCAGAATTTGTTTCTTCATAATTTGTCCTCCTTCATTAATGATTAATGGTTTGTTCAACTTGGAATTTAGCTTAATTCCAAGGAAAAAACTTGATCTGTCATCTCCGAATGCCGGCGGTGATGAAGTCACGTCCCGAGCTTCTCCATTGACTGGACATCTAGATAAACATCATTCCTCCAATGGACCGCCTGTCGAAGTAGGCTGGCGTCCGTTCATCGTCATAGTCCCGAAGATGAAGCCGCAAAATTAGAATTTCAAACAACAGAATTTGGAATTCCCAGACTTTCTCTCAATTTTATTTTAATTAAGTCCAAAATTAGTCATATGCATTTTGTCCACAAGTTCATATATAAGTCCCATGCTTTCTTTGAGTTAAAATGACTTCAATTCCAATCTTACGTTTTACCCAAAATTTTGGCAACCTCCTAGCATCTCCCCCGTTTAGAGGCAAACTACGGAAACTGGGCCTCCCGCCACGCTAGAAAAAAGCAAGCACGGTAGGTGCCCTCGGACGAGGACACCGCGGCCATAAAATCTTTGTTCCCCCACCACGCTATAGAAAGACGTGCATGGGTCTTCGGGTACCAAATCAAAATAAGCAATTTATAATTGACCCCGCCTCACCGTAGGCGTCATACCGGGTTCCCTTCCCACCACGCTAGAGAAAAGGATGCATGAGTTAGTTTTCTAGTGTGCTACTAATGTCAAAAATGGAGTTTCCTGATTACCTACCCCGTCGCAAGCATCGCAATGAATTCCCTCCTACCATGCTAGAGAAAAAGCGTGCATAGGTGCTCATTCACTACGTTGCAAGTACTGGGACAGGTTTTCTTATGTTTAGAGCTTTATACCTGCGTGGAGGGATGACGATGATGTCGGGCACACAAAAATATCTTTCTATTTTTTAGACTTTTCTTTTTTTTTCTTTTTTTTCTTGAAAATACCTGGTGAATGATGAAGACTGCGGCCGTGGTGTCTCACAACACCAATCGTGCACGTCTTTCTTGACATGGCGGGCATGCTTCCTCTTAGAGTTTTCCCCTAATCGGGGGAGACAGTGGGTCAGGCTGCTGAAATTTTATCTGAAAAGACAAGGATTTGGATAATTACAAGGGACTTTGTTTGGACTTGATTTTGAACAATTAAATGGATTAAATGTGAAATTGAATGATTAAATAAAAGATTTGATTCAAATGTGACATGAACTACAAAAAAAGCATGACTTTAAACTTGAATTGGATATGATGAACAAAATTGAATGAACTAAACTTGAATCATATGCAAGGAATATCAAACTCAAACGAAGTAAGTGTTGTGGACATAAACTCAATTTAAACTTGGACTCAAACTTTACAAGATAGCAGGGGACTCATGGAGGAAGATGTTCAGACATAATCAACATGCAAATGAGGATTAAGTGAAATATGCAACAACATATTTATGATTAATGACAACCATTAACTTATAATAAGTATCTCAATTAGAATAAAAAATATTGATGAGCATGATATCAAACCCATCATGCAAATTGCAAATCACATTTGAAAATAAAGAGCTTCCAAGTACAACTTTGTTTGCAAGGGACAAAAGATATGGGAGATGTAGCTTGATCACAAAGCCATGATATGAGGCATCGAATCATAGTGATTGACATATAACATTAAGTGTGACTTATCCCCAAACAACAATCAACAAAGTTGTAATGTATGTGACAACCTGCCTACAAGCAACTATGAGAAGCCTATAAGTGTCTAGATGACATCACAAAGCACACAAGAAGATAGTAATTTGCCGATCAATACACAAATGAATGTACCAGTTTCCCCTAAACACAAGAAAGCCAGCATGCAAGTGAACATAATAACCTGAAAGTCAATGCATATGAGAAGGTTAATGATGCTTGTAACAGCACATTGCAATTAGTATCGAGATATAAACAAGCATACTGTTAAAAAACAAAGAAGATATGTATACAACAAAATTACTAACCCCTCCTACAAGTAAAAGTGGAGAATAAGCTTCATCTTGCAAGCTACAATTTGTTCTTGAGGGTGATTGAAGATTTGCAATGCTCAACATGTCTCATACAAAAGTAATAGAATTGCAAAATGGATGAACATAAAGGAGTTTGATAGCACTTATGTTATCAACGACAATTTGTTGTCCAGAAAAATACACTGATGGAGTATACGAAACAACGTCCTGAATTCGAGCTTAGTGCACATGCAAAAGCTTTTGATGAATGTAAAGATACTTATAAAACTCATACTAAGGCAGTGGCAAGTGAAGACATGCTTCTTCTACAAACAGGAGATTCATTAGTGCTCCACAATTCCTCTATAGAAAGCAACAAGTAGTGCACGATAGTCTACCTATGTAATGCAGCAAATAACTCTATCTAAAAGCTGCTATACCACACCACCAGATCTGTAATGTCCTTAAAAGTGAATAAAAGGCACATATAAGCTTTCAAATGGATTTTTGTTGCATTCAAATAATGGTCGCCAGTACAACCATATTGCGTCAAATATTCCAAAAGTGCCTCATGCACATGCATCGTAATATGTATTACACATGCGTACACAATGGGAGAAGTGCAATCATAAAACCCACATGGGCCCCGACGAGCATGTTATAGGTACACATGTGACGCCTAGGAATGTTACACGGGTTAACAAATGAACTCAAGTTTGTACATGATCCTTCTATATGGATTAATAGGAGTCGACAGGGTTTGAACCATCAAATAATATACGATTGTAGCGATCGGTATATTTATCTTAATATATTCATATTAGGCTTTCAAGACCTATACAAATGAGAATTCACTAATAAAGGCATAAAACCTAAGAAACTTGATCCTCTATCGACAGCTTAACAGAGTCTATAAGGTTCATCCACTAAATATAAATATTTTTAAATAAACATTACCTCAAATACCCTGATGATGGCTGTGTTGAATGTAGATCTCAATCGGAGGGATCAATTTCAAATATTTCAAATGCCACCTAAATGCTAGAAAGTCTAAAAAAATTCCTAAATCATTCAAGTCCAAATATTTAAAATAAAATTCAACCATTAAATACTTAAAACAAAATCCATTTACCCTCCATAATAGTTTACCGGGGTGGACAAATTCAAAATTTACTTCAGCTCACATCGAGCAAAATGCCTAGTCAAAAATATCACTAGGATTCATTCTCAAATAATCTCCTACTAGCAAGGATGTGGTACATGTTCTCTGACCGACAGTTTTGCCACCAAATGGCACTGTAGGATAAACTGTTATGACCTGAGGCCCCCTAAACCAAGTGGTTTTGCCGCCAAATGGCACCACAAAATATCGGTTATTACCAGAGCCAATATGTTCCTTAGTGGCATCAAATTCTTGAGATATGAATAAATAGGATATGATTAAAAGGGAACAAAACCATCTGTTAGTTAAGGTGAATTCAAATTTGTCCCCTTAGACAAGCATTCACTCATGGCTGCCGATAAGGATCATTTTGTCAGGTTGGGTTCACTACCTCCTCTGACTAAGTATATCAGGATCCACGATGGCCCGGGACGACGGAACCATGGGATCTTGATCAGGTCTATCATCCATTCCCCCACCATCTGCTTTAAGTTCAAGATTGTACAATTTTAAATTTTAAATATCAAATCTCTAAATATTCCAATCATCCAAATTCCTAAATTCTCCAACCATTTCAAATATCTATGCTGCTACTATATGCCATATACTACGTATATGATTGATGACTAGCCTTAATTGAAAGTTCTCTCTCATGCTAGGGAAGGGTAATTAACTATAGGGTCTTGTGCCTATAGGAAACCAGAACTCAGATCATAAAGTCCTTGCAAAATGAGGGTGAAATATCTTGGTAGTGTCTTATCTACGAACCCATCTGCCTTTCAAAATTTATCTCGGAACTTAATCTGTTAAAACTCCCCCCGAAAGAAGAAAAACACAGTGGGTGGAGGCCGGGGCTAAATTTTCAGAGCCCTGAAATTGGCATTACGACTCTACTATATACTTAAAAGTTTTTCCATTTTTTGAACATTTTATGTACAAACATAACTAAAATAATATATTTTCTCTGAGTTTAATTAAAATAAACACTACACAATTTATACCTAATAGTACACCCTATGGAGACATACTAGGTCAAACAAATCTTGTATCAACTAGCTCTTATACCAGAGCCTTCAACTATTAAAGCTCCTTAGGTGCTATATTATATAGAGCTTTATATATCAAGGTCATACCCAATAATACTTCAATACATAACTCTATGTCTCTGTCCAGAGGCAAACTGACTAACTCTTTGGTAAACACTTTGAAATTCTTGTAGTATTGTAACATCAATAATAAAACTAGAAGCTACCTTGTTATCATGAACTAATGTGAAAAATAATGAGCAACCTTTTTCTATAATTTATTTGCTTTCATATTAAAAATTAGATAGAATGAAATACCGCAAATGACATGGAATGCACAATTTCATTGTTTAAAATAAAGTGACATACTTTTTTTAATAATCCATATGAGCCTCAAATTGACTCAATTAGTTTATGCCTAAAATAATATCATCCTCGTAAATAGGTAGCATAATCAAACTAGACGGCCACTTTTTATCAAAAATCTCAATATAAAAAAATAAACTCTACTAGTTATCGTACTATCTCTAGTTGATAAAGTAATCGATAAAGAAAAATATAGTGAAATAAGAGGTAAGTATAATAAATCAAAGAAACACTCAAAAATAAATGAATGATTGAATCTAGAGTCAAATAAAATACAACATGGCTTAAAAAAAAATTATAGCCATATATGTTACCATATCTAGAGCATCTTGAACTTCTTGTCGATTTAAATTACACACACATACCTGAATTGGAGATAGAGCTATATAACTACTTAGTTGTCTCTTACCACGGCCAAATGGCTTCCATGACACAGAACCATAACAAATGCCTATACTAGAAGAACTCTCAATAAATATCTAAATTGGAACTATTTTAGTTTCCCTATTGGTCGAATAGAACTTTTAGATCGAGGCTTAAATCATCAATCATATTTTACTTTTCAACACTTAGTTATCCTGTGTCCAATCTAACCACATCAAAATTATTGTCCAGTTATTCAATAGTACTGATCAAAGTGATGTCTTTCATAACTCTAGTATATAGGTGCCCCACTCATAAAACTCCCAGAACTAGCAATAATTTTCCTACTTAGTAGTTTCCATAGAAACAAATTTTTTACCTCCCTTGGACTCTCAAGTATAAATGTACTCATCTTTTTCCCATAAAAGTCACTACTAAAAATTCACCACCAAATATTTTCCTAATAGCAATCCGCTATTGCTAATTATCCATCTAATCATTCTCAATAAAACGAGGTCGCTCAACTAATTTAGAGTAATAAAAAATATAAAATAAAACTAGTGGCTATTTTAGACTGTCTCAGTCCTCTTAGAAATCATAAACATTTCTCCATGGGAGTGCTAATAAGCTACGAGGTATATTTAGCCAAATCAACCAATTTTGCCTCATATTGTATAAATACCCCACTCCCCTAAATTAGTCATAGGGAAGTCTCTTGTATCTGCTGATGTGTAGAAGGTGGCCCAAATCATGCTGAAAATGCATCAAAAAACTCCTACTTAATTAAAGAGTTCAATCTTCCATAAAATCTTTCCTCATGTGGACCCATATATCCATCAACGCTCTGCTTCCCCATCTAATAAAAAAATAACTAATGATATATTTCTCTTAGGAGGATAATGTATACCATTAAATATCTTCTCCAGCCTCCTCAACTAATCCTCTACTACTCTCGACTCAATAGTGTCCTCAAAGCTCAAAGGATTCAATCATAAAAATATCTATAAATGTCAATGTACCTCATCATATCTACTAATAGGAACTCTGCTTTTTTACTTCACCCATCATTTGGGCTATCAGTCTAACACACTATAAAACTATATCAGAAATAACTATCAAAGTAGTACTATATAGAGGAGCTTCATAACTGGCACTCTATCCATCTATCATATTTAGATAGCTGGGTCTATGGATCCATATTATACAAAAAATGCAACTGAGTATGCATGCATATAAATAATAATAATAATGAACACCCATATTCCATAACTATCCCACTTGACTTACAAATTACTTTTTATAGCTCTATTTTATGATATAATTGTAAAACTACAACTCTCACATTATAAAAGCTTGCCATAACCTAACTTGATGATACCTACTTATGGGCAAGTACAATCGTGTTGACTTGTGATAAGCAAATCCCAAGATCTAATTTAAAATATTTTAAATTTCAACTTTCAATTTAAATTATTAAAAAAATAACAATCAACAAAGTTACTAAAACATCCGAAGTACTAAAATAAACTCAGCCATAAAATCCCTTTAATTTTATCATTCAAATGGCATATACAATCACAATACATGATTTTTAATAAAAGCTAAAGATTGAATGATAAAATTAGTCATAACTATGTAAAATTTAATAGAAGAAGTAGATATAGACTTAGACCAGATCCTAAACTACTAACAAACTCTTTCCCTTATTCATATCCTAAAAAGAATGCAAAATTATAGTGAGCTAAACATGCTCAGCAGACCATAAATATCAATCAAATGTTCAAATATTTCTTATATTAAATATTTTTTTAGAATATTTAAATGTGATATAATAATTTACTATATTGAGCAAAATAATAAGAGCATAATAGCTATCCAAAGATTTAAGAAATTAAACTGAGCAATCAAATAAATTAAAATTCACATCATGGAATGAATAAAATGATTTTTTTGATCCTATATAGAATCACATAAAATTTTAGTCCCTTATTACTTCCAATGTGCTTATATATCATAATATACTTATATGCATCAGAATGTGATATTTTTCCACCAGAACATGCACGTAGACACTAAAATATTTTTTTACCCACTAGAACATGGTTTTTTAGCCACTAGAACATGTTATATAGGCATCAGAATATCTTGCTTTTTTTAATATAACATATCCAGAACTTATCAATTAAACTAATAAAGAATATAATTCAACCATATTAATATATATTTCATCATAATATAGTATATCAAAATTACACAATTTTCTATAATAATTGGCAACAAAAATTTCTAATAAGTAAAAATTTACAATTTAAAAAAAGTAAATTTATCAAAACTTAATTAAAATACTATTTTAAATTTTTAATCATACTACAATACTAATTTAAAATTTTGAATTATTTTTTATTCAATGAAAATAGTATAAATTCCAAAATCCTCAATTCAAATTTTTTAAAAAAATATTCAAAATATCCATAATTTAAATCTCTGTAATATATAAAAAGTTACACTATAAAAATTTAACTAGTGCAAAGTTATCCTTATTTTTCAGTGATAAAAGTATAAATTTAATTAAAAATAAAAAAACTTTATAATTTTAAAAATTGTGATAGGCATAATGTGGCATACCTTTATCTAGTCGACTTTCTGAATAGGGATGACGAGTTAAATTGGCCCAAATATGCCCGAATTCCTTCCTCTCTCTACAAAATCCATCTTCCAACCTCTCTAATTTATATACTAAATTCCAACAGATCAATAGAATAATGAAAAATATTATGTTTAAGTATAGATAATGGCCCAATATTATAGTGTTGTTTCAAATTTAAAAAACTCGAGAGCACAATTGTTGGGCACCACTATTTAGCTCCTAGGTGCCAATCAATATAACACCTAGGCACCACAACACTAGACATTAAAGTGCTCTACATGAAAATATTTAAGATTTCACCAATATGAATTTAAATCCCTGAAACACATTCTAAAACACATACATATCTTTTTCATACGCACATATTACCCCTAAACACATACAAAAAGTGTTTAAAATATAAAAGTTTAAACATTTTGTAATAACCCACAAATACGAAAAGTTTTTAAAAACTAAATTTTTTTTTTGAAGTAGAGCACTTAAGCACTATGAATTTGAGCATTGCCGTGCTAGGTTTTAAGTGGACATTGGTGCCAAAAACTATCATTGTGACGTTTGGGTCTCTGCGTTATATTAATTCTGGATTCAACAAGTAGCTCTACGGTAGTGGGTCTGATCGTAGTGTCGCTAGACAACTAATAATATATTTATATATTTTTTAAAATAATATCTTTGCCATTTCTCCTCACCCCTCACTCTCATGTTGATTGGCAAGAAATCAAAGGAGAAGGAGAGAAAGGGATGAGGAGGAGAGGGAGAAGAGAGAGAAAGGTTTTTAGGTCATCTTTGTCCATCTTCCTGTTATAAAATTATTCTATTTATAATAAGTGACTAATCTCCTACTCATGTTTTCGATGATTTTGATTCTACATATTTTATCTCTCATAAATCTACCAAAAGTATATTATCTCCCAATTCCATAGCTTTCATTATGTAACTTTTGATATATTATAAATTTGTTTATTTTATATGATTTGATATAAATTTATTAATTATAATTTTACTAATTAAAGATGTGTGTATGAACTTCTATGTGAAATGCGTAGGGAAAAGATCTACTAAAACTTGGTTGAAAAGTAATATATTATAAATTAACAATCTAATATTAAAATATGATTAGGTTGAAATGATTGAGATGACTAATATATATTAAATGATGTATTGAATGATGTTGACTATTTTTTATGAAATAATATACTAATTGATATCAGATATATATGATATTATAACTTCACGTGATACCCTCAAGATTCACCAATTCACTAATGGGAATCATAAGGAGCTGAGGACTGATTGAGAGTTATAAGGAGTCAGGTTGAATATCATGTGATTTAAGGAGAGTTGTAGGGAGTACACTAATTGTGAGTCATAAGGGGTGACTAAATAAAAATTATAAGTCCACAAGCAAGATCAAGATACCCTCTTCTAAATATCTAATACGTTAATTGTACTAGCACTGGTCACTATTACTGATAACTTATTATTGATAAACTTATTAATACTAACACTAATACTAATACATTGTACGGATACTTTAACTGACACCAATATGAATATAGCTGCTGATTATTGATACTGATATTGATATTCATATGGAATATTGACATTGCATATTGTTACTGATAATGCATTAATGCTGATATTATGGATACCGATTATTATTACTAAATATGGATACATTTGTTGATACTATTGTTATAGCTAATTGACTGACTAATCTGAATAATGGAATGATAAGGACAAACTAGTTGATAAATTGATAGGGCTAATTATCATAGATAATAGATACTAATACATTAATTTTTTACATTATTTACAACATACTATTCTCTTTTATCTTTCGTTGATTTTAATAGTAGTTTTTTTGTTACTTGCTAAGTTATGTGATTTTACATATTTTTAGAAAATGATAAAGGATCCTATGATATGAAGCTTCAGACAGGATTTATATTTTACTTTCTGTACTTATAGTTTACTTTGTAAACAAGAAGTGTTTATAATAATGTGGCTAGTCTTTTGTAGCATGACTATTGTATACAAAAAATTTTGGGGTTGTAATAAGTTTACATATTGATGAATATAAATACAAATCATATTTTTCCTACTGTTTTTATGAAATTGGTAACCGCTAGTTATATGATTAAAATGAAAGAAATATGTAATTTTTCTAATAGATTCTAGGGCATGACACATTTACCTTTTCCAATTGAAGTCAAAACAAGTTGAACCAAATGTTGAACTTGGATGTGTCATATGTGATATGCTTACTAAAGAAGGGTTGATGTTAGAATATGAACATTTAGAGGAGATAGCCTTCAAATGTGATCATGGTGCTTGCACACGTACCGTGGGAGAGTATAGACACACAATTTAGGGTCACTCTAAACCAATATTTTCCTCAGAGCACCACCACTCACTTTGCAGCTATAGAGGTTGTGCATTTACTTGAGTTGCAAGACTTGAGGAGCTAATGCAAATACTTTAAAATGAGGTGAGACATTTCATTCAAAATTATCAATGGCATCATACACCTCCATGAAGCTCGAATATGACAAATAAAATTTAAAAATAGATATGCATCTATAGAATTACTTATCATATTTTTTTTTACTGATGAATTCTCAATTATTAATTGGGAGAAAATGATTAGTTCTCGCCTAATTGACACCTGAATTGTAGAAGGAGGAAAGGAGAAATGGAAAATAGATACTCGATATTTTTCTTATATATACCTAATGTTTTATTTTTCTAATGTTAGCATAATCATGATCTTTATGTTTGCAGGAAAAGCTTTCCTCTCTGCTCTCAGCTGTCCTGAGGCAATTCGAAGGCGATTTCTAGGGTTTGCAGATCTCTGCGCATCTGGCCCTCCTGGCTGGATTTTTTTCGGTGATTTTGTTTTTTTCACTTTAGATCTTCGTTTATAGATCATTTTCTAGTGCGCTTTGTCCGTCCATCTAGGTTTCTCCCCTCGTGGGCTTTACTCTGATGGATACTGCTCCGCCACCCAACTCTTGGGGTTCAGTTGCTGGATTTGTCCAGATCAAAAACAAAGGTTTCTTTAACCTTGATGCGGGGGATAGCTCGCCACCGAGATCACGTTCTTTCAAGGAGGTGCTTTCGGGTGGTTCTTCCTCAGGTGATGTCCTTCCTAACTTGTCTCAAAAGACTTTCAACAGTGTACCTGCTATTTTATTGACTGATGACAAAGTTCTTAAGCTGGCTTCTTCCTTTCAGTTTACATTGGTCGAAAAGTTTGGTTTGAACAGACCTAACCTAGATTCCATTCGTATGTTTTTCACTAACCTTAAACTTTCCGGCTTTTTTTCGATCGATCTCTTGGACTCTAGACATGTGGCCATACAACTTTCTAACGATCTAGATTACAGTAGAATTTTTTCTAGACATTCCTATTTCATTTTTAATTGTCAAATGCACATTTTGAAATGGACATCGTTTTTTTGATATTAAGGAAGAATCTCCCATTGTTCCCATCTGAATTTCTTTCCCCAATTTACGCTTATATTTTTTCAATCAGAAAGTTTTACATGCCTTGGGATCCATTTTCAGGAGACCTCTTCAAACCGATCAAGCGACTGCTTCACTAACAAGGCCTTATGTGGCTAGAATTCTTGTAGAGGTTGACATTACCAAAAAACATTCTAAGGAAATTAGGGTCGGATCGAAAGCTTATGGTTACATGCAAAAGGTAGAATTTGAGAAAGTTCCTGATTTCTGCTCTCATTGCAAGATGCATGGATATGCCCCATCTGATTGTTTTAACTTCACCCCGAACTTAAAAAACTGGTTGCTCAGTCGAATGGAATGCATGGATCCACCAAAAAAATTTATGTGCCTATCGGTAAGGTTGACCAATCAATGCAGGTGGAATCGCTTCCTTCTTCTGATAAGCCGGAAGAGGAATTGGTTGCTTTACAAGTTTCTCAAAACACTTTAAATGTTGACAATATCAATATAGAGGAGAACCATGACACCATAGTGAACAATGTAGATGTGAATGATCCTAAAATTTTTATTTCTGTTGATTCAATGTTAAGTGACATTGACTCCTTAAAAGATGATCAATCAGATTTGAATCCTATTAATACTACTTTTGTTGAGAAGCTCTCTAATTCTATTCCTTTTGATGTAGCTAACAGGGAAGGTGAAATTATTGTGGATGGGAACAATGACGCTTGTGAAGAAGGGGAATTTCTCCCGCCTACTAATAGCGAGCATAATGTTCTTCATAACGAAAATAATGTGAGTAATGTTGTTGCTTCATCTTCTATTACTAACGTTGCAAACCAAAAAGCCATTGATGAGGACGGGTTTTCTAAACCTGGTAAAAAGAAAGGGAAGAACACAAAAAAACTCATTGCCATCTACTCCCCGGTCTACCCGAGCTCAAAATCCTTCCAAATATCTTAATGATTAAGGCTCTTCTTTGGAACGTGAGGGGTATTGGTGGTAAGGAATCTATTTCTAGAGTTAGAAACCTTTCTAGAATGCATAGTATCATGTTTTTAGTTTTAATTGAGCCTCTTATTGCATCTGATAAAATTAGCTCTACTGCTACTAAATTGGGTTTCTCTAATTTTGCTGCAAATTATTCTAATAAAATCTGGATTATGTGGAATAACAACATTAATGTTAGTATTATATCAGATTTCCCTCAAATTCTTAACTGTGAAATTGAATTTTTTTAATTTTAAATGCTATGCTTCTTTTGTTTATGCGGCTTGGTCTAGATGGAATCGTATCCCTCTTTGGGATCAGATCCATCAATTTGCTCTCAAATTAACGGACCTTGGTGTATTGAACGTGACTTTAATACCATCTCTAATGCCGTAGAAAGAAAGGGAGGTAATCTGCCTAATTCTGCTGCTATGGATGACTTTAACAATGTGATTTCTGATTTCAATTTGAATTACATTGGTTTTATTGGTAGTCCTTTCACTTGGAATAGATCTTCTTTATGGCAATGTCTTGATAGATTTCTTTTTAATAATGACTGGCTTTCTGTTTTCTCCACTTCTTCTGTTGAACACCTCAGTTGAACTTTGTCTGATCATTCTCCTTTAGTGTTATCTATTAATGCTAATAGAAATGTTGGTAATGCTACTTTTAGATTTCAAAACATGTAGCTTTCTCATGTTGATTTTAAGAATGTCATTAGTATTAATTGGAATGCTCCCATTTATATGAATAATGATATTAAGGACATGCTTAAATTATGGTCGAAATTAAGTAGATTAAAGCATGTTTTAAATTGGTGGAACAAAAATGTTTTTAAGAATATTTTTACCAACATTAAGGAAGCGGAAGCGAAAGTTCTTGAGCTGGAGAAAACCTATTTGGTCAACACCTCTATGGAAAACCTTTTTAATCTTAACTGTGCTAAGGAGTCTCTTATTCAACTTCAGAATCAGGAGGAAACTTTTTGGAAACAAAAAGCTAATGTTAAATTTACCACTGATGGGATAGGAATACTAAGTTCTTTCATGCTATGGCTAATCGTAACAGGTCTAAGAATTGCATTCAAAAAATTGTGAATAGTGATGGTTCTACTATTGAGTCTGAGGAGTTAATTTGCAAGTCTGGTGTGGAGTATTTTAAGAACAGTTTCAATGATCACTTTAACAATGCTCCTTTAATTAACCCACATGTCATTACTCACATTATTAATGATAGTGATAATAACTTACTTTGTCTGATCCCTTCCGACCTGGAAATTTATAAGGCTGTTATGGATTTGAATGGCGATTCCATTGTGGGCCCGGATGGCTATACTTCTAAATTTTTTCAAAAGTGTTGGGATATTATTAAATTTGATGTGATTGAAGCGATTAATGATTTTTTCAAAGGGTCTCCCTATCCAAAATATTTCACTTCTACTAGCATTGTGGCATCCCTAAAACTGCTGGTGCTAATATGTGGAAAGATTTTAGACCTATTAGCCTCTGCTCCTTTTTAAAAAAACTCATTTCTAAGATTATTTCCAAGAGATTGGAAAGTATTCTTCCTAGAATTATTTCTAGTAATCAAACTGGTTTTGTCAAAGGTAGGAGCATTTTCGATAATGTCCTTTTGATCCAAGAACTTGCTCATGATATTAATACCAAGGTTAAAGGTGGTAATATTATTTTGAAATTGGATATTTCTAAAGCTTATGATAACCATAACTGGAATTTTCTTTATAAAGTGCTATCTTTATTTGGTTTTAGTGAATCGTTTATCATGCTTATTAAGAATAGTATTGATAATTATTACTTTTCTGTTATCATTAATGGTAGAAATCACGGTTTTTTCAAGTCTTCTAAAGGTTTAAGACAAGGTGATAATATTTCCCCTACTCTTTTTATTATTGAGATGGAATACTTCTCTAGGGGTATTGAAGACTTATATTTAAGAAATACTAAGCTCAATTTTCGTACTATTAGAGGCATCCCAATTTCTCACCTTAGTTTTGCTGATGATTTCATTCTTTTTTCCAATGGTTCGATTAATAATATTAAAACTTTGAGCAATTTTATCCTGCAATTTCATGCTTATAGCGGTTTGGCTATTAATAAGGAGAAAAGCAGTTTTATTGGTGGTGAGCCTATTAATAAAGATAAAATTATTGCTATTCAAAGAATTTGTGGCTTTCAATCCAAAACTTTTCCTATTAAGTATTTGGGTACCCCGATTTTTAATGGTAAAAAGAGAAGCCACCTTTTTGAAGATATTTTTACTAGTTTTCAAAATAAATTAACGCACTGGTCTTCTAATTTTCTGTGTTTTGGTGGTAGATTGACTCTTATCAAATTTGTTTTGAATTCTATTCCTATTTACTTATTTCATACTCTTCAACCGACTACCACCATCTGTCTTAGAATTGAGAGAATGATAAACAAGTTTTTTTGGGGCTCCAAGCTTAATACTAATGGCATTCGTTGGGCCTCTTGGAGCAACATGTGTGGCATTTATAATGAAGGCAGTTTAGGCTGCAAAAACATCTCTGACATGGTTCAAGCTTTTTCTCACAAACTTTGGTTTTCCTTTAGATCTAAGGTGAGTTTATGGGCTCGCTTTATGAATGCTAAATATTTCAAAGATTATCATCCTTTACTTGGTGTTTATAAAGCTTCTTACTCTTTGATTTGGAAAGACTATGCAAAATAAAGTGGGAGGCTAAACAATTCATTCAATGGGGTATTGGCAAAGGTAATGTTTTCTTTTGGCAAGATAATTGGCTTGGGCCTTATTCTATTGATAATTTTTTAAATACCACTTCTATTGAGAATACCAAGGTTTCTAATTTTATTGCTAATGGTAGTTGGAATGTTACTAAACTTTTGGAGGTTATTCCTCCCTTTGTTGTTGACAAGATTATGTTAATTCCTTCATATTTGAGTTGCAAGGATAAAATTCTATTTTCTCTGTCTCCTTTGGGTAACTTTCAAATGTGAAAGGTGTGGGATACCTACAGATATAAGTATAACTATTCTCTTATTTACTCTTCTTTATGGCACAATAATATCCCTATGTCTTACTCCATTTTAGCGTGGAGATGCCTTAAAGGTTTTATTCCCGTGGATACTTTAATTCATAAGAAAGGTTTTAGTTTCCCCTCCAAATGCCAATATTGCTCTAACATTAAAAGTGTGAACCACCTGTTTGTGAATGGGGAAATAGCTAAGAAGGTTTGGCATCATTTCATTAATTTGGCCAATCTGAGTCACGTGGACCATTATAACGATCTTCTATCTTTATTAAAAGGATGGATGAATACTTCTAAAGGTCACATTTTAAATGTTATTCCTGTTCTTATTTTTTGGTTCATTTGGAAAGCTAGAAATGAAGCTATGCATAATGATATTAAAATGGATGCTAATCACATTATCTCTAATATTATTCATAAAGTGGAGCAATTATCTTCTTGTAATCTGTTGTCTTCTAAAAATTTAAGCCATTGTAGGAATTTTGCTAGTTTGCTGGGTATCACTATGGGTGAAAATGCTAACAGGCGTTGTGACAGAATTGCCATTTGGAGGAAGCCCATTTTACCTTTTGTTAAATTAAATTCGGACGGCTCAGTGAGGAATTCTACTGCTGGGGCTGGAGATATTATCCGGGATTACCAGTGTGTGGTTCTTGCAGCTTATGCTAGCCCCTTGCAGCCTTGCTCTGTCCTTACTGCCGAACTGTATGGTTTATCATGTGGTATTGATTATTTGCACTAAGTTGGGTTTTGTTAATGTTTGGATTGAGGTTGATGCTCAACTGGTGGTTCAAATTATTAACAACCAGGAACTGGTTAACCCTCATAATTTTTATTTGATTAGGAAAATCAAAAAGTCTCTTTCTGATATCAATTATACTATTTCTCACATTTACCGTGAAGCTAATGCTTGTGCTGACTAGTTGGCTAATTTGGGTTGCCATATTGATGGTTATCAGGAGTTGAATATTAGTAATTTAGATCCGATTTTGAAAGGTATGATTACCCTTGATAAAACTGCTCTTCCTTATATTAGACATGATTAATTTTACTGCTTCTTCATGTTCTGGTTTTTTTGGTTTTGTTCCAGTGTGGGACTGGTGTTGGTCTTTTAATATTTCTGCTCCCTGCGGCTTCAGTTTGTTTCTTGTTCCCGTCCTTTGTTTTCTGGCTGACTTCTGCTACTTTTTTGCGAATAGCAAAGAGTATTCTTACGAGTTGTTGTATACCATGTTAGGGTGCTATTGTGATTATTCTAATATATTTAGGCATTGGGTTTGGATCTTCAAAGGCATTTTGAACTGTTGTTGTTGTTTAATCTTGGTGGTTATCTCTTACCTCTACGTTACTGAGAACTGTCTCATTAAAGCTTATCCTGGGAATTTGGATCTGACTGGAGGGAGTAATGCTTTGAGTTTTGAGTTTAATGCCCAGATTGAGAATTTATGCAGTTTATTTCTCTGGTACTTCTGTTATATCAATTTTGATGGCTGGAGTGATTTTGATGGGAATTATGTGAGTTGCTATTTTTTGTATTTGCGCTGGTATGGCTGTATTAGGAGGTCGAGCTTTGGTGTGATGATTTTTTTGAGGAAGATTGTTTTTCATGGTTATGGTATGGCTGTTAGGTACTTCAGGGGGTTTCTCTATTGTCTGCAGTCTTATGCTCATATTAATTTTTGGTGTAATAGAGATACAACTGGGTACTTTGCTTCTGTTACCCATTTTTTTTCTCACACCATTTTTTGGAAAATTCCTTGCAGGCATCTTAACAATATTCGAGTGATGAGATTCAATGACCGCAAGGTATTCTTAGTTTGGTTTTCGCTTTTCTTTTTCTGTTTTCTTCAGTTATTTTGTAGGAAGACTGTGCTGAAGGAGATTATTCTACTCTTCCTTTTTTGGCTGCTGTCATCTCACAGCCCGAGCTATTATTTAGGTTCTTTTTGTGTAATCGTAGTAAAAGGATCCACCGGCTCATATGTTTTTTATCTTCTCATTTAATTGTAGCTCTTTGGAGCAGTAGCGAGCTGGAGGAGCCTTCTAAGGACTCTGTAACCGCTTTTTTGGATATTAACGCGAAGGCACAATAAGAGGGTTTTAACCAAAAACAAAAAAAAAACAAAAAAAAGAAAAAATAAAAAAAAATGATCTTTATGTTTGCATCTTGTTATTTATATATATTTTAATATATGACAATTTGAATTTTATTATGAGAACTATTGCAAAGTTGGATTTTAGTTTTTAATTTTATGTTGATTGTTATTCTGTGTACTATTGCAAAGTTTAGATTTGTTGACATTATTAATATTAATCTTTAGAAACAAGTATTATAGTTTGGTTGTTTTGGCAAAAAAGAGGAATTGCTTATAAACGAAGAAATTATATTTTAAATTGTAATCTTTCCTTTTTGTCTGTCTACGCTTAACCACTATATTTTTTGCTTTGAACACAAAATCTAAAACTACACAAGTAAAATTAGTCAATTTGACTATAAAAAGCTAGCATATATATATATATATATATATATATATATATATATATATTAAATCTTATAGGAATGCAATAGTTTTACCTACTGCATTTGGTCGACATTATAGCATTGCAGTGGTTAAAATTATTGTAATTTCTTAGCTATTATATAGTTATAGTGATTTTAACTACTATTTTTATGCTATTTTACAGAATTACAGCGGTTAAAGCCTCAGCAAAATATCTGCAGCAAAAAGCCTATATCTAATGCAGTGGTTCAAAAATTGTTGGGAAAACAACATCTAATGATAGCAAATGCATGGAATTTGCAACAATTCTTAAACTACTAAAATAGGTGAAAAAAGTTATGCAAAAGCCTAATTTAG
This sequence comes from Dendrobium nobile, assembly GCA_022539455.1. Lineage (NCBI taxonomy): Eukaryota > Viridiplantae > Streptophyta > Magnoliopsida > Asparagales > Orchidaceae > Dendrobium > Dendrobium nobile. The sequence continues at coordinate 11,589,593 of CM039732.1, read as the reverse complement.
TAGTAGCGTAAAAGTAATTAGATAATCATTTCCCTTAAGAAGCCTTGGGCAACTCAGATAAATGGTCTCTGATCATCTTTATTTTTTAAATATTAAAATTACTTTTTCGATTAGACAGCTCACCAAATGGGCCTACGCTACGAACAATTTTTAGGTCCTCCGATCGGACGTAGAGCTACGTCCGGTCAGAGCTAAAATCGCGCCAAAAAACGAGAAATACTGAGCAAATACCGAGCAATACCAAACAATAACGAGCAATACCATCATGTGAAGACCCAATACCGAGCAATACAAAAAATACCGAGTTTTTTCTAGGAAAAACTCGGTATTTTTTTGTATTGCTCAGTATTGCTCGGTATAGCTCGGTATAACTCGGTATTAGTCTTCACAGAGTGGTATTCCTCGTTATTACCAAATAATACCTAGCAATACCGAGCAAATATCGAGTTTTTTTGCGGTATTTTAGTGCCGACCGGACATTCCTCTACGTCCGGTCGGAGGACCTAATAATTGTTCCTACGCTACCCTCTTCAAGAGCAACAAACTTTTGTCATTTAGTGGCTATGTCTATCGTTCATGAAAATATTTGACATGGGATATTGAATTTAGTTATGGTATGAGAGAAGGATTAATTTTGTGCATGTCAACGATATGGTCAAATTGTTACCACAAAATTAAGGGATGTTTTAAGGCAGGATTTAAGAAAGATTTAATTTTAACTCTCTGCTAATTAATTTTTGTAAATTTTTAATTTTATTATTTAGATAAATTTTATTTTTGTCTAATTATTAGTTAAATCAAGGATAACTTTCTTATTATTTTTTAAAGCAGTTTTTTTAGTTCAAAAATTTTTAAGCCAAAAAAATTTGTATTAAAAAACTTTTTAAAAAATAGTTAAAATCTATCCCAGTCTTAGCAGCTAAACACAAATTCCAAACCGAGAAATACTTAAAAGGAAAATTTCACTTCATTAATTTCTCAACAAACTTAAACAATAAATATCATTATCACCAATGATAACAAATCAAGAATTAACTCCTACTTCAAGAGTTAATCCGACAAACACTTAGCAAAACAACTTGAAAGAATTACAAATCTCAACAAACAAAATACGATACTTAATCAAAGTCACCAATAATAATAACCATTCATCAATCCTAAAATCCCTTAAGAATTCACTTTTCTGCAATTCTTCCTTATCTCTCCATTTGTCCCTGTAAGCGGACTTAGATTCCCCATTCTCAGCATGGAAACACCAAAATCTGTCCAAAACTCCCCACCATTCTTGCTATAATAGTTAACAAGCTCATCAGCTTGGCTTCCATCTCCATTAAACAGCTGTTGGTCAGAGTGAAGCAATCCCTTCTTCTGAACCAAATTCTTGAAATAAACCGTATCGAAGATCTTCGCAGATGAATCCAATGGTGAAAGGTTATTGTCTCCTCCCACCGGCGGGCATCTGGTTCGAACCGCGCTGGCAAAGTTGGCATCAATGGTTTTTGTCTCGTTGTATATTCTGCTTCTGAACGTTAAGCACCTGGCGAAGCCAATGGTGTGCGCACCAGATAGAAGAATAAGGTCTTTAAGACTAAGGCCATGGGATTGGAAGTTTGAGAGAAGAGAATTGAAATTGGAGAGTGGAGATGGGATGTTTTGGTTGGCAGCTGTTCTACTAGCCGTTAGGGCGTCCCTTCTTCCTACTTGAACTTTGTATGAACGCCCTCCAAGCTGCAGAATATTAAAAGAGAAATCTTGCATTTTGATATATATATATTTTTTATCATTCAAGCACATTATATCAATATGGGTAGTAAAGAATTATAACTTTTGATAGAGATTTACTCACCGCAACAACAGAATCATGAGCTGCAACAGCTAAGATATCAGCGCAGGAGACAATGTTGCCATGACAAACCTTATCCACAGCGGCTTTGATCTGGTCGATAACATCGAAACCTCTCACAGAGTTATTATTTGGTGTTGCCGTCTTTTCTCCAATAAAAGTCGGTGTATCATCAAGCAAAATAGAGCCATCACATCCCTACAATTAGTCAAAAATAAAAAATATAACGTACCAACAAAATTAAGAGTTGATAGGGTCCATTTGAGTTTAAATTATTTTTTTTAAGTTATCATGATTAGAATAAAATTTCAATTTGAATATTGGTACAAGTTTCTCATAACATTATTTTTTAAACTTTCTATTTGACTATGATCTTTCTTTTTCTTTTTTTTTTTTAATTTTTATGTAAAGAAGCTCTTTTTTTTCAATGTCAAATATATTATATTTTTTTCCCATATTATATATATATCTATATATATATTGAGATTGTACTGTGAGAAAAAATAAATTATTGAAGTTATGAGTATTATAACCATTTTTCTTTTCAGGAAAAGTCTGAAAATTATTTTTTTCAGATTGTGACACTTATAGATCTAATTGTAATAATCTACTTGTAAAAATAACAAAAAATTCAAGTTAAATGAAAGTGTGACAGCATCTCTAAAAATTAAAACAAATTAAAAAACTTTCACAAATAGACTTTTTAAAACAACAATCATAAAAATGTTAGTAATCTTAAATAAAATAACGAACAAATAAGTTGTCACAAACAAACTCTAAGATTTTGAATTTCTATAAATTATTAGAAGTTTTACGTTAACAAAGCAATCATGAAAATGAAGTCGGAGAAGAGAGGCGCCCATGCGTGGCTCACGAGCGACGGCTCGCTCGACCACTGCTTTAATGGTTGGCAATGCTTGAGGACAAAGCTTGTCATAGTAGTTAGGATTAAGTTGAGCCATTAATGGAGCAAAGGAAGCAAGAATCACTGTGAAAACTACAATGAAATTAGAAGAAAGGGAGAACATTTTTGCAAGATGGATTTAGTAAACAAAGGGACTAATTATACAAGTGTTTTTATTGAGATAAAGAAGATCTCTGAATGGTGTTTATATAGTTCATCTTCCTGTTTTATATTCAGATTTGGTATATTTGGAATCAAGGAGTTGATTAACAAGACAGTTAACTAACTAAGAAGATAATGACAGCAATCAATAAAGAACAAAATTTTAGTTGTTGGAATTGCAATTTTTTAGACAGTAGGATTTGACAAAAATGTCATTAATCCATGAATATTTTTTATGAAATCACGAAAACTCTAAAGAAAAAAAATGTTTGATGAGAATATCCTAACTCAGTTCTTATTAGGATATGCTTTAAAAATGAGTAAATTACTTGTAAATATTTGATTGATTTGCTAATTTTTTATAAATTACGTGACAAAATTGCTAATTACCTGTAAATTTAAATAATATAATTTAATTTCGTTTAAATATACGACAGAAATTGAGTCAGAATAGACAGAAATTGGATAAATGTTGACAATTTTGGTGAAGCTGTTGACAATGGGGTTGGGCTACCTAACCTATATCGATATTAACACTTTATAAATGCAACATGAATACATCATATCTATGATCTTAACTAACAAACTTTTCTTATAATTAGAATAAATGACAAACTAAACTTGTACCATTCTCTTTCTTTCTGTCTCTCTCACTCTCTTTCTCTTTATGTGACATTTAGACTAATTAAGACAAACTCATCTACACATCACATACGCAAGACTTGAAACTAAGACCTCTTCGTTGATAGCCAAAGCTCCCAACCAATAGACCATGATGAGCTACGTTCTCTCTCTCACTCTTACTTCAACTCATTTATTCAACTTTGAAGCCACTTTCCAAGTCTCAGTTAAGTCTGTGATTTCCCAAAAAGGGGGGATTTGTTGGATCTTGAAAGCGATAACAGTGAGAAATTAGCTCAACCAAAGCTCATCAACTGATTGCAGAAATTGACTATGTTGACTACTTAGCAACTAACAGGGATCCAACTTGCAGTCTGCTCACCTGCTCCAACTAAGAATACTTATAATTAAGAAAAATATTTTCAGAAAAAAATAAAATAAGTAATTATACTTGTCATGAATATATATAGATATATATATTTACGCATCAATATTGACGTTAAATTTGGCTAAATTAATCCAACTAAAGTGTTAGGTAGTTATTTTTAAAATTTAGGATTTAAATTATAAGCATGAGATTTAATAACAAAAACAATAGAAAGGTTGGTGTGAAGTTAAGCCTCTATTGATAAGGAAATCATTAGAAAATTAGGCATCATGGATGTCAATAAACAAATAAGATGATTAATGACAACAGGAAAAAATAGCTACTACAACATTTAATTTTGGGTTTTCAAGCAATTTTAATCAACACAATAAACTTTGCAGAAATTTTAAATCCACTGTAAGATCGCCAAGGTTGATGTCAGCTGAAAAGCCATTTCATAGTAATTTTCTGACCGTTTGGGATGGATGTTGAAGCACTATTTCTTGTAACGATTTAGACTACACTAATCTGAGGCTTTAGTGAGGTTTAAATCACTATAATTATTCCAGATTTGTTGTGGTTTAAATTTCCGCTAAAGCTCCAGATTAGATGTGGTTTAAACTACCACTATATATATATATATATATATATATATATATATTAGGAGAAATTCACGGCGGGGCTTACACGTTAATATAAATTCAAAAATACAAGGTCATTAGATATAATGGACCTTCAGCTCAGTAATGCTTTGAGGAGCTACAAACAAAATTAAAAAGAAAACCTTACGATCCGAAAGTCCCCTACTACACTAAATTACAAAAATGCCTAATAATATTCTAGGGCAGCTAAGAGACCGCGCCAAAAAAAGAAAGCTAAAAAAAATCACAATCAGTACAAACTTTCTCCAAAAATTTTCGAGCAAACTACAAAAAACTTCAAACAACCCATCTGCACAAAATAAAACTGTAAGATCGCCATGAAACCACACACGCACAAAATAAACCAGCAATCCATCTTAAAAAAACCCAGCAGGAGATAGCAACCCAAAACCGGAGGCCAAATGACCGAATAGAAACAAAAAAACCAGCAACATATCAACAACCCCAAAACAGAACACACAAAATAAACATAAGCAACAGCAGAACACCCATCTCCAGTACCCCACACCGGCACAACCAAGTACTAAAAATTAACTCCATACAGCATAGAGGAGTAGGCTAAGCCAGAATCAAATGCCCCCGAAATAACTGGAAAAATAATCACAATTAGCACATACCCAACCTCACAGCAACCCAACTAGAATACCTTGAGAACCACTTAGCTTGGACCAACACCCGTTAAAAGTAACTTAATGATGAAGAGGCAACCAGCAACATAGACAACAACCACAGAAGGCAGGAACCAGCACACCCAAGGCAGAAATGGAAATCGGGCCAAAGAACCGAACATCCAGAGATAAACTAACAAAGATAACCAAGACCTCTAACATTACGGATATAAGAAAAACAAGTTTTGTCCAAGTTACTAATACCTTTCACCATAGTAGGTAAATCTCTAATATTCAACTCCTAAAAACCATCAAGTTGACAACCCAATTTTGCCAACTAGTTAGCACACAAATTAGCTTCCCAATAAATATGAGAAATATAAAAATTAAGAGTTGAGAGGGCCTGCTTAATTTTTCTAATAAGATAAAAATTTTAAGGATTACCAGGTGCGACATTTTCAATGATCTGAATTAAAAGCATAGCATCCATCTCAATTCACACATACTCAAAACCTAATCTAATACAAATATCCAGACCATAGGAAGAACTCATAAGCTTGACAGTAATAACATTTCAAAAATTTAAAGGACCAGTAAAAGCAGCTAACACACATCCCAAATGATCAGAAATAATTCCACCTGCACCTGTACAATCAGGCCCAACATACCCATCAGAGTTAAGTTTAATATACCTAGTGAAAAGTTTAATCCACCTAACACTCTTGTCAAGACAATCAGACGGTACACAATCAGTTGAAATACCTAAATCTCAAGCCATGTCAATGTAGTTGTAGAAATTCTTAACAATAATAATAATGATGGAGTAAAATTGCAAAATTTTATTTCTAACATTGGAAATAATTTGATTGGCATCCATCTTAATGTCATTATGCTTGGAATCATTTCTAGCTCTCCAAAGATACCACAAAATAAGGATGGGCATTAAGTTGTAGATGTGGTCTTTAGAGGTAGTCGTCCAACACTTTAACATAGACAAAACATCATTATTAATATTAAAATTACCCTTCTTAGCCAGAGAAAAAAATAACTCCAAACTTTATAAGCAATATCCCCATTCAAAAAAAAAAAAAGATTGACATTTTTCACATTAGAACATCATTGACATTTGGACGGAAAACTAAAACCTTTTTCATAGCAATTGATCAACATGAAGAAAACCTTCATGACATCTTCACATAAGAATGGAGTAACATAGAGGAATATTGTTATGCCAGATAGCAAAATAAATATAGGAATTTTCATAATTAAATCTAATATTATTCCAAATATTCTTCAATTTAAATTTACTAGAGGAAGACAAATTGAACAAAAGTTTATCCTTGCACTGTAATTTTAAAGGAATAGTCAATATATTATCAACTAAAATAGTAGGAATGACCTCTAAAAGTTTATTGATATTTCAAATACTATTAAAAATAAAGCTATTAACCTTAATATTATCAAGATTATGCCTATATAAAAATTTATCTATAGAGCAAGGCCCCAACCAATTGTCTTGCTAGAAAAAAATATCACTTTTACCCAAACACCATTGAATAAATTGCTCTGCCTCCCATTTGATGTGGCAAAACCTTTTCCAAAGCATAGAATCAGAGTTTTTATAACTGCCTAACAAGGGATGAAAATCTTTGCAATACTTAACATTCATAAATTGAGCCCATAAACTAATGTTAGCTAGATCTTAAAAAAACTATAATTTATGAGAAAGAGTCTGAACTATATCCAAAATATTCTTGCAACCTAATCCCCTTTTGCTAACGCACCACAAATATTCTTCCAAGAAGCCCAACTAATATAATTACTATTATTATTCGATCCATAGAAAAACTTATTAAGCCTTTTTTTCAGTCTAAGGCAAATAGACACAGTAGGTTGCAAAGTATAAAAAAGAAAAATGAGAATATAATTCAAAACACTTTTAATCAACACAAGCCTCCCACCAAAAGAAAGAAAGTTAAAAGACTAATTAGAAAGTTTCCTTTGAAAGTAGTAAACATATCCTCAAAAAAGTGATTTTTTTTCTACTTTTAAAAATAGGGATACCCAAATATTTAATGGGCAACAACTTAAAATGAAAGCCACAAATTCTTTAGATAGCATTAGTTCTACTACAATTAATAGACTTAGCAATAACAAAATTAGTTTTATCTTTATTAATGGCCAAACCACTCATATCTTGAAACTGGGAAAGAAATTTGATTAAAACTTTAATGTTATTAATAGAGCCATTAGAAAAGATAATAAAATCATCAGCAAAACTAAGATGAGTAATCGAGATACCCTGTATAGTAAAAAAGAAGAAGTTTTGGATGCCTTAAATATAACTCCCCCAACCCTCTGAAGTGGTACACTCCACAGAAATAATAAAAAGAGTAAGAGAAATGGTGTCACCTTACCTTAAACCTTGAGAGGATTTAAAAAAGTCATGATTCCTCCCATTAATGATCATAAAAAAAAATAATGATAATTCTCAATACTATTCTTAATAAGCAGAATGAAAGAGGCCCTAAACCCAATTGGGGGAGAGACAATTGACGTTATCATAAGCTTTAGTAATATCAAGTTTCAATATAATGTTGCACACTTTCACTTTAGCATTAATATCATGTGTGAGCTCTTAGGGAAGAAGAACATTATCAAAAATGCTTCTCCCCTTCACAAAACCAATCTGACTATACTAAGCTGAATATTAACTAATCTACTAGAAGTGATTTTAGAATTAAGTTTGTTAAAAAAGAACAAAAGCTAATCGATCTAAAGTCATTCTAGTTATTGGAAGCATCCTTTTTAGGAATAAGAATAATATTCGTAGAAGAGAAAAATTTAGGATAAGGGTTGCCAGCAAAAAAAAATTACACTGCCTCTGTCACATCAAATTTAACAATATTCCAATTTTTTTAAAAAAATTTGGTAGTGAACCCATCAGGACTAGCTAGCCATAGAATCCCCATTCATGTCATTAATAACATTCCAAATCTCTGTCTCAGAAGGAGTTTGACTGAGTATCTGGTTGTCATTTTTAGTAATAATGTGAGGGATAACATAAGGATTAACAATAGGAATAGAGCTACCCATATTATTAAAAATGTTTTTGAAGTGATCAACCCTCGAATTAACAATTAAATTCTATGATTCAAAAATACTGCCATCACTATTAATAATTTTATGAATATGATTTTTAACTCTTTTCTTATTAGCCATAGCATGGAAAAAAAATTTTGTTTCTATTACCCTCCAAGAGAATCTTAGCATTACACTTTTGCCTCAATAAAATTTCCTCCTGATTCTACAATTGAAAGAGAGAGACCTTAGCATTGTTAAGGCTATTGAGATTTTTAAAAATAGGATTCTCCAAATAAACTTTATCCAATTCATTCACCTTATTCTTCTCTTTCTTAATATTATTAAAAATATTCTTGAAAATATTTTTATTCCACCATCTCAGAGTCTGCTTTAATCTACTCAACTTAGATCATAATAGACATGCCAATAATATTATTATCAGAATAGATAGGAGCATGCTAGTTGGTATGAACAACATTCATAAAATTATTATGTAAAAGTCACATGTTTTGAAATCTCAATGTAGAGGGACCAACAAATCTATTAGCATTAATGGTTAAAAGTAAAGGTGCTTGATCGGAATGAGTTCTACTTAAATGTTCCACATTAGTCATAGGAAAATCGATAATCCAATCATTATTAAATAGGATCCTGTCAAGTCTTTGTCACATAGTAGCTCTATTCCAAGTAAAAGCACTCCCATAAATTCTAATGTCATGCAAATTAAAATTATTAATCATAGAATTAAATATTCCATAGCATTAGGATTAGGAGAGTTATACCCCACTCTCTCAGAAGCATTAGATATAATATTAAAATCACCACCAACACACCAATAACTATTATTGTTAAGAGCAAATTCAATTAATTGCTCCAAAAGGGGAAGGCGACTCAATCTAGAATAAAAAGCGTAAACAAAAGAAACATTACACTTAATATTAAAAAACTCAATTTGAGAATTAACAACTTGGGGTAAATCAGAAATAATATTCACATTAATGGCACTATTCTAACTAATCCATATTTTATTAAAACAGTTAGAGTAATACTTAGAAAAACCCAAATGAGAGGTAGTAAAAGCAAGCTTATCATTTGAAATAAAAGGTTTAATAAAAACCAGTAACTGAATATTATGCACTCTACACAAATTTCTAACTCTAACTTTAGAGTCCACCCCAATTAACCCTCACACTCCATATAAGAGCCTTAACCATTGCAATCTTTGAAATAGTTTGAGCTCTAGTAGAACGAGGCGTAGAAGGTAAGAAAATTTTAACATGTTTACCTTTCTTTTTACTAACCTTAAAGAAGCCTTTGTCATCAATAGTTTTAAAAGCACTCTCATCATTATTGAAAGAATTATAATCTACATTATCCACAATAATATTATGATCCACATATTTAGGATCTAATCTAGATATAGGAATAAATTAACCTTCTTCACACCCCTCATTAGACACATCCTCAATACCCAATAAATCAGTATCATTTTCAACTTTTCTATTGGCATTAGGGAGCGATTGAGGAATGATAGTAGTTATCTTAGCATCTAGAGAGAGAAACTTTGGGATTGTCTAGAGATAGAAAAACTCTATTTTTGATATTCTGATGCGTGGGTTTTTCGTCAATCATCAATCATGACGGTGGTTGATATTTGACAACCACTTGCTGGTGTATCGTCGACCGTCCATCCGCCTTCTTCCAGTAAGTCTGCTATCTTTAGAAGAATTGATGACGTTGTCGTCGAACAAATTTGCTATTTCTGGAAGCTATGTTGGTCCTAAAGACAAACGATTCACCAGTGAAGAAGTTGATCGAGAGAATATGAAATTTCAAAAGACATTGATCATCAGAAAAGGATTTCATCCTATTGTTCATCAAGAACCTCTAATTGAAGGAAAAGAGAAGAAGTCATTAGCATGGTCTAATCTGTCTGAGACGCAGCTGATGGAATGTGAGAAGATAATTTCTAATGGTATGTTTGAACATGAAGCAACTACTTCTTCTTCGAATTTGAATTTAAAAGTTAATAAATTTGTTGGGAATAATGAAGTTTCTATGATTCAAAATTTAACTGAGAATTTTTTGAATTTGAAAATCATTAATCAGAGCTCCTTAAACTCTGATTCATTAAATGAGGTGAATGTAGATAACCTGAATGATGAAAATCCTTTTCAAAATAAAGTTTTTATCAATGCTTGGAATAGACCGCAACATATCAAAATTGATTTTGATATGAATTCAATGGAGATGACTTCTGATGGAGTTGTTGTTAAGTTGAATTCAAAATTAGAGATGGCTAATTCTCAGGTATTGAAGAACTCCTTGGTTTTAATAGTTTTGGGAAAAAATATCCCATTTCAACTGTGTAGTTTGGAGCTTCAAAGGCAATGAAGCAAATTTGGCAACTTTCATTTAACAACAATGGGATTGGATTGGATTCTTTGCTCTTTCAAGTCAGCTGAAGTGATGGAAGAAGTTCTTAGTGGTGGTCCTTATTATGTTGGTGGTCACATTGTAGGTATGGATAAACGGTCTCCGTATTTTTCACCTTTATCATTAAAAGGTCTAACTGCACCAGTTTGGATTCGACTACCTCTCTTACCATTACATTGTTGAGATGAAGTTAACATTACAAAAAATTTATTCAATAGTTGGATTCCCTATGTACTTAGATGGCAACTCATTTAAATGGGGGAAGAGAGAATTTGCTCATGTATGTGTTAGAATTAATTTGGAACCCAAATTACCTTTGGTTGTTTGGGTAGATGGTTTGGGTGGAAGAATCTTCCAAAAGGTGGAGTATGAAAAGATTACTTCTTTTTGTTATCATTGTGCAAAGATTTGACATTTAAAATTTGAATGCCCAATTCTTCTAGCTGAAGTTGATATGGTTAAAGCTTCTACGAAAGTTTCAACGTGAAGAAATCCTGAGGTTCATGAAACTGGAAACCATCAAGACAAAGAATATGGCCCTTGGATGCATGTAAAATTCAGAAATAAAAGAAGTATGATCTGGAGAAAGCCAAATGTCAATAGGAGAAAAGAAGATGATCCCAAAATTTCAAATAACTTAAAAGAAACTATGGCAGTTAATGCAAAAGCTGATAGTAGTAATCCAGTTAATAATGCAGAAGATAGCAATGTATCTGAAACTGTTTCTGAACAGCAGAATAAGGAGGTTGGTAACAAGTTGATTCATGAAAGTTTTTTAGCTAACAGTTTTGAGGTGTTAGCTGAAGAAAATAAAGTTACTATTATACCAAATATCCCTGAAAATGTTACAGATATGAGTAAGGAAGATGGAATGGCTGCTAAACCTGAATACAAAGAAGACTCTTCAAAATGCAAGGATTCTGGTATTACTCCAATTCAAGTTTCAAAGACCAATGAAGATGGTAATTTCAATCCTGAAGATAAATCAGAGAAGGTGGACAATGGAATGCTAAATCAAAATTCGGCTAAACAGAAGTCAAAAGTTCAACTGAAGTTTTTAGGGCCTATTGAGCAAGTTCCAAGAAAACAAAGAGGTGAAGGAAATGTTAAGAAGATAGGCGGGGACTCTTCCCCTTTAGGCAATTAATGTCTTCTTTTATGTTTTGGAATTGTAGGGGGACAAAAAAGAAGGAAGCCTCTCTTTATCTTAGGGAGATTGTAAAAGATAATTCTTTTTTTTTTTGGTTATCTGAAATGAAGTTGGTTAGTATTGATAGAAGTGATGTTAACTGAACTATTGGGAGTGATTGAGATTTCTTTCACCATCCAATTGAGGGAACCTCCGAAGGTATTCTTATTCTTTGGATTAGGAATTTTGTGACTTTCAATGTGGTGGAGCATTCTTCTCAGTTGGTGTTTTGGAGTTCTTCAAACCAGCATTAAAGGTAGTTGGAACGTTGCTACTGTATATGGGAACAAGGAGGTTCATGCTAGGAGGAGGCTTTGGGAAACTCTTGAGAAGATTGTGGATGATAGTGTGCCTACTATAGTAGGTGGGCACTTTAATTGTCTATTTTCTAAGGAGGATAAAAGAGATGGAAAGAGATTCAATATGTCTCAACGGCCAAAGGAGATGAAGTTTTTTATGGCAAAGAATGATTTTCATGATATGGGGGTTGTTGGACCAAGGTTTACTTGGTGCAACAACAATTAAGGAGCTGCTAGGATATGGGATATACTTGATAGATTTTTGCTAAATTCGACGGCAATGCAGTTGGTTCCAATGGAAATGGTCAGACATCTTGCAAGGGTAGCCTCTGATCATTGTCCAATTATGTTTAAAATTGATGAAGTATTTCAGTTCCAACACAAGTTATTTAGATTTGAAGATATTTGGAAGTCCTATCTAGAAACTTGGAGCATTGTTACTAAAGCTTGGGGAAAGAATGACTTTGGAGATGCATCGGATATCCATAACAGGAAAATTCTTAAAACAGTGAAGGTCTTATATTATTAGAACAAGAACAAATGAAAAAAATTATATTTGCTTAAGGATGAACTGAAGGTGGACATTTTTAAACTATAATTGGAGGAAGTTTTAGAAGGTGGATTATGTTATTAAAAGCTGAACTTACTTCGATCCAAAGTCCATGAACTTAATGTGACATTGAGTAGATTGTCTACATGGTGGTATCAAAGGGCAAAGGCTAGTTGGCATGAAGAGGGGGATACAAATTCTAAATTTTTCCATGATTATGCATCAGCTAGAAGAAATGGAAAGCTTATTAGAAAAATAAAGGATGAACGCAATAATATGGAAGAAGATTTAGACCAGATTGAAACAATTTTCCTGAAATGTTTTGAGAACAAATGGCGTAATAGAGATTGCAATTTAACTGAATGGCATTCGGTTAATGCAAATCAGAAGATTGAGTTGGAAGATATTGAGTTGTTGAATGCAAATTTCACAGAAGAGGAATTGACTACAACAAATTTTCAACAAAATGGTAACAAATCTCCAGGTTTGGATGGAAGTACTTCTTCTTTTTTCAAATTCTATTGGAAATTTGTGAAAGGTGCAACATGGAATGCAATTGATGAGTTTTTTAAAACTGGTTTCATGAACCAAGCATGGAAGGATACAATGATTGTTCTCATTCCAAAACTGAAGAATCCAATTAGTTCTAATAATTTTTGTCCTATTAGCCTTTGTCAAACTATTTATAATGTTACTACTACTATGATTGTAAATAGATTGAAGTGTTGCATTACCAAAATTATTTCTTAAGAACAAGTAGCTTTCATTCCAGAAAGATCAATGTCTGGTCATTATTTGTTAGCCCATGAAATCTTCAATAAATTCATAATCTCCAAAAATAAGAAAGGTTTGATGGCGATTAAGTTGGATATGGAGCAAGCCTATGATAGCATGGGTTGGGAGACGTTGAAGAATGTACTAAAGTGATTTGGCTTTCCAAATATGATTTCCAATCTTATTATGGAATGTGTAGTTAATGTAAGATTCTCTATCTTGTTGATTGGGAAGAGTACTAAATGGATTAAAGCCAACAGTGGTTTTTGACAAGGTTGTCCTATGTCACGATATCTTTTTATTATGTGTTCTCAGCTTTTATCAAACACAATTAATCAAAGAGGACAAGAATTGGGAATTCATATTTCTCCAAGAGTTCAAAAAATCACTCATTTGTTATACGCCGACGATGTGCTATTGTTGGGACAACATCTCCACATTTGATTGAAACTATGAAGGGAATAGTTAATGATTATTGCGGGTGGGCGGGTCAAAGTATCAACAAAGATAAATCTCAAATTATCTTTGGGAAAAATGTTCGATCTTCTTTAAAAAGGAATATTTGAAGACAACTTGGCTTCAAAGTGGTGAAGGAACTACAATACTTGAGAATAAAGATTGTATTAAGAAGAATGGTGAAGAATAACTTCCAATCTTTGATTGATTATGCATTAGAAAAACTAAACTCATGGGGAGTTAGATTTTTATCTTTGGCTGGTAGGATGGTGCTCATAAGATCATCTTTTCTTTCTTTGTCAACTTTCATATCTAGTCACTCAATGGTTCCTAAAGGAACTTTGTATGAATTGGACAAGTTATGTAGACAATTCATTTGGCACAAAGATAATGGTAAAAGGGATCTTCATTTTGTGGCTTGGAATGAGCTTTGTAAATCGAGAAGTATAGGGGAGATGGGTTTACATTCAGCAGTCCATAAGGTGGGTTCACTAAGAGTGAGATTGGCTTGGAGGTATGTTCAAGACCATTCATCATTGCTTCATAAAATTATTTCAGCTAAATATGGTCCTAGCATTTGGAATGGGGAGTTTAAAAGAGGTCATTCGGCTGCTTGGAATACTTTTTTAGATGGGGCTTTTCACCTCAAACTGCTTATCAAATGGCAAGTGGTTAATGGAGAGAATATTAATGTTATGAATGATATTTGGCTACTGGATAAATGCTTTAATAAATGGCCAATGCTAGCTGATTGTGTGGGTTTAAAAAGAGTAAAGCTTCAGCATTTTTTACTTCAAGACGGTGAATGGAATGTACAGGAACTGATTAAATTTTTTCATGAAGATTTGGTCAATTTAATTGTATAGGAATGCTCTATCTACGGTGGAGATGAAGATCGAATAGAATTTCTATTTCATCATTCAGGAAAAACTATATCTGTGTTGGCTTTTAATGAATTAGTCAAGAATTATTTGGAAGGTGATGATCTTGGTTTCTCTAATTGGTTAAGGAAATTGAAGTTAAATCCAAGAGTTGAAATGTTTTGGTGGAGAATGAGGAGGGATGTTGTACCAACGAATGAATTTTTAAAGTATAAAAGGCTATGGCATAATAATCTTTGTGCTAGAGGTTGTCAAGATGTGGAAGATTGCTCTCATATTGTTGTGTATTGCAAATAGATGATTGAGATTTTATGCAAATTAAGACAATGGGGATTCCAAATTCCTATTTTTCATTCTTTGCCAAATTTCCTATCCAAACTCAAAAATCTATCCAAAAATCATGTGAATATTGTGAAGGTATATTGTACAGCTGTATTTTTTGCTTGGAAATGTTAGAATGACATTAAGCATGGCAAAGCTTCTTCTCCAGCTTCGGTGGTTGTTGCTAATGTTTTATCTACATCAATGTCCAAATGTCCAATTCTAGACAACTGGGGTGCTTCTCTCCATATAGAGTTCAAAGGTATTTGGCACCCTCCACCTCTAGATTGGATTAAGATAAATATCAATGCATCCTTGTTGAATTCGAATCTTGCAAGCATTGGGGGCATTATTAGAGACCATAAAGGTAGATTTCTTCTTGCATTTGGTAAAAAGAAAACTCATTGGGACATAAATCAATTGGAGATGGAAGCTATTCTTTCTTTAAGAGAATTTATACAAGGTTAGATGTTTGAAAGCAAAGGGGCAATAATTGAGGGAGATAATCTGAATGTGATTAAATTCCTTCAAAATTCTATGAACAAATCAACGTTGCAATCTTACAATTTGATTTCGGAGAAGCTATCTTTTCTTAATGCCTTCAACAAAGTTATTTTCCACTATACTTCAAGAGAAGGTAATAAGATAGCCGACATGTGTGCTACTTTGGCTTTAGATAATAGTTTTCGCTTTGATTTATTTTCTTTTGATAGCATTCCTTCTCCTGTAGTTTAATAAAAAAGGAATGAGATAGTTGCTTTTCCATTAATAGTTTGTAATTTGTTTAGTTTGCTTATTTAATGCAATTTGCATTCTTAAAAAAAAAGGGAGCAATTGAGATAAACGTAACTCAGGATTATCATTGTCGTGGAGCATAGAGTCAATAAAAAAAATATTAGGACCATTTTAAATCTAATTGTTAGAAACACCCGCACTAATACCATTCTTCTCGAATAAAATAACTACTCTATTTTTCAGAAGGTCCACATTTAAATTAACATCATTTTTTCGCTTGTCATTAGGGGAAGGAAGTTTGACCTCATCCCACTGGATCAATTCATTATCATTCACAATAGGCACAAATTCTCTCTCGGTAGAACCAACCCTCCCAACAAGCGGGAGAGACTTTTTTTTTTGTTTTTAAATCCAGATGCAACTTAAAGCAGTCAATTGACACATGACCATGCACTTTACAGTGAGAACATAAATCAGAAATTTTTTCAAACTCAACTTTTTGAAAATAACCAAAAGCAAACCAAAAGCTTTTGATCCCACCCAAATTTTCTTGGCATGCTTTTTTGTAATATCAATGTCAATTTGAACCCTAGCCACAAACAGCCGTGTCCTAGATGCAGTCTCTTGATCTGTTTGAAGCATCCTCCCAAAAATAGAGCCAAGTTCATGTAAAACCTTCAGATTGAAAAAATGTAAACACAACTTAGGAAACAAAATCCAAATCGGCACAATAGGCGGATCCTCTTTAATATAAAAAAAAAAGTGTCAATTTCGAAATACACATTCATATATTTAAAAGTACATGTCAATCTCCAATTTAGAAGTTTAATCAATCAATAATATAACGGCAGCACCAATCACTAATTAAGTAACTACCACCGTCAACTCCATCAAAATATCTATGGGGATATAAACAACCATCAAAAAGCTAAATTTATACTAAAACTTACTCAATTGGTATAATTTCTATTATTTCAAATTAACAAAGAAACTACTACTCTTCATTTATCAAGATCATACAAGAAAAAAAATCATTGGCTTATATGGTAATTCAAGTTTTTATGAGGGCATATTGAAGAATAATGACACTAAATCAATAGCAACATTTCTTACAGAAAATATCAATGGATTCAAAATAGTTTGTCACAAACATGGATTGACCTAAAAAAATCAGAGTCATATACTTAAACTGAAATAAAACATCTAAGTATGGAAGGCTAATTGAGCTGAAACAACAGATACATTCAAATATACAAGAAGGCAACGAACAATCCTTCTTGAGATATGCACAAAATCTAGCAAGTAGCAACTTACAAATTTGAGATTTCGCCTTACCACTCACATAGACCAACACTTCAAAATTCTGAATTGAAGTAACCAGCAGCTCAAAATGAATTAACATGATTAAGAATTTCATGATAAGGCTTTGTTTGGGGTAGCTTTTTTTTTTTTGGGAAATGAGATATATATCCATCCATTGCCACCCTCGAAAGGGCGTTTGGCAGCATGACTAATCCTCGGCTGACCTAAGAGACACCCATCCAAGAAACCTCCTGACATGCACTTGATTGGGCCCCACTAAAGAGGTGTTGCCATTCGAGGGGAATCGAGCATGGGTTGGGGGGTTCCCAATTGTACTCGCCTACCAACCAAGTTAAGCATTGCTGGGTTAAAATATTTGAACAAAAAAGTTGTTTTAAAAAATAGTATGGAAGCCATCCCAAATGAAGCCTGATTCTCCAATATCGCTTCTATAATGGCAAGTTTACAACATATAGTTCAAGTTTTTTTTTAATTTTTTTTTTGCTATTAAACAAAATAAATGACCACGGCCGAAGGAAACACAGAAAACTTAACCATGACCTTTGTGTTAAAAAGATAAACACAATACATAGCCATCACCTTTGGCTTACCGCTGCACTTGTCTAATGAATTTAAGTAGTGGTTTAAACCGCTTTAACTAGCAGCAATTAAAGCCATTGCCTAAATTAAGATTAGCATAAGCTAAGCAATGAGCCAAGAAAAGAGAAAAAAAAAACATAAGATTTGCATGGGTTTACGGATAAGCCAATAAACTTAATGATTTATTATTCACTTTCAATAGTGGCACTTAACTTTAATCTCATTTGATAAAATTTACTAGATAATATGCAAACTTTGTTATCAAAAGACTTATAAGGGCATCTCAAATCCAACTACAAACATCCGTTTGCAGCTAACGCGAGCGTCCACCCGAACACTAAAAATAAATAATATTTTTTGGCGGTGGTGAATAGTGAAACTCCAATATTGGCGTCACAATATTCACGGAAACCCATTTTTTTGGGGCAAAAATGAAAATGAGAAATAATCTACATTGAATATTCTTTTTTTGTGTTAGTAGTGGAGTTCGGTTGGAGGTGAATTAATATTTGATATGACTATTATTGTATTTTGAAGTGGAAAATAAAATGTTCGGTTGGAGATGCCCTAAATAACCTTATATCTCTTTTTATTGATGAGGATATAACTTCTAATTAACTCCAAAATCTTGTTCGGTATATTTATTTTAAATAAATTTTAGTGTAGAATTAAAATTCATATTTTTGAGATATTTTAAAAGAGAGCCGAACAGATGAACTTCTTTAATAAGGTTGTCTTGTTTGATGAACGTCAATATTAATTTCAATCGATTTTAATAAATCATAGTATGACAATAGAAGTGTTGCGGGCTAGAATATACGCAGCGATAGAGTTTACAAATTCACGTCTGAGCGTTGCACGAATATTCAGCACACAAACAGAAAAGAGAATGAAAACCAGGATTTTTACGTGGAAAACCTGAAAGAGGGAAAAAACCACGGGGTCACGCTCAGTTGAAAAGTTTCACTAGCGTTTTGTAAATTACAAGAAGTTGATTCGTCCCACAAGTCATGACGATCATATTACAATCCGTTTCTTCTAACTTGAAGCAAATTTACAAATTTCTACAGAATTCAGGCGTCTCCCGAAAATTCGGCAGAATTCTGGCGTATTCAGGCGATGGAAAGAACTCCGGCGGTGGTCGAGGAGGAGATGATTCTCTCTTTCCCCTATTTCTCTTCTCTTCTTCTTTCTCTTCTCACTTGAGTCCTCTTGTGAAGAATGAGGGCTCTATTTATAATTTTTCTGGAGTGACATGACTTGTAAATAGATGTGAGATCAGGGGCGAATAGGGAGTGGTCGAATGGACGGTGATGTTGAACTCTTCGATCGTGCACCATTCGTTGGACATTTGAAGGCCTTAATGAAGTCGGAATTCAGCTATCTTGGGCTCGTTGGATTCGTCTCGTTGAGTCGTTCCATTCGAGTATAAGCTCGTTAAAATCAGAGACCGTTTGGTAACTCAAATTGTGGTACGAGCTTTCCTACAGCACTTCGGGCTCTTGATTTGGGCTCATTTGGACTCAGATTGAGTTGAATTTGGTGTTGTTGGGTTCGTATTTCCGAGACGCTCAGTTTGACTGTAAGCTTGCTGAAATCGAAGATCAGACGCTCTCGGATTTAATTTTTGAAGTTTTCGGGTTGGGTTTTGCCTCGAGATTCGTGCCCGATCAAGATAATTTTTTGAGAATATATCAACAAAGTTAGTATATAATGCCTATCAAATTAAATAAAAAAAAAACCTTATATCCATCAAATATTCAAATTCATGCTGAGATAATACATTCTTTGCATGATAAATTATAGAATGTACTCATCTTAAATAAATTTAATAACTATAATGCTATTAAATTTGAATATGGATATATAGATTCATAAGATCAAAGACTCCTTTGAAAACAAAACATCAATGTCTTCCAATTAGTCTCACTAATAAAAACTCCAAAGGCTAAAAATTTAAACCATGTTATTGATATTAGTGAAAAACAATGCATAATAGCCGGGGAACTTCTTATCTTAATTAATTTAGTATTTAAATTATTTTATCTTAAGCTATTTAGGTTAATAAACTAATTGATATTGGTCAAAAAAATACATTGATACCAATGCAAAGTTAATTTTTGAAGTTTCCGGGTTGGGTTTTGCCTCGAGATTTGTGCCCGATCAAGATAATTTTTTGAGAATATATCAGTCGCCCCCCTATTTTTGGACGTCATAGCTTCAGGGGTTCGAAATATGCGTCACAAATTTTTAGAGAATTTTTTCGAGTGAGTCAGAATTAATCTTGTGTGTAGAAGCTCCGAACGGCTCTAAAAGTGCCGAAATTGAGTCCGGAACGTCGAAAAATGGTCCAGAGGACCCCAACAACGTCCGATTTGATCTTTTCGGGGCAAAAAACGGACCCGGAATGGGTTGGGCAGCCAAACCGGCCCAACCCGCCGGCCGGCCGCCGGCAGCGCAGAATTGTGCGCCAAAGCCTGATGGCCCGCTCGCGGCTCGTCCGCTTGAACGTGCCGTGTCTGCCCGCGGTGGGCCTGCGGCCTGCCCGCCGTGTGCTGCCGCCGGCCCCGCTCCCACGTGCTGCACTACCTCCGCGCGCTGCGCTGCTACCCGCTGCGCCCGAGAGCCGCGGGCTGCTGTGGCCACATGAGTGCCACGCTCTGCCAACCACGATCCGCGTGTGGTACCCATGGATCAGTGCGCTGGTTGCGCCGTTTCGTGAGGTCGGTTGGCTGCCACTGACTCAAGCGAGCCACACCAGCCGAAAATAACTCCTTTTTGCTATTTTTGGGTCCAAAAAATTCCCAAAAAATCCCACAAAATCCTAAAAAATTCTGAAAATTTTGAAAAAAAATTAGAAAAATTAGGGAAATTTGAAATTGCTAAGAACTGCCCTCTTCTCCTTTGAATACTATAAATAGGCCCCTATGGCCTTTAGAAAAAATGCACCTTCTTTTCTTCTCCCTCTAACTCTCTGACAATTGAGGCTTTCCACTATTTTCAAGAGGAAAATTTTCCCTGCTCGACTTAGTACCCCTTCTCTTGCGCAGAAGTTAGGGGATTTCTCCCTTTTCCCCCTCTGGCTTTTTGACAATTGAGGCTTTTCGCTATTTTCGAGTAGGAAATTTTCCCTGCTCGACTTAGCCCCCCTCCTCTTGCACAGAAGTTAGGGAATTTCTCCCTTTTTCCCCCTCTGGTTTTCTGATATTTGAGGCTTTCCACTATTTTTGAGTGGGAAATTTTTCCTGTTCGACTTAGCGCCCCTCCTCTCGCGCAGAAGTTAGGGGATTTATTCCTTACTTAGATTCACACCTCTCTTTAATAAGGAACTTGAGATGGGTGATTGCGCCTCCACCAAAGATGCTTCTGCCAAAGAAGATCGTCCTACTGCCCATTCTGAGGGTTTGAAGATGATTCCCAATGCGACAAAGGCTAGTGATGTTATCTCCACCATCACTGAAGATTCTTTCATTTCTTTTAGAAAAAAAAATTCATTTTCCTATTGATCTGGTGATGAAGGTGCCGGCGAGATTTGATCGCGCCTGCTTTTCTCCCCCAGGATATGTGACAGTGTACGAGTTCAGTTTGCGAGCAGGGTTGCGGTTTCCGCCGCCTCCTGAATTGATTGATATTCTGACAATCTGCGGATTGAGTTTGTCTCAATTTTTTATCGGGCTATGTCGATCGTAGTGGGCCTAATTGCATTTTTCAGAGACCGCAGAGTGGTGTTGTCTCCAGATTGCTTAGCTCGGATGGGGCATATCTATACTGATACGCAGGGTCACGTCTCCTTTGGATCCAAGTGGTTGGATATTCGTACCAGGGATCCGTCTAAAGACTAGATTAGCGACTTCTTCTATGTGCAGAACGATTGGGGCCTCCAAGAAAAATGGGGAAAGTTGAAGGAGTTATCTATCCCCCTTCACATTAGAGCGGAAGACTTATTGAGGATACTAAAGCTTCCTGATATTGATGCCCTCCGTTATGAGATGCGTTGCTTGAGCAGATGCATAGACGAAGAATATTTAAGGTGGGACTATCCATTCATGCAGGGAGGACGCACACACAGATGTTGAAGAAATCTGTGAAAGTTTCGGAAACCCAGAAAAATTAATCCAACCGACCTGAGGGCGAGGGAGATTTACAGGTGCCTAAGAAGAAGAAGTCGGATGAAGTTTTGGTAGTTGGCAGCAAGGGTCCTCGCTTTTCTCCATCCTGGATATATAATCCAGAGGATGTTCTGAAATATAAATGCATTGGTCGTTGACAAGCCAAGGAGTTGGTGAGTTCACCCTCTCTCCATTTCCCTTGTATTTGTATACACATTTTCCAGGGATACACTTTTCACTTGTTTATTCTTTTTTGAATAGTACCTTGAGGTGAACAAAATCTTGGATGACTGGAACGATGAATTCGTGAAGGTCAAATACCTTCAGGGGAATACAAGAAGAAATATGACGGCAGAGTGAAGGAGATGGTGACGGTGGAGGATCAACTTGAACAATGGAGAACAAAATTGGCGAACAAGATCGCTTCAGCCTCTTCCCATAATGAGTGGATGGATCGTTTGCATGTATAGTTGGTGGAGGCAGAGGCAACAAACAACCAACAACTAAAAGATATGCAAATCCTTGAGGCTGAGAATAAGAAGCTCCTGAACAAGTTGTCGAAGAAGGTAGCTCAACTGTCACCGTTTACAACCATAGAAGAGTTCAAAAAATCTTACGCCTTTAAGATAATTGTCGAGGATCAAGTTCAGGAAGCTCGCGATCATTTTTATGACGTAGATGTGAAGGCTTTAGAAGCAGAGCTTATGGAAGATGGCTTCATCAAAGGCTTCATAAAGGGTGTTCATGCAGTGCAGCGTAAGAACGGAGGGGAGATCGAGGGGTTGACTCCGAGCTATTCTCTAGTGATCCTTCTCCAGACTCTGATGGTGAAGAATTGGAAAGTGATTTGCAGCATATTTTTGCTTTGGAGGAGAACGATGATGACCTTGAGATTCTGTAGAAATATTCTGACGTTGTATGTATTGCTTTTATTTTATTTGTGATGATTGAACGTGTGTTTGTATGATATTTTTAAATGAAGTACTTGATGTTTGTGAGTTTTATATATACATATATATATAAAAGATGTTTCTCTTTTTCATAAGTATATGAGATTGACTCAATTATTCTGGTAGTCTTTTTGACTTATACAAATGTGAGAAATATCTTTCTTGGATATCTTGACCTATTCGAGGTTGTTAATCAAAGCATTTGCTTGATGATTTTAACCTGTATGGAAGAGGTCAGACCAGATCCCTCTAGGATTGGTTACCTAGTGATTGAGATACAACATTAGTTGTGGATTTCTGGAATCACGAGAAAAAAAGCTTGAGGAGAGATAGTATTACGATAAGGTGAACATCACATTACTGTATTATATAAAACAGTACGATAATTCCCTAATAAACTTAGAGATACAATAAGAAGTGTTCTTCTACAATCAACATACAAAGAGCATACAAAAAATTTGAAAGATACAAAGCATAGCTACAGAGCAAGACAAAAAACTACGAATGACATCACACTAAACAGATAGTAGCATCAACTTCTACTAATAGTACTTGCGAAGGTTGCCCACATTCTAAGTTTGGGGAAGCATTTTTTCGTTGGCATGTTTCAATTTGAAGGTTCCAGGATTGACAATAGCCGCTACCAAGTAAGGATCTTCCTATAGAGGAGAGAGCTTATTATGCTGAGGAACTTTTCCAGCAGCTTTGATGCTTCGAAGAACTAAGTCCCCAACGAAAACGGTTTGAGGTTTTACTCTCTGATTGTAGTGACGAGCGATCCGCTGATGGTATGCAGCGACCCTAAGTGAGGCTTCATCCCTTACTTCAGGGAGGAGATCTAGATTTGTTCTGAGTTTCTCCTTGTTGTTATTGAAGTAAAAAGTTTGAAATCTGTTGCTTGGGACTCCAATATCCACTGGTATAACTGCTTCTGTATCGAAATAGAGATTAAATGGAGTCTCTCCTATAGGAGTCCTGGCCGTGGTGCGATAATCCCAGAGGACATTTGGGAGTTCTTCAGCTCATTGCCCCCCAGCCTTCCCTAGGCGTGTCTTCAGCCCTTTCAGAATTATTCGATTTGTAACCTCTATTTTCCCATTTGCTTGAGGATGGGTGATAGCCGTGTGGATGAGTTGAATATGAAATTCTTTATAGAAAGAAGTAAAGATTTTTCTAGTAAACTGAGTTCCGTTGTCAGTGATGACCTTTGCTGGAATATCGAAGCGAAAAATTATATTCTTCCATAAGAATTGTTTGGCATTTGCTTCGGTAATTTTTGCTAAGAGTTCTGCTACCACCCACTTCGTGAAATAATCTACGGCTAGGATGATGAATTTTCGTTGTCCTGTGGCTATAGGGAAGGGTCCCATTATGTCAATTCCCTACTAGGCAAAAGGCCAGGGGCTTTGAAGTGATGCAAGTTCCAGAGCTGAGGTATGGATGAGATTGGAATGCAATTGACAATTTTCACATTTTCATGTAAACTCAAGTGCGTCCTGTTTCATTGTAGGCCAAAAGAATCCCTGCCTCATGATTTTATAAGCCAAAGCTCTTCCTCCTAGATGCTCGCCACATACTCTTGAATGAACTTCCTGGAGTGCATATTCAACTTCTGAAGGTGGGAGACACTTCAGATATGATCCGATGAAAGCGCGCTTATACAACTCACCACCAATGATGGTGAAATTTGCTGCTCGTATTCGAAGTCTTGTTGTAGCCATGGGTTCTTCAGGCAAAACCCCATCTTGTAAAAAAGACAAGATTGGATTGATCCAAGACACCTCTCTTGTTTCATCGATCGATTGTATGACCCATGGACCCTGAATACTGGAAAATTGATCTCCTCAACACATTTTCTCTTGTAGATGTCTCCCGCCGTTGATGTTGCAAGTTTTAAAAGAGCATCTGCTCTTGCATTTTGCTCTCGGAGATCATGTACGATCTGATATTCTTCTATTCGGGCTAAGAGCAGTTTCACAATACTGCAATATTGGGCCAGTTACAGATTGTGGATATCAAATTCTTCCTCCACCTGAGAAGCGACTAGTTGTGAATCAGTGTGGACTACTAGGTTCTGCACCTCACAATCAACTGCTAGTCTTAATCCAGCGATAAGGGCTTCATATCCTGCCATATTGTTTGTTGCAAGAAACTTGAGTCGGAGCCCATACTAAAGAGTAGTATTCTGCAGGAAAATTAACATAATTCTAGCCCCAGTGCCAGAACTTCTAGAAGATCCATCAACAAATAACGTCCAACACGGAGGAGAAGATAAAGTATTTGATTGGACATCGGATACTGGGATGGTGCATTCAACCACGAAATCTACAAGTGCCTGAGACTTGATATCGGGTCTAGGTAAGTAGTGAATGCCAAATTCTCCCAGTTCTATAGACCACTTGACGAGCCTACCCGATGCTTCTCATTTTTATAGAATACCTTTTAGCGGTAGATTCGTATAGACCCCAATTGAGTGGGCTTGAAAGTAAGGGCGTAGCTTTCTAGCAGAATAAACTAACGCCAATACTATCTTATCTACTAAGGGATAAGGTCCCTCCATTTCAGATAGGATCTTACTAATATAGTAGATGAGGCGTTGTACAGCATTTTCTTCCCTTACCAAAATTGAATTAATGGCTTGGGCAGAAACAACTATGTATAAATACAACTTCTCTCCAAGCATTGGTTTAGAAAGTAGCGGCGGGGAAGCCAAATACTTTCGTAGCTGTTGGAAGGCTTCTTGGCATTCATCTGTCCATTGGAACCCGGAGCTACGAGCACCGCTAAGCACTTTGAAGAAAGGAAGATACTTGTCTCTCGAGTGTGCTAGGAAATGAGACAATGCTGTAATCCTCCCATTCAGCCTTTGGACTTTCTTGATGTTCTTAGGTGGCACCGTATCTCTTAACGCCTTGATTTTTTCGGGATTGACTTTGATCCCTCTATGGGTTACCATAAAACCCAAAAATTTTCCAGAAGCGACTCCGAAGGCACATTTGGCGGGGTTGAGGCGTATATTGTAACGTCTCAACAAATGGAAGCATTGCTCCAAGTCAGAGATATGCTGAGATTTTTCAAGACTTTTTACCAACATGTCGTCCACGTGCACTTCCATATTACGCCCAATAAGGGTTTTGAAAATCTTATTCATGAGGCGTTGATAAGTTGCTCCAGCATTTTTGAGCCCAAAGGGCATCACCCGGTAACAATACAATCCTCTGTTTGTTTGAAATGATGTCGCTTCTTCATCAGTCAGATTCATCTTGATTTGTTTGTAACTAGAGTAGGCATCCATGAAACTCAACATCTGATGTCCAGAGGTGGTATCGACTAACTGGTCGATATGAGGAAGCGGAAAGCTATCTTTTGGGCAGGCTTTATTGAGATCTATATAGTCTGTGCACATCCTTCATGCTCCGCTACCCTTTTGAACCATGACAACATTTGCCAGCCAAGTAGGATAGTGCACCTCTTGAATGAATCTGGCTTCTAAGAGTTTGTCCACTTCTTGTTCGATCACCTACTAACGATCTGGTGCAAAATTTCATTTCTTCTGGATGATTGGTTTGCTCGCCAGATTGACCTTAAGGGAGTGTACAATTACTTCAAGGTCAATCCCAGACATATCCGCCGGGCTCCATGCAAAAACATCCTGATTTTCTCGTACAAAATTTATGAATTTTTTCTTTTCATCTTTTGAGATAAGTGACTCAATTTGCACCGTCTTTAAAGGATGTTCTTCAGAGATAGACACAGTGATGAGTTCTTCTACTAGGGAAGCTCTCTGAGGTATGTCTTCATTACGGAGATCAAAGTCCTCAATATTTAGAGTATCTGTCGGGCGTGATTTGACCTGCCTGAGATAGCAGGTTTATGCTGTTTGTTGATCTCCGCATACCACACTAACTCCTGTCATAGTATAAAACTTTAGTTTAAGGTGAGGGATAGAGGTGACAATCCCAAAAATTGACTGGAGTGGCTTCCCAAAGATAGCGTTGTAAGCCGATTCAAATTTTATAATGATGAACTGGACAGAGTGTGTAGACTGCCGGGGGAAATCTCCAAGTACAACTGGGAGACTGATTATCCCTTCTACTCGTACAGGTCGATTATCAAATCCATACAAAGGACCTACCGTAGGTTGAAGCTTCTCTCTGGCGAGACCCAAATTGAGAAAGGTAGAGTAAAACAGGATATCTACAGATCTACTATTATCTACAAGAATTCTCTTAACATTATAACACGGATCACCTATTCCAGCATCAATAATGAGCAGGTCCTGATGAGGGATTTTTACTTCTAAGGCTGAATCATCAAAGGTGATGGAGTGATCTACATGATCCTTTTTCAGAGTTGAGATTTCGTCTACAGCCAAGAAGACTTTATCGGATAGCAAAGGGCCTCTGGCGATTGTCTCGATCTCACCAACTGTTACTCGATTATTCATTTGCGGCCTCTTTTGTTGATTTTGCCGCCCAGCGGGGCGAGTTTCCTCTCGGGCAGAAGAATCCCAAATAAACTGCCGAAGATAACCCTAGAGAATAAGCCTTTCAATCTCCTCCTTCAATTGTATAGAGGCTTCGATAGTGTGGCCACGACTTCGATGAAAGTGTAGTATTGATCCTGATTTCCTCTGTTCGGCTTCAAAGGATGTGGCCATTTCACCGTATCTTGATACCGAACAGCCATTAACATATTTATTCGATAGATGAGTGTACTCTTTCTCCTGTCGAGGTTCTCATCGTGGCAATGGAGGCCAGGGAGGCAGATTATTTTTCCATTGCTTCTTTATTGTGTGGATGAATTTTTCGCTCCAGGTGTAATCTTACACTTCCTGCTAGTTTGCTCAAACTGCTTTCTATGAGCATTTATGGCCTCATCTGCAGAGATTTGTGCCTCCATGGGATGAATCAAATCAGTGTATGAATGAACGGTGTCTCGCATGAGAGCTGAATAGAAAGGGCCAGGGCGAAGGCCTCCAAGGAAGACTCCTCTCAACAGTTCAGGATCCACTCCTGGGATTTGTCGAGGTTTAGTTGAAAATCATTTAAAATGCTCCCTCAACGATTCTCCTTCATTCTGACTGATTCCAGAGTGATGGGAAGAATCTTTGGCTATTCTTTAGTTGGCTACGAACTGCTCGACAAAGGCCTTGGCCAATTTCACAAATAAGGGGATCGTTCCGGACGGAAGCTAATAGAACCACGTTCAAGTCTGCCCTTTTAGGGTGGCAGGAAAGACTTGGCAGAGAAGGGCGACTGAGGCTCGCTGAATGTGCATGATGATTCTATAATGGTCGATGTGCTTATATGGGTCAGATGTTTCGTGGTAAGACTCGATGCTGGGTACTTTAAATCTAGCTAGAATGGGATGCTGTAGTATGGCCTCGGTTAGAAGTGATGACTCTTGAAAGTCTCTCTGTCAGAGAGTTTGTCTCGCATCCCCTTGAGGGAATTCTTCCCTTACCAACTTTCATATTTCGTGACTCAGGGCGTCGTGAGGCAGCTCTGCAACGTGTGGCTGGGCAGAGTCTTCTGGGAGATCCGGGAGAGTGTGAGGTTGCCGAGTTGAGGGCGGATGATGTGTAGAACTTGCTGTATCGGCAAGTTCATTATCCTATCGAGACTAAGGAAGTATTCTAGGTGGAGGGAGATGAACTTCTTCTTGAAGATGTTCGAATTGGACATCTTCAACCCATGGTGGATCCTGAGGGAGAAAAACTTCATCCCGTTGTGCCAATGCCAGCTGCCGATTCTCTCACATGAGTTGAAGGATTTCGTTCTGAGATTCTTCCATCTTCCGGATTCTTTCTTCTAAAGAAGGTCCCGAGGTCTCTTCTCCGGCAGCATTCTGCCACTCAAGATGTAAAGCGATAGACATCAGGCATCTATGGTTAATAGATTGATTTCTAGACTGACAAGAGTTGGAATGAGAAGCTCCAATGATACGACTACTGCGTATGTTGACCATCGTAGCATTACTTGAAGTAGTGGGATAGTGTTCCCACAAATGGCGTCAAACTGTTGCGGGCTAGAATATACGCGGCGGTAGAGTTTACAAATTCACGTCTGAGCATTGCACAAATATTCAGCACACAAATGGAAAAGAGAATGAACACATGGATTTTTACATAGAAAGCTCGAAAGAGGGAAAAAACCACGGGGCCACGCCCAGCTGAAAAGTTCCACTAGCGTTTTGTAAATTACAAGAAGCTGATTCATCCCACAAGTTAGGACGATCATATTACAATCTGTTTCTTCTAACTTGAAGCAAATTTACAAAATTCTGTAGAATTCAGACGTCTTCCAAAAATCCGGCAGAGTTCCGGCGTATTCAGGCGGCGGAAAGAACTTCGGCGGTGGTCGAGGAGGAGATGATTCTCCCTTTCCCCTTTCTCTCTTCTCTTCTTCTGTCTCTTCTCTCTCTTCTCACTTGAATCCTCTTATGAAGAATGAGGGCTCTATTTATAGTTTTTCTGGAGTGGCATGGCTTGTAAATAGATGTGTGATCAGGGGCGAATAGGGAGTGGTCGAATGGATGGTTGATGTTGAACCCTTCGATTGTGCACCGTTCATTGTACATTTAAAGGCCTTAATGAAGTCTGAATTTGGTGATCCTAGGCTCGTTGGATGCTTCTCGTCGAGCCGTTCGATTCGAGTATAAGCTCGTTAAAATCGGAGGCCGTTTGGTAACTCAAATTGTAGTACGAGCTTTCGAACAGCACTTCGGGCGCTTGATTTGGGCTCATTTGGACTCGGATTGAGTTGAATTTGGTGTTGTTGGGTTCGTATTTCTGAGACGCTCAGTTTGACTATAAGCTTGCTGAAATCAGAGTTCGGGCACTCCCAGATTTAATTTTTGAAGTTTCCGGGTTGGTTTTTGCCTCGAGATTCGTGCCCGATCAAGATAATTTTTTGAGAATATATCAAGAAGGTTAGAATATAATGCCTATCAAATTTAATAAAAAAAAAACCTTATAGCCATCAAATATTCAAATTCATGCTGAGATAATACTTTCTTTGAATGATAAATTATAGAATGTACTCATCTTAAATAAATATAATAATTATAATGCTATAAAATTTAATATGGATATATAGATTCATAGGATCAAAGACTCCTTTGAAAAAAAAAACATCAATGTCTTCCAATTAGTCTCACTAATAAGAACTCCAAATGCTAAAAATTTAAACCATGTTATTGATATTAGTGAAAAACAATGCATATATAATAGCCGGGGAACTTCTTATCTTAATTAATTTAGTATTTAAATTATTTTATCTTAAGCTATTTAGGTTAATAAAATAATTGATATTGGTCAAAAAAATACATTGATACCAATGCAAAGTTTGTAGTGATACACGAAAATTGAGTGGGTGTTAGCAATACATGTCTAGGTTAGAATGTCTAGGACAAATATGTAGGATGCATATCTAGGATAACATTCTTTTGCAATACAGCCTTAGAAATAAATCAATGTTCACAATAACTTTTTCCTAACAACTTGATATAAAATAGTAATCATTTAATTATTTGGAACATGCTCACCATTGTATATACCTTATTGGAATGATAATAGCATTTTTGGGACTGATGGAACTAGGGAAAGATGTGAACAATACTGTGATACAATACAGCTAGACTCTGGAGTGGAGGGAGCTTGCTCATTTCTCGGTGGAGAGAAGGTGGTAGCTCAATTAGAGAACCCCGAAATTTGAGCAACAGAAACAGGTGACGACAGTGTTGCGATGGAGCTGGGGACGACGCGGTGGAGGATGAATGCTCAATCTGAGGAGAGGAAGATGAGATTGATGCTCGATCTAAGGAGAGGAAGAGGACAATCACATAGGCGATTATGAGAGGTGTGTGCTTGTCATCTACTGAAAAGTTAAGATGCCACTTGATCGAGATGAAGGGCCAGGGTGGAGCTTGCGGCGAATTATTACGTCCGGTCACCGGACCGTCCGGACACCAATCCAGACGCGCCACGTCACCCGGAAATACTGGGCCCCGGGTGTATCTGGGTGACGTGGTGCGTCTGGATTGGTGTCCGGACAAATCCGGACACTGGACGTAATAATTTTCCGGAGCTTGCTAGGGCAAATAATTTTTGGGAAATTTACATACATACCACTTTATAACATACTATTTACATATCTAACACTCAAAATTTTAATATTACATATATATCACCCTATACTACTTTAATATCAAATATGCCACTCAAATTTCCTTCCTACCACTCATATTTGATATAAAAAAGAATTATGGGGGATATATATGTAATATTAAAGTTTTAGGTGTTAAATATGTAAATAGAATAGTATAGAGTGGTATGTATGTAAATCTCCCATAATTTTTATATAGGTGGTGATTTAAATCACCACTAATAAAGGTGATTTAAACGCTTGTTAGAAGTAGCAGTTTAAATTACTGCCTAACGGGGCTATAGCAACAATTTAAAACTGCTGCTACCGACTGCAACGAATTCCAAACATTTTCTACTAGTGTGGACTTATTGAGTTTAAATTAAACTTATGAGCCAATTTGATTCAGCAAAAATTTGTAATATATAATTTTGAATAATTCAATATTAATTAACTTAGAGAGTCAAAGCGTGATAACATGCAAATTCATTAGTTGTACTCAAATTTAGTTTTAAAAATAATTAACGACAATTCAAGTTTTTTTCTCAAAGGAGTCTTTGATCTTGATTATGTTTAACTATAATTAAATAATTAATGCTAATTATTGATTATGTTTAAGTGACAATGCATAGACACGTAGCCATGATATGTGTGACTCCTATGATATATGTATGTAAGTAGATGGTTTAAATGTTCTCCTCTACACTCCTCATATAACTTACACAATTGCTACTATAAATATAAGCCAAACACTCTAATAGAATATTTCTAGTACTTCTCTGAATTCCCTTATTTATCACTCTGTCAAAAAAACCAGAGAAGCACTATAAAGATTGAAATTAAAAAAGTGATTAACTTCTCCTACTAACATTACATACATACTCTTTATAAACAATACAAGAAATGAATTTTGGCATTTGGATAGCTGTGGCACCCATAAAATGATCAAATGTTGTAACGCTAAAGGTTTCCTCAACTACGACACTTGCTGACATGGACCCGCTCTTTAATGAATCGACATATTGCTTCACTGGCATATCGTGGACTAAATAGTTAAAATTTTAGAGCCACGATGTTGGTGACGGTTGAGCATAGTAATGTCTACATGGCACTCTCTTGAATTAGATGCACTAGAATTTGGTGTTTCAGCACTGTGCAGACAGAGATTGGACGTTGTGGTGCTAACTCCTCCAATGCTACGATGCTGGGATAATTGGATTGGCTTTACGACCTTAATTTCTTAGACATTATGGCGATGTCAAATAGAGAATGGGCCTCACCCTATCCATATTTGGGTGCTCCGGTAGTGTCAATGATGGGACGATGGTGTTGTGTCAGATGTCATGGTGTTATACCATACTTTATAAAATTTTCCCTTTTCCCATATTTTATTGCACAAATACAACTAAAATAATACATTTTCACTTACAAATTAACATATCAAACATATCATTATTCACACTTATCAAATCATCCCAAGTATAAACTATTGCTTGTCCTCAAGAAAATAAAAGTTTATAATACTAATTAAATGATTAACTAAAATAAAATGTGATAATATAAAATTATTAAAATATAGGATAATACATTACAATCTAAAATTAGTACAGATAAATCCAAGTTCTACTTCTAGTTTGAAAAAGTACCAACAATTAAACTTAATCAATAATTCTTGATTTTTACTAATTTGAAATTAGAGGGTATAGATTTAGTCTTTAACTTTTAAATATTAATGTGAATAATAAAGTTTTAATAATTGGATATGGTGTTGCAGTCCAAGATTCCTAGTATGACATTTCGATGATGACAAATATTATTGATTGAATTATTATTTTTCTCATTAAATATTTTAGATATTTCTTTTATTCGTGAGCACTAACATCATAGGTAAGGCATAAAACTACTCAAGGGCACTGACAGCAAAAGAATTGATCGATTAGGAGTGTTAAGTAAATAAAGTCTGTACTTTATTTTTCTTTATTTTCTATTTCTTGAGTATGGCCACATAAGTGTCTATGCAATTGGGTGACTGTCCGGACACACACAGGAGTGAGAAAAAATTTAAAGTTAAAATTTTTTATATTAATCATATAGTACGATTGTGTACAACTTATAATCGTACTGTACAATCTATATAGAAAAAATTGTCTTAATGACTAATTGAATTATTAGTTTATATGAATTAATTTTACTATACGATCTAAATCATAATGTATGATTCATTAAAATTTGTAAACTCATACTACGAGATAAATTAAGTAAGATAACTAAGATTTAATTTTTGAACTAATTATACTGTATGATCTGATTCATACTGTACAATAATTCGAAATCTAACTTAAATTAACCTCAATAATTAGTTAATCAAATTATAGATTAATTAATAATAGAAGACCACACTTTACGATATTAATCACACCGTATAATTGACAGAGATGAAGTTTAGTTGTCCCAAAGATCTTACCAAACAAAATAATGAATTTTGAACTAATTGTACTATACAATATTCATATCGTATTGAATGACCTACTTGAAATCAGCTAATCATATTGCACGATGATAATAGTACTGGATGATTGACATAGATGAATTCTAATCGTCCCAAGAATCATCCTGTACGAATATAGATAAAACTAGCAGATCATATTGGACGTTCTTTAGATTGTACTGTATGATGTGTTTGAAAATTTAAATAGTTTCTATGAATAACTATTTACATTGTAGTGGATGGGCCTAATTTTTGAACTGATCATATTATATAAAGTCAAATTATATTATACTTAGGGTTTTATAAAGCCTAATAGTTAAGCAATGTTTTGAGAAACTCATAAAGAAAATGTGGATTGTGTTACTATTGAAGGTACTCTAAGAGAGAAGCTTTTGAAAGAAATCAAGAGTTCGAGAGAAAGGAGAAGGTGAGGTTTAGCGTAAAGGAGAAGTAGTGTTAGGTGATCAAATGGTTGCTCTGGGATAGCTATACCCTTGCTCCTCCTATAGACTTGAGAGTTCTTAGAAGCTCTCTTAGGAGAGAGGCTTCTAGGTCAAGTCCACAAGGTACTCTGCTTTCTCCAGGAGGGAGGAAAAAATTAAGATTCTTTGCCTGTGAAAGGATTTCGGTTCTCTACCATCTCTTGGAGGGAGAAAAATGATTAGGGGTTCTCTTCCTTCTCTAGGAGAGAGAAAAATGATTCAAGGTTTACTGTCATCATTGAGGGAGGTGACATAGCTTTCAGCACTCCACTACATCAGGTTCGATTAAAGTGAGTCCATAAAGGCTTCTTTGTCTTCCCGTTGGAGATAAAATGAGAGTCACTTTTTGATAGTGCATTTCTCGAAGTGGTGGACTCCATGGGATGGACGTGGGCCAAGGTTGATTGAACCACTACAAAATTTTTGGTGTATTTTTCATTTTCAACACTTTACTTTTTGCACTTCAATTCTATAATAAACTCTTGGTGAAATTTTGATATTAATATTATGTTTTGTTAATTAGAATATCATCATCAAAATTTTATTTGTTGTTAAATTGTTAGCTTCCTTATCGGGTGATCAAACTATTTATTTCAAGGTTTTGAAAAATTTACAAAAAAGAATAGAATTATTGCTTAGGATTTTTAAATTACTAATTCAACTCTCTCTTGGTGAGCCTCAGGCTAGTTTTGTAAGGTTTAACAACCTTGTCAAGCTTTCAAGTGGTATCAAACATAGGCTTCACAAATAAGGTTTAGAAAACTTTTTAAAAATGATCAATAGCTCATTTTGGAAATCGTAACACTGCGAAGGGTTATTCAATAACTCATCCACCTTTATTTGAAAATATAACTTTTGACTTTTGAAAAATTTGCATATTTACTTTCTTACAATAAATAAATTTTTACATATTGATTTTTGTCTAAGAAGGATATTCTACACCTTTTCATCTTGTGAATGGCATAAAAACCTTAAACATCATTTAATGAATGGAGTAATAAGGATAGTGATTTAGCTCAATTGAATGTAAAATATTTAAACTATTTCTTCTGTGCATTGAAATATGAAGATTATATATGTATATCCACTTGTACCACTAGAAAAGATATTTGGGATAAACTATGCATAACCTATGACGGAACCAGAGAAGTAAAATAGTATAGGTTAAATAACCTGCTTTATGACTACAAATAATTTCACATGAAATCTAGTGAATCAATTTCTAAATGTATACTAGGTTTATACAAATAGTGACATCTCTGCATGTGTTAGGTAGAGAACTCACAAATTCTAAAAAATAATTAAGATTTTATGTTGTCTACCAAATTTTTATGATGCAAAGATAATTGTAATTACTTAATCTAAAGACTTGAATGTTTATTTGATTGAAAATTTGCTTGGATCACTCATTTTTTACAAGAGAGGAGTGAGTTAAAGGGAAAGTGATGCAGGAGAGAAGAAGTAGAGAACTATAGAACTAAAAGTGATTGATTTTGACAGTAACAATTTTGCAGCAGAGGAAGATGATGACATCTTCTTAATAATGCAACAATTTAAGCGATTTTTGACAAGGAAATAGAGGCATCATGAACAGCAATGGAGCAAAGGTAAAAGTAACAAAATATTAAAGTTTCTTTTAATACTATTTCCTTTGAATTTAGGAAACCATGCCACCTCTGAACAAACTAACCCAACCTGAAAACTCACATGATAAAGGAGAATGGTGAAGAGAAGCCAAAGTTCAAGAGAGGCAAGCAAAAGATATAAAAAGCTTTATAGGCTAACTCTGCCTCAGAATCTTCATAATCGGAAGCAGAGGAGAAGGCAACAAATTTGTGTCTAATGGCTAACGATAATCTTGATCAATCATATCAAGATGACGAATATCAACTTTTCTATGATTAATTACTCATTATTTATGAAAATATTCATGATTCATATAGAAAGCTTAAAAAGATGCATGCTAGTCTTAATATTGAATTAACTACTTTGCAAAAAGGGCATGCTAGTTTAATTATCGAGCATTCTAATTTAGATAAAGATCACATTACCTTATTTGATGAGTAAGATGTCTTAAATAAGAATTATATTGACTTAACTAAAGCACACAAATCCTTAAAAATATCGCATGTTGAACTATAGCAAGCATACAAAAGATTAGAAACATGTGCATTAGAAATATATAGTAGGGATCATATATTAAAAATTGAAAAGTTTATTCTTGAAAATGCAAACAAAGTCTTAGAATTTAACCTAATAACTTTTGAGAATAACGAACCTCCACCCATCGTAGAACAATTTCATAAGTCCTCAGCACAGCATGCATCACATAAGCCTAGGAAGAGGCATCATGACCCACATATGTTAGTAAATCTATTTTTTGGTGTTAGGTTTTACTCTGATGGTATGGTAGGTCACATAGCCGCACTTGTACAATCCATCATAAAAAGTATCGAGTATGAAGGCCAAAATTGCATTCATCACAACATATCATACATTAATCCCATTCATTCAAGTATAAGGTGGAACCCAAACCCACTTGGGTTCTCAAATCTAACCTTTGAATAACTATGTAAGGCTGCTCTCATAAAAGTCTTGGCGAGAGAATGTGTATTAATTGGGTTCACAAAATACATGATTAGTTTAAATGAAAAACATATGTTTGAAGGAAAATGAATGAATAATGTTTACATACTAGACTTAAAATACTTAAAAAATTCAAATTCTACATGCTTGAAAATAATTGTTGATGAGTCATGGCTATGACATAGGAGACTATGTAATGTGACCATAAAAAATCTTAGGAAAATTAACCAAAAAGACATAGTTAGAGGCATACATAAGTTAGAT
This sequence comes from Dendrobium nobile, assembly GCA_022539455.1. Taxonomy (NCBI): domain Eukaryota; kingdom Viridiplantae; phylum Streptophyta; class Magnoliopsida; order Asparagales; family Orchidaceae; genus Dendrobium; species Dendrobium nobile. Next base: position 11,552,773 of record CM039732.1, on the reverse strand, counting down.
TTAAATATGAACCACTAATGTGATGCCTGTCAACTAGGAAAATAAGTCAAGTCTTCATTTCATTCAATTAACGACATCAACACCTCTAGGCCACTATAAATCCTCACATGGACCAATTTGGTCCTTTTAGTATCGCCAACTTAATAGGGTAGACATATTGTTCGTAATAGTAGATGACTACTCTAAATTTTCTTGGGTTAGATTCCTAGCACGTAAGAGTGAGTCATTTGAGGAATTTAAAACTTTATCCACTTGGATTCAAAGGAAATTAGAATGTGAAATTTTAACTATTCATAGTGATCATGGTGAAGAATTTAAAATGACAGGTTTAAATCTTTCTATCAACATATAAGCATAGAACTTAACTTCATTACCCCTAGGACCCCTTAGCATAATGGAATATCTAAGAGGAAAAATAGAACCTTAATAGAGGCTACTAGGAAAATACTATCTAAATACTCTCTTCCTAAATACTTTTGGGCAGAAGCAGTAAATAGCACTTCTTATATTTCAAATAGGGTAAATGTTAAATCTAAGTTGAATAAAATACCCTATGAACTCTTTAATGATAGGACACCCAATCTTTCTTACTTATATGTCTTTGGATGTAAATGTTTTATCTCAATCAATAAAAAACACCCTTAGGAAAATTTGATCCAAAATCTGATGGAGTATTCTTAGGCTATTCATCTATAGGGAAGGCCTATAAAATCTTTAAAAAGCGGTCCTTAGTAGTAGAAGATTTTACCCTTATTGTGTTTAATGAATTCGATAAGATCTCTAAATCTAAACCTATAGAAGAAGAAGTACATGTCATTGAAGGGGTAGAAGCCATTACTATAGAAGATAAAGTTGAACCTCTGGATCAATTGCCTAGAGATTGGAGATATTCTTCTGGTCATCCTAAAGAACTGCTCTTAGGAGACCCATTAGAAGATTTTATAACTAGGCATTGACTTAGGAAGGAGGTTAATCATTTTGCATTTATTTCCATAATAAAATCCATTAACTTACATCAAGCCTTATATGATGAATTTTGGATCCTAAAATTACAAGAGGAATTGAATCAGTTTATTAAAAATGATGTATGGGAATTAGTTAAAAGATCAAATGACCAAAGTATTATTGGAACAAAGTGGGTGTTTAAAAATAAAATTAATGACTCTAGAATGGTAGTGAGAAATAAGGCTAGATTAGTGGCTAATGGGTATAATCAAATTAAAGGGATTGATTTTGAAGAAACTTTTGCCCCTGTAGCTAGACTAGAAGTCATTAGGGTGCTCTTAGCATTTACTTGATTTAAAGGATTTAAGCTATATCAAATAGTTGTTAAGAGTGTTTTCTTAAATGGTATTATTGGCTCAAGAAAAATGGCACGAATGTATGAATTCCGCTTTGCAACTATAGGATTTTATTTCTCTTAAGTCAGATTGAAATTAACCAGATTTCCCCTGAGGGTAGTGTCAAGGTTTAAAGATCTAGAGTTCTTACTTCCTATGAGCGCAAGCACTCATAGTTAATTACCCCTCTTACTACGTAAGAGACAACTCTTAATTAAGGATGAATATATTTTAGGTAATTTTAGTCTCAATAATGAAGGAAATGGAGGTAAACATGATCAAGATCCCATAGTTCCATCGTCCCGGGTATACCATAGATTTTAGTCTACCAACACTAACAATCATTGATTGCAATGTCCAGGGAATCTGATTAGCAGCCATGGGTTGCCTCCTCTCAGGGATCCCGAATAGGCTGAAGTGGTTGTTACATATTGATTTTAGTTTTAATTTAATTTGAGTTCGAGCTTACAACTTCCTTAGAAGTTGCCCGTTAATTTATTTAGTTTGGGGCTTATGGGTCCAACTAAGAGTTGCCCGGTAACCTATTTAGTTTGGGGCTTACGTCTCCAATAAGGAGTTGCGTGGTAACTTAATTAGTTTGGGGGTTACGGCTCCAATTAGGAGTTGCCTGACGGTTAGGGGCTTATGACTCCAATTAGGAATTGCCCTGATAGTGGGACTTATGGCCTCTTTTAGAGGTAGTCCGAAGAATTTTGGTTGGATATGTCTTATGGCTTCCTTAGAAGTTGCCTAACGTGGGTCTTACGACCTAGCCCTGTAAGCTAAGTGGCCCATCTTGTGGGTCTTACAACCTAGTCCTTTTAGGCTAGGATGCCCGAGAATTTTAATTGTTTAGGTAGGACTTATGGCTTCCCTTAGGAAGTAGCCTGAAAAGCCAGGTCTTACAACTTAATCGTTTAGACTAAGATGCCCATAAGTTTGAATTTTTGTTTGATTTAATTTAGAATGGGGCTTATGACTTCCTTAAAAGTTTCCCGTTAATTTAATTAGTATGGGGCTTACGGCTCCACTTAGGAGTTTCTCGGAAATTTAAATCTAGATTGGGATTTATGACTTTCGTAGAAAGTAACCCAAATATTTGATTTAAATAGGGACTTATGGCTTTCGTAGAAAGTAGCCCAAAGGTGGGCCTTGCAACCTAACCCTATAGGCTAGGATGCTCGTTGGTTTGAATTAGATTATTTGGGTTTTAGGTTCATTACAATTTATTTAGTAATTTTCCTAAAACGTTGGGGCTTACGACTTCAATTAGAAGTTGCCCAAAAATGGGTCTTACAACCTAATCCTATAGAATAGGATACCCAAAAGTTTAAATTTGACTTGAATTAGATTTGGATTAGGTCTTAGTGCTTTTTTAGAAGTTGCCTAATGATGGGTTTTACGACCTAGCACTTTAAGCTAAGTGGCCCGAGTTGTGGGTCTTACAACCAAGTCTTATAGACTAGGATGCCCATAAGTTTAAAATTTGATTATGTGTTTGTTGAATTGACATCAGTTGTTTGACACTTAGTGTCTTGTTACAGTACTTTGCTACACTAGTAAATTTTTACTGTAGTGCTTTTCTTTTTACTGTTTGATGACTTCTTTTCAGTGCCTGTAATTTACAATAGCATTTTCTGCTTTGGCTAATTACGATGTTTAATGAATTTTATTTATTCATTGCAGGAATTCATACAGGAGAGATTTTTGTAGAGCCTACAAAGTGTTTTGTTCATTTGGAGAGTTTCAAGTTTGAGAGCAGTTTGAGTTGTCTACTGGTTTGCATATAGATTGGATTGTTGGAAGACATTGATTTGCTTATTCTATACTTAGTTCATCAATTAATTTTTTTATGAATTAATTGATCATTTAATTGTTTAGTTAACATATTTTACAAATTTTAATTTTCCAAATTTCATTTTGATTGCAAGGATTCAATAAATAATATTATTTAATTTTTTTATTGCATTATTAACGTAACACAATAAATAATATAATTTAATGAATTATCAAACTTGAATGATTTACTGCTCAATTGAATGAATTTGAATGTGAAGTTCAAATTATCATTTAATTTTTTGAGTGGCTCAATCGAATACTCTCTAATTTGCATAAGACCAATAATTCAAGAAAAATTTTGGCAGCCTCCCGGCTTCCCCTCCCACCGAGGGAGAAATCGGAGCGGCATTTGCCGATATTTTCTTCACGGCCAGACCTATGGTCGACGGCGCGAGGCCTTGAATTTTAAAACCATCCCGACCAGACTTAAAGTCAATGGTGCGATGTCTCGAAATTGAAACCATTCCGACCGGGCTTACAGTCAACAGTGCGAGGTCTTGAATTTGAAACCATCTCGAACGGACTTAAAGTCGATGGTGCGAGATCTTGAATTTGAAACCATCCCGACCCGACTTAAAGTCGACAGTGCGAGGTCCTCGAAATTGAATTTAAAAAAAAAAATATTCAATTCTTGAGGAATTAAATACAAATGATGGTGCAGTAATCAGATTTTCTGCTATTAGTTAAACTATTATGTTTTCTTTCCATTCCTGGCACATCTCCATATGAAAAGCGTTTTTCTTCCTGTGTTCGATTTATCTCATATATATAGTCTCGATGAAGTCGTTCATGTAAGATTCTTCAGTTCTGCAGTTCATGTAGACTTTAGGAAGTAAATCCAGTCTAATGGGCGGAGAGAAGAGAGCGTTCGAATCTGTTAGAGGCGGACAAATATCGTACAGGTTGGGGATGCCATTCATTTGGATCAGGATCTCGAGTTGCAGGAAGACGGTGAGATAAAAAAAAATTGAAATGAGTGTCTTTCCCCATTTTCTTCCAAGACATTAATTATAGATATTGGCTCTGCTTCATACTTCATCTTCTTTTTTTGAATTTTCCTTCAGTAATGGAATGCTCTTCAAATAATTTCTTAGTGCACGGACATAGCATAATAACTTCAAAGCAATATGCCTTATATGAGCATCAACTGAAAAGAGAACAAACAAAACCAAGTGCATCCATTTCTGATGGGTGGAATTCAGAAAAAATAAAAAACTGAGCAAATCCCATAAATCTCATGTGATGGACTTAGACGGAGGAAAAAGTAGGCAGCCTTTACATTCATCCTCGTGAGTGGGATTTAGTTTTGAACCAGGCAGGCTACACGCTGAGGAAGAAGGCTGTTTGCTCGTGAGGGTGCCGCAGTGTTCCTTCCATTGTTTCAATTTCTATCTTTTTATCGCTTGGATTCCTTAGAAGGGAGTTACCGTCAGAAAGAATTGCGTCGTTTGGCGATAAAAATGATTTAGAAGAATTTTTATTCAGAAAGTATCCTTTAGAAGAATCTTTGAATCTTTTGAGATCGATTAAATTTTGAAGACCCATTTCATCTTGAACCTGCACAATATTTTCTCCTTTTTGTGATAAGGTGCTCCCAATTTTCTAGTTAAAAAGGAATAATTTATATGAGACTTTGAACGCTTCTTCAGTTGGATGTGAAGTTGTTTTTAATATCATCATATAAAGACTAATTTGACCATTCATAATATTTCCTTTGGGATATAATATCAGTTTCTATGAATAGCCTTTAGCTTAAAATCTTCCTAAAGTTTGCTTGCGTTCATTGCCAGCTAGAATCTTTTAAAAAATATAAATTATTTTTTTCCATAGAAATTCATAAGCGTATGAATCTTTAATTATGAAATCACATGTAAAACCTTAGGATTTCACATGTTGATTTGATTGTTGTTTGGTAAATAAGATTTTTTAGACAATTTGTAGGAAAATTGGAAAGATTAGGTTGAGAAATAATAGTACAAAATGATTCTTGATGGAAGCAAATTTTATTCTTTGTTTTATCAATTTTACTTATGTCAACATGGATAATTAAAAGGATGCATATATTATGCAACCCCCAGGTTTTAAGAACTCAAAATTCCTAAATCATGTATTCAAACTAAAGAAGGCTTTATATAGATTGAAGTAAGTACTTAGAGCCTGATATAAAAGGATGAGCACATTCCTTCTAGATAGAGACTTTGTTAAGGGTGGTGTAGACATAACCCTCTTCCTAAACAAAGAAGGAGAAGACCTACTCATAGTGTAAATCTATATTGATGATATACTATTTAGATGTACAAATAAAAATATTTATGACAAATTCTAAAAAATTATGAGTGAGGAGTTTAAAATGAGTATGATGGGAGAGCTGAACTATTTTCTTAGATTTAATGTAAAGCAGATTGATGATGGAACATTCCTTATCCAATCTAAATACATCAAGGACTTTCTAAAAAAATATGAAATAAATAATGCAAAGGAAATAAACACTCCTATGAGCTCTATCATATAGTTAGATTGTTGACCTCGATTTTGGCCAAAACCATTGGATCAAGGGGTTGACTTAGTCAATTTGACCAAGCCAAGACTCAAGGTCTCTCCTTTCCAGTTCAGTGGGTCAATCTGAGTCTGTTGAGCCCAGACCTAGGTCCTGGGTCAACCTGGTTTACAAGGTCAACCAGGGTTGACCCAAATTGACCCCTTTAGCCTATTTGAACCTGATTTGATTCTAGATTGATTTCAAACCTTCCTTGGGTTCATCCCCATCATTTAATGGGTCTAAATAGGCTAAATTGACCAAGTTAAATGTTAACTAGGTCAATTCAAGCCTTAATGGGTCATTTTGACCTATTTAGACCCATTAGAGTCCAAATTTGATTTAAATCTGTTCAGACCATTGCCAGGCTCAAACCCCTATCCTCCTCTGGCCTAATGGGCTAGGTTGACTAAGTCAAGCTTTGACTTAGTCAACCTAGGTCTCATGAGGTCAAATTGACCTTTTTAGGTCAATTAAGACTCATTTAATGCATGAAATAAATTCCCTTTACTCAAAAAAATCAAAATCCATGGCTCCCTTGGCTGTTTTCCCTCCTATTTGATCCTAGATTAGATCCTAGCCCTTGAGGAAGAGCTAGGGCATTTAAATAGGGGAGATTTTAGGATTTAAAGGGAATTTTTGAGAGAGAACTTTTTCCATAGAGCCTTGGAACCCGAGCTCTCTAGTTTGTGACTTCGCCCCACCCTTCTCCAGATTTCCCAAGCCAAAGCCACCGCCCCTACCACGTCGGCGGTGAGATCCACGGCCAACCGAGCCTAAAAAACTTCTAAGGAGTTTTGCGATCGATCCAGGCGTTGGGAGGCCGAGGGTTTGGAGTCGTCAACAGGTAGCACCCCTGTAGAGCCAGTACAGTCAGTGGAGACAGTACGGCTAGTCGAGACAGTGTAGTCAGTATAGTTAATCGAGGAAGTACGACCAGTTGAGGTAGTATGACTAGTTGAGCCAGCACACTCAGTTGAGGCATTATAGTCAGAAGAGGCAGCACCGCTGGCAGAGGCAGATCAGCCGGCGGATATAGTTGAGTAGATGGATGTTACAGCTCCTTTCTGGTCCGAGGTGGTCCCGATGGCTTGTGATGATGATTTAGTACCTACTTCCGATGGATCACCAGATTGAGTGGAGACCACTTTAGCTTCTAGCCCTCATAGGATTGATTCCCCTATGAGTCCTTACATAGAGGCACTTCGTCGGGCCTTCTCAGAGGATGACACACTCGGAGAGGAGTCAGATGAGCACATACCAGTACACCAGGTCTGTGAGATTACACATCAAGGTCACTCGGACGAGCAGAGAGAGCCCGAGGACCAGAATGAGCAGGAAGACCCTGAGGTAGGAGGATCTCCGAGGTTAGTAGCTACGGACGCCACAACCTTGCACTTACAGATTCAGATGGCCACTTAGAAGAGCTTCCTCTAGGACAGTTATTTGGTACAGCCTTTATGCAAGGCTACTCCGATAGTTTAGATGATATCTAGTCCTAATCATAGTTCCTACCACAATGACAGTCAGAGTTACTGTCAGTGCAGTAGTGGTAGATCACTCCACATATCTGAGGGAGAGTGGCAGCTAGCACTCTCCAAGAAGACCTAGAAGATAATTAAGTAAGCTGTACAGAGTTCAGAGGCAGTTGAGTGGAGGCCTCCCAAGGCCAAGTCGATAGTTGCCACTCCAACTTCTTTGTTAGCACTTATATTTCTTTTCTCTCTTATGTTGTAGTGCTAGATGAGCATATTTTCTTTTGGCTTCTATTTATACTAAAGAGATGTGTAAAAAAGAAAAAATGGTTATAACCTTAGAATGGAAGACAGACCCTTTTCTAGCACTTAGGCTGAAGGACCTCGTTCTCCCTTCTATTGATGATTAATCAATAAAAGAAAATAAGATGATTTTCAATTATGATGACTCTCTTACTTCTTCTAGTTCTACTAGCTTTGTAGTGATGACTCATGAAAGGGTATGATCTCTCTATCTCATCCCATGTGTGGAGAGATTTCTTCTTTTGAACTAAAATCTATTTCAAATTGAAATTGAATTTCGAAGTGGAAATTTTCTCTATCATCTTGTAATTCTTTATCTCATAAATAACGTTAGCATGTTGGTGAATAAAACTTCATAATTTTCTTAATCAAGCTATTCATTCTTATCAGAGGATAAGATTTGTTTTGTAGATCCTTCTTTCTTGTATAAGAGAAGTGAGTCTTCTTCTCTTGTGTTTGGAAGATGATCTTACAACTGAGAAAAAATTTTTCTTTTAGAGATTTGGAAAAGGAAGCTAGTTATAAAAAGTGAAAAGATGCACAAAGTACGCCAAAAGTGAAGGATACACAAAGTGTATCAAATAAAAGAAAATTGTGCATAGCACACGAAAGTTGAGAAAGTTGTTCAAAAAGCCCAAAAGTGATAAGTTGCTCAAAAAGCCCAAAAGTGATAAGTAAATGGCTTCCTTTTCTAGTAAATCTCTAAATCTCAAAAAATCTGTATCCTTTGGATATTTTCGATACCTGAGTCTGAAAATTATGATTTTGGAATCATCATTGTATATTGATATCATATAAGATATGGAAGTATACTTTCATACAAGAAAATTGAGAAAATTTAATTTCTTCTTCTAATTTAAATCCCTTTTTGGATTAGATCTCAATTCAAGAAAAAAAAAATACTCATATAAAAGAGATGGCACGATTCAGCTAGTATGGAGATTGAGCTGATTTAGTAAATTTAAATTGAGGTTCTTTTTAATGATTAGATGGAGTCAGGTACTAAACTCCTTTGGGATATGTGCCCATTTGTCTTTTTCGATTGGGTCCATAAAATCAAAATATTCATTATGAGTTTTAGTGCCCCCAATTTCACTTGCCACCCTAAGTGTGGTCGGGGATATCAAAACCAACGACCCAAGTCTACTTTTGAGATGTGATATTGGGTCCACATCTTCCTGCATTTGTTAGGTTCGGTGATATTGATCCTCTACTAGAATGTGAATTGCTTCCTCCTGTTAGTCCTGCTCCGATAGTTGTGGCCCCCAGTCCATTCATAGGAGTTGAATGTGATCAGGGATGTCAAAATCATTAGTTTAGACTCTCTAGAGATGTGATGCTGGGTTCACACCCACCTGTGTTAGTTAGGTGTGGTGATAGAGATCCACTATTCCTATTTGAGTTTCTTCTTCCTATCAGTCTTGATTTAATAAGGATAGCCCCTAGTCCATTCATGCAACTTGAATGTGATCAGGAATGTCAGAGTCATTGGTTTAGACTCTTTTGGAGGTAGGATATTGGGTCCATTCTATCCTATGCTAGTCAAGAGTGGTAATGTTAATCCTCTATCTTGAGTTTGATTTTGATCATACATCAATTTCATTATGATTGTGCTCTCCAGTTCATTCACATGAGTTGAATGTGGTATGGGTAATCAAAACCAATGATTCAATTCTCTACAAGATCCTGTTAGATCTCTTTACCCAGTCTTGTTCATGTGGCGAATATGGTCTGAGTTATCAAAACCATTCACTATCCCATTTAAAAAATATATATATATACATGTGATAAAAAGAGGGAAGCTTTTAGTAGAGCAAAACCGATTGCCCTTGTCATTGGAGGAACCCGATAAAACTCTATAAGGGCACAAATGCCCCAAAATTTCTCTTTCTTCTCCCTTGAAGTACTCTAATGAGCTCTTCAAAGTTGAGTCATCCCTTAGTTAGTTATAAATCTTTATGATTCTAAATAGTTCTCTATGCTAGTTATGTGATACATCATATCCTGGATGTCGACATCACTACCTTGTGGGTTTGGGTCTTTCTAAGGAAAGATTAATCCCCTTCTGCCCTCTTCTGACAGTTTACTCTCCCATTCATGCACTACTCTGAGCTGCCAGAGTAGTCTTATGAATGTCGTAGTGTCACCTTCACTCCGCACAGGGTCCTACCCGGTTAGGGTAGGTGTTACTGTTGACCTCATTTTTGTATGAGGTCACTAAGATCCTTCCAGAATCCAGATCCAATTCTAGACCTTAGGATCCACTCTAGACTTTAGGATCCTTCCTAGAGCAAGACCTTAGGGCCTACTCTAGAGCTTAAGATTCTTCCATATCCAGATCCTAGAACTCCTCTAGATCCTAGGATCAATCCATACTCAAATCAATTCATCCCTTTGATCCACCTTAACTTCAAATCAATCCATACCCTTGATTAACTCAAACATCAAATCAATCTAAACTCCATTCAATTTAAATTCAAATCAATTCAAGCTTCAGACCCTTTCAAACCATGATCCAATTCAATTGAGAATCCAAACCTCAACCCTGACCTTGATCTACCCTTGATCTAGCTTTGACCCTATCCATTCATTAACAATCACCACATGATTGTTAATGATTTGGATACTGCAATATTAATTTTTCAAATTTAAAATCCATTTCAAATCCAGAAATCCAAACCCAAATCCTAAGCCTTAAGGCCTTGTCCTAAAGACCTTTTTCAAAGAATTTTTCAAACATTCCAAAACCCAGTCCAGTGGCCTCTGATTCAGGGTCTATCACTTACAAAGTGATAAGACATGTCCCTAAAGGATACCCTCCAATTGTGAGCCCATTCTGAGGTCTCTAATCCCAGAATATGAATTAAAATCCAAAGGCTGTAAAACCTTCAAATATTTACAGCCTATGCCACTGAACCCAACCCTTTTGAGATTTTGATCTTGGAACCTTTATCAAAGCCCCCAACCACTTCCAGACTTTTGATTTTAATCCACTGAACAATAAACTGCATTTTTCAGGTCCATTTTTGACCCTAGTTGACCAATAGGCCAAAATTGACCAAAATACCCTTATGGGATTTCAAGTGGCCATTTCAAATTAAATCAATTCCAAACTCTTTGAAAACACTTCCAACGAATTTCAAACATCAAACCCAACTTATTGAACTCAAACCCAGACCTTGGGTCAACCTGGTTGACCAAGTCAACCAAGTTTGACCCATGGACCCATACACCCCTTCTCTTTCAAAAATTTGAATCTAGTCCATTCCAAGTCCTTTGAATGCATGGGATGACCCCTTGGGCACCCAAGAGACCCCTCTTGGTGGCCCAAGCCTTGGGTTCACTTGGGTTAGTCATATGGCTTGACCCAAGTAACCAAGAAGAGGTCTCCCTTGAGCTATCTTTTGATCTTATCCAAATTGAATCCAAATCAACGTGTCATTGAGTTCCCATGGACCCAATACACCTCCCTTGATCAGCCCAATCCTTGGGCTCATTTGGGTCAAGAGTTAGGCTAACCCAAAGTAGCCAAAGACACTTGGACCCGAGCCATCTCCCTGCCCAGATCAAATTCCACCCAATTGCCACTTGCATTGGGTGCACCAGACCTAGACCCACTCCCCACCTCAAGCCCAGGGTCTGGCCTGACCTGGGTTGAGCCCGAATCGACCCAAATCAAGCAGGTTTGGATCAACCCGAGCCATCTTTTAATCCAGATCGAATTCCACCCAATTGCCACCTACATTGGGTGCACCAGACCCAGACCTGCCTCCCATACTGAACCCAAGGTCTGACCTAACCTGAATCGAGCTCACTTCGACTCGGACCAAGCAGGTTCGAGCCCAGCCGAGCCACCGGATCGACCCCAGCGTTCTCAGGCCAAATTGACTCCACCCTCAGCTCCAGCACGTCTCCATCGGCCTCCCCTGGTCAATCCGACCCGGACCGTGGCCGGCGGCGGTCGGAACCAATGGAGAGCAAGCTCCGGTGGTCCCCCCAGGCCGATCCTGACCGAAAGCCTTCCAAAGGCTGTGGCTCGCCGGCTTGAGGCTCACGAGCTCTCTGGAACGGCGCCCCTTTCCACTTGGCATCAATCCGAGACCTCCCCTAATTCAATCCTGGCCGCCCGAGCTCGCGGGAGGAGGCTGAATAGGCTGGTACTCCCCAGAGCTCGAGAGACGATCCCAGCATTTTTGAACGATTCCCCAGAGCTCCATCGATCTCCCAGCATCTTCCTTTGAGCTCCCAGACCGCCTCTTCCATCATTTCGAGCGAACTCCGGCGAAAGGCTTCGGCGTCCCGCTCGAAGTCATACCTCCAGCCGTCCTCCAGTCGCGGCCTCTGAAGGAAACCTGCTCGCCTTCTTCCCCTGAAGCTCCCAGATAGAGAAGCTCATCCGTTGAGGCTTTCTCTCCGGTAATTCCTTCATCCCGAGCTCCCTAGCTAGGTAGTTCGGTCAAGTGTGAAGGAAACCTTCACCCCGGCGGATTTCCTCCGTTGGATTGAAGGTTTTCACCTCCCTGATCCTCCCTGTGAAATTTCGTTGAAGTTCACCGGCGTGATCGCTCGGATCACGCCTGAGAAGGTTCACGGCTTCGGGTAAAGGCGGAGGTTGAAGACATAATCTCAGCCGTTGATTTCGATCAACGGCTCGGATTAGATCCCGCGGTCCCGGAGCGTGTTTAATCCCAGCCGTTCGATCCGCCATCCGACGGCTGTGGTTAATCCGGCCGTTAACAGTTAGCGCCAATCATTGCCTGGCGAATCATCGCGCGCCGCGTGGGTAACGGTCGCTGACTGTGTAATTGCCGGATTAATTAAATTCAGAAATTCAAGGGAACTTCAAAAATCCATAACTCCCTGCACACTTGTCCAAATTAGGTGTTCTTAGGCTCATTGGAAAGGTCTCAGGGAGCACTACAAAAGCCCTATGGTTCCAGACCCTGGTTAGGTCAATCTTAGGTTTAATTTCATTTGGAGCATTTTTTGAATTTCTTTAATTACTTTTTAAATGCATGTCCACCAGGTCTGGAATTTTGGGAGATTGAAATTGGACATGTTTTTCACATGTCCAAATTTTATCTCCCTGTTTTACGTTGTTCAAGGGCATTTTACCTTTTTTTTAAGTTTAAGGGTCATGGTTTGACCCTTAAATTTAAAAAGGGATATGGACCTATCCAATGGGATTTAGGGTGTGATTTTTTTGGTGTGCTGATGATGTTTAGGATAAGGAGTGTAGAGCCACTGATTTTGCCCCAATCCAAGCCTAGGATAGATCCCTATAGTGATTTGAAGGTGACTTAGAGCTCACCTTAGGTGGTTTAGTTAACCACCTTAGAGTACTCCTTTTGAGCCCAAATTTTGTGGGTTTAGGCCTTAGGATCAGGTGATCCTTTGGTTTAAATTTCATCATATTTGGGGTTCATTTGGTTTCCCAAGTAGGAGCCACAATAATTCCCCTTAGAAATCCCCCTTTAGCCTTAATAAAATTCTAATAAATTTGTTTTAATTCTCCATAATTCTCCCAAATACCCCTAACTAACCTCAACTCATCCCTCAATCAGTGGGATTGAAATCCCTTTAATTTGACTTTTAAATATATTTTAATCTAATTTTAAATCAAAATCAATGTTTAATCCATTTTAATTAATTAAAATTTATTAAAAATCCCAAAAAATCTTTAAACACTTGCTGATCTCTCCTTAGATCATTTCAAATCTTTGGAGTTGATTTCAAGAAGTTTAAGACTCATTTGGGTTCAAATCATTAAAAGGGCCCTTAATTGAAATAGTTTAATAATTCCAATAAATACCAAATTTTCCAAAATTCATAACTAATTGTAGAAAACTCTAAATCAATCAAACTCAGTGGCTAATGACCCTAATTAAAATCTAGTATTTTCCAAAAATTTCAAACCCTCAAAATCTGGTCAAAGTCAAAAGTCAACAAATTGGTCAAACCATAGTTCAAAACTGGTCCAAAACTTCAAACCTTCGTAATAAAATGCAGAAAAATCCGATTTCAACGTACCTACCTTCTAACTGATCGTAGTAAGGTCTAGTATTTTAATAAGATACAAACATTCCAGAATTTGAACTTAATCAAAAAGTCATTTTCCACCCCTTAATTAAATGATTAAAATATTCAAAAATTCATAAAATTCACAATTATTCCAAAACACCAGAAAATGTTAACTTAATATTTAAAACATTCAACAAACCTTTCAAAATACAACAACCATCCTGAAGATGAAGTTTATTGGCTGGACTACTCCGGGCTGCGGGGCTAAGTGTCCTAAGGAGGCTGGTTCCTCGAGCCTGGTGGCACAACGCCACGAATGGATTCCAAGGGGTGTTAAACCTTAAGAATAGATTAATTATTAATTATCTAACCTTTTAAAACCTCTAATTTAATTACATTAATTTGGTTTATCGGCTGGACTACTCCGGGCTGCGGGGCTAAGTGTCCTAAGGAGGCTGGTTCCTCGAGCCTGGTGGCACAACGCCACGAATCGATTAATGGCAAACTTAAACTAATCAATTTTGAAAATCAGCAAGAAACCCTTCCTAATATTAATTCACGTCTCTTAATTACAACAAACTTAAAGTAACTTAATCAACCCCGATTGCTACTGGGTAACCCAGGCCTACGAGGCTATTAGTTTAGCCCCAAGGAAGGTGAAATAAACTTCACGGCCTCGGTGTGAAACAAAGGTAGTAATCAATTAACTTTTAAAATATATTTAATTAAAATTCTTAATCTACTAATACTTAAATTTTAATCTAAATACCCTTTTAAGCCTTAACAAACTCAGACTTTTAGATAACTTTAATTAATCACCCAACTTAGGATATACCCCTGCCACACTACCTTTCACACACACTTTAGATGATGTGCTAGGACAACCAACTCTAGATCTAGGTTAGGCCGGTGTTTACTTTACTGCTGTGTGCCGGATTTTTTCGTAGTTTTCACTGCATGTTGTGGATGAAATTGCTTTGCTGTGTCTGCTTACTTTTCTGCACTCTGTGGATGGTTGATGTGTTTGGCGATTAGATTACCCTTAGGTTAGGTACGATATGGATGCTGACATAGTTTTCTGCAGGTGGCCACGCTCATGCAGGGCAATATAAAAAGGGGGCAAATAAAAAAAAATGCATAAATATTATAAACTCTTTGCACAGGTGCTTCAGCTGCTAAAGCCCCCCTAATCATAAAAAGAGCGTGGCCAGTGTGTTTACTTTCTTTTCTGTTCATATACAACTGCTTGGGAATAACTGCTTTTTATATATTAACTGCTTAGGATAACCTTGCAGGTGAGTCTAGATTTTTATTCTTGATATTAATGTAATTTGTGTAAGTGTCAAGTGTTGTGAAAGTTGATTTTGAGTTGGGATACATAGATCCAAAGTTTGGATTCCAAAGAGGAAAGGATACCCCTTTGGGGAACACTCCTTTTCCATTTGGAAATCCAAATTTGGATCATACCTCCTCCTTACCCAAAGAGGAAAGAGTGGCCTTCCCCTTTAGAGGGAAATGCCCTCTTATCCATTTGGGTAATCCACTACGAAGATTCCAAGAAGATTGGAGAAAAGGAGTCCAAAGAAGAACAAGATTGAAGATGTGAAGATTTGAAGATTGAGAGTATCCCACTCAAAATAACTTGCGTCATTACTAGGTTTAGAACCCGGGTTGTTGTCAGTGGTGCCCGGCCACTTTACTTTCTGTAATATTCTGGTTTGTAATAAGCAAGGCAATTCAGCCTATGGACATTTACTTATTAATTAATTTATATTTGATGTGATGAATTGGTTGTCTTTAGGATTACTTGCTTTTTCTTAGTTTTTTGGCGATTGTATGCCGCTTTTGTTTTAGCCTGGATACGTGAGGCTCGCGAGGGTGTGAAAGTTTTATACTCAAAATATTAAAGTCTAAAATTTTAGTGAGTCTAAATAACATAGAAAGATAACGAATCTAGGGAATTAGCCGGGGATCGACCCCGGGGTCGCATGCATATTTTTGCATTACTCTTTCCTTGCTTTAGACCCTTCCCCGCCTGCGGGTAGAGTCCGGATAGTCTGACCTATGAGGACGAGGTGCCGGACCTGGGGAAGTCCAGTCTTCTAAAAAATTATTTTATAAGCCTGTTTTTAAAATTTCAAGCATACTTGATTGGAAGTTGTTAACTAGCATGCATTGCATTAGATACAAACTAAAAGAGTCAAAATTTTAATTGCATCAGTTTAGCATTTTTGCACCCAACATATGTCAAAGGGGCCAATTAGGAAAATCTCTAGATGTCGGCCCCGACCCTCCAAAACTTTAATTACAACGTTCCTACCACTCTTGCATAAAAGACCGGACTCATCTATTTTAAATCGACTAGGTGGTTAGCTGGCTCCCCAATCCAGGCCGGGGTAAGTCCAGACCTTGCACTGCATTAGTTAGGATCGGATGACTGTGGTCCAGTGTCCAAAATAGATTTAGGATCCGGGGCAGATCTTTGATTATAAGACCCCAAATTTCGGGAATATAATCCCAAATTTCTAATAAGATGCTCAACTCTAATTAAAATTTTCTTTCAATCCTAAAACATAAAGCCCAACACTTAGATTAAGTTGGGACACTTCCGGATAGTTCTGGAATCTCAAAGTGTCCCCTACCTCTCTTCCTTTGAATCTGTTAATAACTGCTCAATTTTGATCCATTCCCTCTTGATCTTTTCCAATAATTCTATTTATTCTTTGATATCACTCCTAGAAAATCTAACAAAATTTTATTCTTATTCTAATCGAGAGTTTTCGTAGGGGACTTTGTCTCCCTACGATGTAATTAACTACGAGGGCTTGCGCTCGTAGGAGATTTGGAACCCCACACACCTGATTTTAAAATTGATTTTAAAACTTCACTAGATTTCTTTGGGAAAAGTTAATGAATGATCGTCGTCGTTGCATTAGAAGAATTATCGTAGAATGGTGTCATTTCCCTTTGGGGAGATACATCCTTCTTCGATAAGGCTTTGGATGTGAATGCGACGATCATACTTCTTGGATATTGTAATTGGGTACTTAGTTGAACTCTACTTTGTTCCCTCGGGGCCATATGAAGTTCTCTTTAGAACCCGATCATAATATTCAAGATATGTTTACATAATTCTAAGCCTGAACACCGTTATGAAAGTTTATCTTCGTCCCCCGGGGTGATATATTCTTTCTAACGAGTTGATTCGACCTTAGAATTAGAACTCAACCTTAATCTTAAAATCCCCAAAGAAAACTAATTTTTTTTTAAAAAAACCTGTTTTCAAAATTCCACCAACAAAAAATGGCACGCCCGGTGGGACAAATCTCTCTCTCTATCTTTAATAAGAATGAAATTTTGTTTCATCGGTAATCTTAACTACCATTCTTCCGTTGGTCTCTCAACCCATTTCCCTCTTGGGTGAGTGTGGCCAACATCTAGAATAACTTAAAACATCAAAAGAGAGGTTCTACCTCCAAAAAAAAATTTTTTTTTGTTACTTGTTAATTTAATCCTTCCGATTTTGACCTTCTGCCCTAGGATTTCCTATGAGGCGATAGTGTCGAATCGGGTCTCCAAATGTTCGTTTAAAAAAAAAAAAAATTTTTTTAATAATGCCACTTTCAAAATATCTCTTTTGAAATTGAAAAGAAAAGACTTTTGATTATTAAGAAGATTTGAGATACACTAGTCTTAACCTCTTTACCATTTTGACTTTCAAGAATAAAGAGGCTAAACCATTGAATTTACTAGGGATTTTCTTATAGTTCCATAAGCCTTCGGGCAAGGGGAAACTCTGTCCGTTGTATTTTGGATCTTGTAAGAAGAATCCATCTCAAATCATTCAAACTTCAAATTCTTTCAAAAGAAAAACAAAACAAAACAAAATCCAAAAACCCTTTTACTCCAAAACCTCATATGTTGCCTCATAAGATCATTGTGCGGGCTAACATATGTTGATTTTTTTTTTGGCATGTACTTAGTCTCTTTATCTCCCTAACATGTGTTGAAGTTTCTTACCATTCAATATGTGTTGGGAGGTTGGGATTATTTTACAAGCTTTAAGTTTTAAAATGACAAACACCTCTTCTTCAAGAAATCTAATTTCAAACCATTCTTTAATTTTCAGAAAATATCCAATGGCTGGCAAGTTGATCTTTACCTTTGACCGTGAGCTCTCTTCGACTGTGAATGACCTAGGGAGAACTGTTATTTTTGGATTAGGCTTTGACACTCTTGAGTTTTACATGGATGGACAAGAGGTAGTCAAGTTGGATGCCACCAAGAATCCCACCCCCGAGCTTGAGTTGATCGTG
This sequence comes from Dendrobium nobile, assembly GCA_022539455.1. NCBI lineage: Eukaryota > Viridiplantae > Streptophyta > Magnoliopsida > Asparagales > Orchidaceae > Dendrobium > Dendrobium nobile. The sequence continues at coordinate 11,534,943 of CM039732.1, read as the reverse complement.
GGAGCTACTTCTGTTGCACCTGTTGAGATTGAGACACCAAAGTTGCCTGAGTCAGTTGTTGAGATCCCTACTGAGGTCAAATCTGTTTTTGAAGAAGGGTCTTGTTCTGGGCTTACCTTTGCAACTAAGAATCAGAAGAAGAATTACTTAAGGAGACTTAGAAAGAGGATCTCCAAGGCCAAAAGGATTGTGCCTTTTAAGACCTTAGCTCAGGTAGAGCCTGAGGCTGGTGAGGAACTACCTATTCCTGCATCCTCTCCCCTTCTGAAAGGGAGTCGCTTTTTCCCCTTAGCTTCTGCTCAAGGGGAGGAGAGGGTATCTAGGATAGCCCGTTCCCCACCATGCCCAGTCGACTACTCGACTAAGAAAACTTCAAAAGAGAAACATCTGCAGAAGACTAGAGCACTAAGGAATATAATTCACACCTGTGCTGCACAATCCGGACAGACCAAAGAGCAGTATTTGAGTCAGCTGAAGGGAGTGATCTCCCATCGCTTCCAGAAGGAAGTGTTGAAAGAAGAGGCATCTGAGGCTAAGAACCTGACTCCACAACATGTTAGGAGAAACAAGAAATATGTTAGACAGCCTGCCACTTCTGTGCTAGTGGATGGATATCACTGGGCGCCACGCCCTCCTTCTTCCAAAACGGAGGGTATTGTGTTGACTGGGTCCGAGAGAGGCCGCCATCCTCATGGTAGACCCCCGGTACCCCCTCCCAAACCTGTGAGGTTGGCCTCAGTGATTGTTAACCCTAAGGGAAATGAAGCGCTAAAACATCTGGATGTTAAGGGCAAGAGGCCCAAATCCCCTGAGAAGAAGTATGTTCCTAAAAGGACCAAGTTGGAGAACTTACCACCACCTCCAAGAACTCCTAAGTTCATTCTCCAACTCCAACGGGTTACAACTACACCTTCTCCAGTTTTGACTGAGTTGAGGGACATTCAACCTAGCACTTCCGTTGTTGCAGTGGATGGTGTTACTACAGCAAGTCCTACTCCCGATTTAGCGGTAACTCCGGTTGATGGTCCAGTTGTTGATTGCACTGATCTATGTGTCATTCCTAGGCTTCCTACACCGGAGTCCGAGGACCTTACCTTACCAGATGTAGGAGCTATTTCCCTACAAGCTCCTGCTTCACCTCCTGAGGTACGTGCCCCTCTCCTTGTAGAGAACGCCACTCTTCTGACTACCGATCTTGGGACAGTCGAGGAGGAGGGAATTGACCTGGATCTCGATTTAGAAGAAGAAGAGCCAACCACAGAGCCAAAGTTAGATCCTAATCCGAAGCTTACTGAGATAATTTATACGCTAGAGAAGGAAGAACTCTTTGACATAGCTGCTTACAAAGGGTACTTACCCCTCGATCCTGAGTCTATTGGGGACAGACCAATTGAGGAGGTAGTACAAGAAATAAGAAACATTCTGTACAAGAAGGAAGAGGTAGCAACCTTTGATCCAGACCTGGATGACCTCCTAGGAGACACAGATGATCATGTTGGTAGCGTCTCCATGGTCGAAACTAGAGGATCCAGCAAAGAGGCTGAACCTAGCAAACGTAGGCCTATCAAAGACGACGATTCACACGTTGTTGGGTCCGATTCAGATGAGTCTGCGAGGGTCAAGGATGAGGAGTATATAAAAAATCTGGAGAATCAGCTGACAAACATGATGTTACAAGTTAAGGAGATGCAAGAAAGATTTGACAAGTCAGAGCAGGACTCACTCAGAATTCAACAAACGGCTCGAGAGATTGTGGAAAGAGTTAAGAAGACAGAATCCAGTCCCAAGCCTCCCGAGTCAGCACCAGTGATCCCTCCTTGCCTATCAAAGGCATCTCCAGCCCCACCTACAGCTCTCCCTGTTCCTCCAACTTTGCCTCAGAAGGATATTAAGCAACTGATCGAGGACCAGGTAAGGGAGGCCTTAGCCTTTTCACAAGAAACTGCTTCTATTCCAAAGGGTAGACCATACCCCGAAGAATATGATTCAGTTCCCTACCCAAAGGGCTTTGTGCCACCAACTTTTAAGATTTTCACTGGAGTTGAAAACCCGAGACAGCATTTGGCCCACTTCAGAGCAAGTTGTTGCAATGCGGGAGGGTCCGATGCTCTACTCTTTCGCCAATTTGTAAGTAGCCTATCCGGCATTGCTTTCGAGTGGTACGCAGATCTGCCCAATGGTTCAGTAAGAACTTTTTGTGATTTAGAAAACCTTTTCCTCAAAAGATTTTCTGGAGCACAACAACGAACCACTGTGGGCGATTTGGTTGTTGAAAAGCAAAAGCCGGGAGAGTCTCTGGTTGAGTACATCTTGAGGTGGCGAAACCTCTCGATGAAGTGTGAACCCCAGTTGCAAGAGCAACATGCAGTGGAAATACTTCTTAAGAACATCCACGGCCCTGTTGCTTTTCTCCTGAAGGGTTTCACTATTAAAACTTTTGAGAAGCTTCTTAATAAGGCTAGCAATTTGCAGGAAGAGGCTCATAGGATGCCATTCCTACGGGAGCAGTCTGAAGATAAGAAGGGTCCCAGATTGGTTAAGACATTTGAGAAAAAGGCAGTAGTGTCAGCAGTTGACAAAGGAAAGAGGCCAATGGTCAGTCAGCCTAGTGCTCCTCCACCACCGCCACCACAGCCAGTTCAGAGACAGCCTTTCCAGGTTACTCCTCAGTACACCAGAGACCCTGTACCTTTTAGAGAGAGATTGGCAAGACCATATCCATTTAAAAGGGAGTCAGTTAAGAAGATTTTCAGGAGTCTATTAAAGAAACCAGATTTTCAGTTGCCAGAGGCTAGGAGGCCTGAGGATGAAAGTAAGAAAGATGATCCCAAGTACTGCCCATACCACCGGATGCTTAGTCACCCTTTAGAAGACTGTGTTGTGTTCAAAGACTGGCTTGAGAGGAACTACACCCAAGGTAACATCATAATTCCTAAGGAATACTTGGTTGATCCAGAAAAAGCTTCCATTAAGACCATTTCAGGTAACTCTCTTAACCTTCCTTGTTTTGTTGAAGATGGTTGGGACATCGCTTTGTCCCGGGCACTTAAAAAGTCGATTAACAAATCTTTTCGTCTTTCTCAACAGCTAACTACGATAGCCCAGGACCCGGTGTGGAAGGTTGACCTGGATGCTTCGCAGAAGGATGTTGAGCCACTTTCCTCTCCAGTAGTCTTAGGAACTACTGAGAAAAATGTAAAAGAAGAGAAATTTGATTTTGAAAAGAGGAAGTGTGTAGATGAGAGATGTATTAGGATGGCGGATGGGGGTGTTAAGACCCTTTCCCCTCTTCTGTTATCTGACTTTTACTTTGCCCCATCAAAGGCAAAGGGTCAGAAGATGAATAAAAAACATCCTTCTGCTTCTGTCTTGATGATTGGCCATGAAAATAAAATGCAAATTGATGACTCTCCTGTTTTAAATGAAAATCCTTGTGAAGAAACTCTCAACATTAAAGAAATTGATCTTCCCAAATCAGCTATTCAAGAAGAGGTCGAGTCGGAGGCCTTATCAGAAAGTGATTTCCCTCAAATCAATTTTCAAGGAAATCCTATCTTGATAGAGCTTTCAGATTCTGACTCGCTGTCGGGAAATGATGACCCGACGCCTATGGTGTGTGTAGACACTGCCCTAATTTGCCCTCCCGAGGATATCGAGCAGGTGCAACTCCGTGGCGGTAAAGTCTTACCCCCTAGGCTTCCCCCTCAGGAGAAAGGCAAGCAAATTCCCTTTGAAGATCTGAATCCGCATTCCCCTCAACAGTCAGACTCTCCATTAATTCCTCCGGGTTTTGAGTCTGTCATTCCTAAGGTTGATTATAATGTTTTAGCCCATCTTAGGAAGTTGCCAGCGAAATTAAGCATCTACGACGCCCTCCTTCTTTCCAAAGAAATGAGGGAGTCTTTAATTAAAGCACTTCTCGACCCCGAGATTTGCTTGACTCAGTTGGCTGCAACTTCAGAAGATAAGGCACTTTACTTCAAGGAGGTTCCCGGAGTTACCTTTTCAGATGAAGATATGCTCTTGAGAACTGCTGACCATAATCGTCCCCTCTACATTACTGTAGATGTGGGAAACTTTAAGTTATCAAGAGTCCTCATTGATCCGGGTGCATCGGTCAATATAATGAACATAAAGACCCTCGCATACCTCAGAGTTGATACTAGCAAGCTTTCAACCGACAGGTTGGTGCTTCGTGGGTTCAATGAACAGGGTGAGAGGGCCTTAGGTTCAATCACTTTACTTTTAGTAATAGCAGGCTTGAAAACTGAAGCTAAGTTTCATATAATTGATTCGGCCACGTCCTTTAATGCCCTTTTAGGTAGACCTTGGATTCATGAATATAGAATGGTCCCATCTACCCTTCACCAATGCATCAAATACCAACGAGATGGCATTGAACATGTGATTAAGGGTGATTTGCAACCATTTTCTATTCAAGAAATTGGGATCTACGAAGATGCTACATACTTTGTTCCTAAAGGGTCCTCGTCCCGTTCTAAGCTAGAGATCAGAATCGAGGAGAAGTTGGTTGGACAAAGTTCCGATCAAATGAAAGAAAAAGGAAAATATATTGAGCAAGAAATGATACAATTGAGTAGTGAAGACGACTCCGACATCGTTATCCTTAGGCCTCCAAATGCATTACCTCAAAGAGGTGGGAGGATGGCTTTAAGGGCACGAGGTCGAGGCCGTGTTCCCTCAGAGAGGAGAACAACACCTGTGCATATCGATTTGGAATCTGATTCCGATGTTGAGTCCAAAGACCGAGGTGTTGCTTTCTCCCTCCGTTATAAAAATACAAATACTTCTCCAAAATTCGATCTCACTTTGGACGATGACAGTGACATTGAGGAAGATGTTGCAAAGGTGAAAAGTGACGAGCCTGAATTGACAATGTACGAAAAGCTCAGTAGAAGGATTGAGGCCCTTTCTCTGACCCCACTGTCAGCTGGCAGGATTGCTGGGTTAGAAGTTAAAGTGGCCCCCAACTTGAATGGTGAAGTAAAGAAAGTCCAGAAATTCTTTCCTGGCTCCTCCTCCGCAAGGGATGAAGATGATGTAACCCTTGAGGAGGCAGATTTTAATGAATTAATGGAATTACCTTTCGGCTACTTCCCTGTCTGTGTGAAGAATACTTTCTTTAAAGGTTCTGTACCATACCGATGGACTAAAGGTCAAGCCAGATACCACGAAAACATTTGGAAAACAAAAATTAAAAATAATCCTACAAGTGGTATTGGCTTTGGAACAGTTAGTTCATTCGACGATGATGAGTATTGCCTAATGATAACTTACCACCTTGAATCACCAAATGTCCCTACGGATCCCTTCTGCCCTCTTGATGGGCTCTGTTTGGAGACTTTGGATGATCCCGATGACCTTCAAGTTCGGGATGCACCCCCTGAATTTGAGGAAGAAATTAAATCGACGGTCGATGAATTAAAGGAAATTAACCTGGGAACCGATGACGACCCCCGTCCGATCTTTATAAGTGCTCTGCTGAGCGAGGGTGAGACCAAAGATTTAGTTCAATTATTGTCTGAGTTTAGGGATTGCTTTGCCTGGACATATGACGAAATGCCAGGTCTACCCGCTGAGGTAGCGGTCCATAAACTTGGAGTTCGGCATGATGCCATTCCTGTTAAACAAGCTCCTCGACGCATGCGCTTAGAAATTGAACAACAAGTCGTTTCTGAAGTTAAGAAATTGGCCGAAGCTGGATTTATTCGAGAGGAACAATACCCCTCTTGGGTAGCTAGCGTCGTGCCAGTCCGAAAGAAAAACGGTCAAATTCGGATTTGCGTCGATTATAGGGATCTGAATAAGGCATGTCCTAAAGATGAGTTCCCTTTACCGATACCGGAGCTCATGGTGGACATTGCCTCTTCACATGCTATTTTCTCATTCATGGATGGCTCATCGGGTTATAACCAAATCAAGATGGCCCCAGAGGATGAGAGAAATACAGCGTTCAGAACCCCTATTGGAATCTTTTGTTACAAGGTGATGCCATTTGGCTTAAAGAATGCTGGGGCAACTTACCAACGGGCCATGACCCACATCTTTGACGACTTAATCCATAACCAAGTTGAATGTTATGTTGATGATTTGGTTGTCAAGAGCAAAGTCAAAGGGGCTCACCTGTTTGATTTGAGAACTGTTTTCGAACGGTTACGCCGCTACGATTTGAAAATGAATCCTCTGAAATGCGCCTTTGGCGTTACTTCAGGGAAATTTTTGGGATTCGTGGTAAGGCACCGAGGAATAGAAATTGACCCCGCTAAAATTGAAGCCATCTTAGACATGCCATCTCCTAGGAGCCTTACCCAGTTAAGGTCTCTACAAGGTAGATTGGCATATATAAGGAGGTTTATTTCTAACCTTTCCGGAAGGTGTCAGCCCTTCTCTGTCCTTGCGAAAAAAGATACTAAATTCGTATGGGACGAGAAGTGTCAAAATGCTTTCGATAACATTAAGCAATACCTTTCGAATCCGCCAGTTTTGGCGGCTCCAATTCCGGGAAAGCCGTTAATTCTCTACACTGCAGCCTTAGATGAGTCTTTAGGCGCCCTGCTAGCTCAAGTCAACGACGAAGGCAAGGAGAATGCTCTCTATTATCTTAGTCGAAGGCTTCTTCCTACGGAAATTCGATACCCTTCAATTGAAAAGCATTGTCTTGCTTTAGTCTTCGCAGCCCAAAAACTGAGGCATTATATGCTTTCACACTCAGTGAGTCTAATTTCAAGAGTCAATCCTTTGCAATATCTTATGACCCGACCGACGTTGTCAGGACGTTTAGCCCGCTGGTCTATGATATTATTACAATTTGAGATTACTTTCACTCCCCTTCGCGCTGTGAAAGGACAGGCTGTTGCCGATTTTCTGGCAGCACACCCGCTGCCGGCAGATTCCCCTCTGAACGATGATTTACCCGACGAACAAATCATGAGTTTGAGGGAATCTGATGAGGCCATTTGGGAGTTGTATTTTGATGGAGCAGCATCCTCTCGTAGGAACGCGACCCAGCAGTCTATAATTCCCGGAAAGGCCGGAGTTGGTTTAATTTTCATAACGCCAGAAAAAGGGATGATGCATTTTTCCTACCATTTATCGGAGCCCTGCACAAACAACGAGGCTGAATACGAGGCTCTGATAACCGGTTTGGAACTTGCAATTTTAATGGAGATTAAAGAGATTAAGATTTTTGGAGATTCCCAGTTGGTGATTAACCAAGTGGCCGGAACTTATAGAATCTTGAATCCTAATCTCCTGAAATACCACCAATACACACTTCACCTGTTGGAACAAATTCCCACCGCTACTTTGTATAGGGTTCCCCGCGGAAGCAATTCTGCAGCAGATGCCTTAGCAAAATTAGCGAAAGAATTTGCCTGTCCTGAGGAAGATTCCATTCCTATAGAGATTCAGGGTCGCAATACCCTTTCTCCTATAGATTTGGAACACGTTAGTAAGACTCCCCTTCAGATCCTTTCTGCCTCTTTGACAATTGACAAAGAGGGCGATTGGAGACAACCCTTAATTGATTACCTTAAAGAAGGGAAGCTCCCTCAGGACAAATCGCTCTCTAACCAGATTAAGAAACGTGCCCTTTCTTACGCACTAGTCAATAATTTGTTATACCGACGGTCCTTCGATCACATGTGGCTGCGTTGTTTAAATCAGCGAGAAGCCCTGAAGATTGTTAATGAAGTTCATTCAGGACTATGCGGTGCACATCAATCGGGTCCAAAAATGAAATTGAAAATTAAAAGACTTGGATACTACTGGCCTACGATGATTGACGATTGCTTGAATACTGCAAGATATTGTCATCAATGTCAGGTTCATGGTGTGGTTCTACATCAGCCGCCTAATGTGTTACATCCTACGATAGCCTCGTGGCCCTTCGAGAGTTGGGGCACAGATATCATAGGACCAATTGACCCTCCTTCTGCGAGAGGTCATCGTTTCATATTAGCAGCGACTGATTACTTTTCAAAGTGGGCGGAAGCAATTCCCCTACGCAATGTGACATCCCACCATGTTTTAAAATTCTTTCGTGACCATATCGTGTATCGATTCGGCGTGCCCCGCAGAATCATATCCGATAATGGGTCCGCATTCAAGTCTACAAAGATTAACAGTTTTGTGAGACGCCATAATATTGATTGGAGATACTCAACAATCTATTACCCCCGGGCAAATGGATTGGCCGAGGCCTTCAACAAAATTTTGGTGCAAATCATTAAAAAGACCCTTGATGATAACAAGCGACAATGGGATGAGCGGTTGGTGGAAGCTTTGTGGGCTTATCGTACCACTTATAGAACTCCGACCCAATCTACTCCGTTTGCACTAGTGTATGGATCTGAGGCCGTTCTACCCTTGGAAGTACAGATTCCGTCGCTCAGGATTGCGGTTCAGAACCAAATTACAAATGAACAAAATGCAAAACTGCGATTGGAAGAACTCGAAGGCCTTGAAGAGCGACGTCTCCAAGCTCAACAAAGTTTAGAGTTACATAAATCCCGTATGGTTCAAGCCCATGATAAGCTAGTGCGACCTAGGACCTTCCAAGCGGGAGACTTGGTGTTGGTCCTTCGGAGGCCTATTTTAGCCCATCGAAAGTTGGGAGGCAAATTTGAACCTACTTGGGAAGGACCCTTCGTCATAGAGACTGTCTACGAAGGAGGCTCGTATCAGTTAGTAGATTGTAAAGGAATTCGTCCGATGTTACCTGTCAACGGACGTTTCCTTAAGAAATACTATGCTTGATGTAGCTCTTTTGATCAATCAATAAAATTCACTTTCTTGATTCATGATTCTGCTTTGAGTCTTTTAAATTTCATCTTCTTTTAATTTTCTCTGTTCTTTTCCTTAAGGTTGTGTCCTTCATTCCCTTAGGATTAGATTCGCTAGTGGTGGAGTACGCCCTTCGTGGCACCATCCTAGTTTGCCAGTTGAGGTCCTCTGTGTGGAGCAAGTTTCCTCCCCACATGACCATTCGCTAGTGGTGGAGTACGCCCTTCGTGGCACCATCCTAGTTTGCCAGTTGAGGTCCTCTGTGTGGAGCAAGTTTCCTCCCCACATGACCATTCGCTAGTGGTGGAGTACGCCCTTCGTGGCACCATCCTAGTTTACCAGTTGAGGTCCTCTGTGTGGAGCAAGTTTCCTCCCCACATGACCATTCGCTAGTGGTGGAGTACGCCCTTCGTTGCACCATCCTAGTTTGCCAGTTGAGGTCCTCTGTGTGGAGCAAGTTTCCTCCCCACATGACCATTCGCTAGTGGTGGAGTACGCCCTTCGTGGCACCATCCTAGTTTGCCAGTTGAGGTCCTCTGTGTGGAGCAAGTTTCCTCCCCACATGACCATTCGCTAGTGGTGGAGTACGCCCTTCGTGGCACCATCCTAGTTTTCCAGTTGATTTGCCTATTTGGAGTAAGTCTTCTATCAGCATCCTATAGGCCTAAGGTTGGGTGATGTCCTTCCTTAGACCCAAGGCTGGGTTTCCCTACCTTGGTTTTCCCGGTTCTCTTTTCCAAATAGGTGTAAGCCTTTCACTAGCTTCCTATGGACTTAAGATTACGAGATACCCTCCCTTCCACCTTTGAGGTTCTACTTCTTTTCGGTCAACGCCAATGTGTGCAGCAGAAGTTCCTTCTACCACACACATTGGGGGTCCATTTGTTGACCTCATTTTTGTATGAGGTCACTAAGATCCTTCCAGAATCCAGATCCAATTCTAGACCTTAGGATCCACTCTAGACTTTAGGATCCTTCCTAGAGCAAGACCTTAGGGCCTACTCTAGAGCTTAAGATTCTTCCATATCCAGATCCTAGAACTCCTCTAGATCCTAGGATCAATCCATACTCAAATCAATTCATCCCTTTGATCCACCTTAACTTCAAATCAATCCATACCCTTGATTAACTCAAACATCAAATCAATCTAAACTCCATTCAATTTAAATTCAAATCAATTCAAGCTTCAGACCCTTTCAAACCATGATCCAGTTCAATTGAGAATCCAAACCTCAACCCTGACTTTGATCCTACCCTTGATCTAGCTTTGACCCTATCCATTCATTAACAATCACCACATGATTGTTAATGATTTGGATACTGCAATATTAATTTTTCAAATTTAAAATCCATTTCAAATCCAGAAATCCAAACCCAAATCCTAAGCCTTAAGGCCTTGTCCTAAAGACCTTTTTCAAAGAATTTTTCAAACATTCCAAAACCCAGTCCAGTGGCCTCTGATTCAGGGTCTATCACTTACAAAGTGATAAGACATGTCCCTAAAGGCTACCCTCCAATTTTGAGCCCATTCTGAGGTCTCTAATCCCAGAATCTGAATTAAAATCCAAAGGCTGTAAAACCTTCAAATATTTACAGCCTATGCCACTGAACCCAACCCTTTTGAGATTTTGATCTTGGAACCTTTATCAAAGCCCCCAACCACTTCCAGACTTTTGATTTTAATCCACTGAACAGTAAACTGCATTTTTCAGGTCCATTTTTGACCCTAGTTGACCAATAGGCCAAAATTGACCAAAATACCCTTATGGGATTTCAAGTGGCCATTTCAAATTAAATCAATTCCAAACTCTTTGAAAACACTTCCAACGAATTTCAAACATCAAACCCAACTTATTGAACTCAAACCCAGACCTTGGGTCAACCTGGTTGACCAAGTCAACCAAGTTTGACCCATGGACCCATACACCCCTTCTCTTTCAAAAATTTGAATCTAGTCCATTCCAAGTCCTTTGAATGCATGGGATGACCCCTTGGGCACCCAAGAGACCCCTCTTGGTGGCCCAAGCCTTGGGTTCACTTGGGTTAGTCATATGGCTTGACCCAAGTAACCAAGAAGAGGTCTCCCTTGAGCTATCTTTTGATCTTATCCAAATTGAATCCAAATCAAAGTGTCATTGAGTTCCCATGGACCCAATACACCTCCCTTGATCAGCCCAATCCTTGGGCTCATTTGGGTCAAGAGTTAGGCTAACCCAAAGTAGCCAAAGACACTTGGACCCGAGCCATCTCCCTGCCCAGATCAAATTCCACCCAATTGCCACTTGCATTGGGTGCACCAGACCTAGACCCACTCCCCACCTCAAGCCCAGGGTCTGGCCTGACCTGGGTTGAGCCCGAATCGACCCAAATCAAGCAGGTTTGGATCAACCCGAGCCATCTTTTAATCCAGATCGAATTCCACCCAATTGCCACCTACATTGGGTGCACCAGACCCAGACCTGCCTCCCATACTGAACCCAAGGTCTGACCTAACCTGGATCGAGCTCACTTCGACTCGGACCAAGCAGGTTCGAGCCCAGCCGAGCCACCGGATCGACCCCAGCGTTCTCAGGCCAAATTGACTCCACCCTCAGCTCCAGCACGTCTCCATCGGCCTCCCCTGGTCAATCCGACCCGGACCGTGGCCGGCGGCGGTCGGAACCAATGGAGAGCAAGCTCCGGTGGTCCCCCCAGGCCGATCCTGACCGAAAGCCTTCCAAAGGCTGTGGCTCGCCGGCTTGAGGCTCACGAGCTCTCTGGAACGGCGCCCCTTTCCACTTGGCATCAATCCGAGACCTCCCCTAATTCAATCCTGGCCGCCCGAGCTCGCGGGAGGAGGCTGAATAGGCTGGTACTCCCCAGAGCTCGAGAGACGATCCCAGCGTTTTCGAACGATTCCCCAGAGCTCCATCGATCTCCCAGCATCTTCCTTTGAGCTCCCAGACCGCCTCTTCCATCATTTCGAGCGAACTCCGGCGAAAGGCTTCGGCGTCCCGCTCGAAGTCATACCTCCAGCCGTCCTCCAGTCGCGGCCTCTGAAGGAAACCTGCTCGCCTTCTTCCCCTGAAGCTCCCAGATAGAGAAGCTCATCCGTTGAGGCTTTCTCTCCGGTAATTCCTTCATCCCGAGCTCCCTAGCTAGGTAGTTCGGTCAAGTGTGAAGGAAACCTTCACCCCGGCGGATTTCCACCGTTGGATTGAAGGTTTTCACCTCCCTGATCCTCCCTGTGAAATTTCGTTGAAGTTCACCGGCGTGATCGCTCGGATCACGCCTGAGAAGGTTCACGGCTTCGGGTAAAGGCGGAGGTTGAAGACATAATCTCAGCCGTTGATTTCGATCAACGGCTCGGATTAGATCCCGCGGTCCCGGAGCGTGTTTAATCCCAGCCGTTCGATCCGCCATCCGACGGCTGTGGTTAATCCGGCCGTTAACAGTTAGCGCCAATCATTGCCTGGCGAATCATCGCGCGCCGCGTGGGTAACGGTCGCTGACTGTGTAATTGCCGGATTAATTAAATTCAGAAATTCAAGGGAACTTCAAAAATCCATAACTCCCTGCACACTTGTCCAAATTAGGTGTTCTTAGGCTCATTGGAAAGGTCTCAGGGAGCACTACAAAAGCCCTATGGTTCCAGACCCTGGTTAGGTCAATCTTAGGTTTAATTTCATTTGGAGCATTTTTTGAATTTCTTTAATTACTTTTTAAATGCATGTCCACCAGGTCTGGAATTTTGGGAGATTGAAATTGGACATGTTTTTCACATGTCCAAATTTTATCTCCCTGTTTTACGTTGTTCAAGGGCATTTTACCTTTTTTTTAAGTTTAAGGGTCATGGTTTGACCCTTAAATTTAAAAAGGGATATGGACCTATCCAATGGGATTTAGGGTGTGATTTTTTTTGGTGTGCTGATGATGTTTAGGATAAGGAGTGTAGAGCCACTGATTTTGCCCCAATCCAAGCCTAGGATAGATCCCTATAGTGATTTGAAGGTGACTTAGAGCTCACCTTAGGTGGTTTAGTTAACCACCTTAGAGTACTCCTTTTGAGCCCAAATTTTGTGGGTTTAGGCCTTAGGATCAGGTGATCCTTTGGTTTAAATTTCATCATATTTGGGGTTCATTTGGTTTCCCAAGTAGGAGCCACAATAATTCCCCTTAGAAATCCCCCTTTAGCCTTAATAAAATTCTAATAAATTTGTTTTAATTCTCCATAATTCTCCCAAATACCCCTAACTAACCTCAACTCATCCCTCAATCAGTGGGATTGAAATCCCTTTAATTTGACTTTTAAATATATTTTAATCTAATTTTAAATCAAAATCAATGTTTAATCCATTTTAATTAATTAAAAATTATTAAAAATACCAAAAAATCTTTAAACACTTGCTGATCTCTCCTTAGATCATTTCAAATCTTTGGAGTTGATTTCAAGAAGTTTAAGACTCATTTGGGTTCAAATCATTAAAAGGGCCCTTAATTGAAATAGTTTAATAATTCCAATAAATACCCAATTTTCCAAAATTCATAACTAATTGTAGAAAACTCTAAATCAATCAAACTCAGTGGCTAATGACCCTAATTAGAATCTAGTATTTTCCAAAAATTTCAAACCCTCAAAATCTGGTCAAAGTCAAAAGTCAACAAATTGGTCAAACCATAGTTCAAAACTGGTCCAAAACTTCAAACCTTCGTAATAAAATGCAGAAAAATCCGATTTCAACGTACCTACCTTCTAACTGATCGTAGTAAGGTCTAGTATTTTAATAAGATACAAACATTCCAGAATTTGAACTTAATCAAAAAGTCATTTCCCACCCCTTAATTAAATGATTAAAATATTCAAAAATTCATAAAATTCACAATTATTCCAAAACACCAGAAAATGTTAACTTAATGTTTAAAACATTCAAAAAACCTTTCAAAACACAACAACCATCCTGAAGATGAAGTTTATTGGCTGGACTACTCCGGGCTGCGGGGCTAAGTGTCCTAAGGAGGCTGGTTCCTCGAGCCTGGTGGCACAACGCCACGAATGGATTCCAAGGGGTGTTAAACCTTAAGAATAGATTAATTATTAATTATCTAACCTTTTAAAACCTCTAATTTAATTACATTAATTTGGTTTATCGGCTGGACTACTCCGGGCTGCGGGGCTAAGTGTCCTAAGGAGGCTGGTTCCTCGAGCCTGGTGGCACAACGCCACGAATCGATTAATGGCAAACTTAAACTAATCAATTTTGAAAATCAGCAAGAAACCCTTCCTAATATTAATTCACGTCTCTTAATTACAACAAACTTAAAGTAACTTAATCAACCCCGATTGCTACTGGGTAACCCAGGCCTACGAGGCTATTAGTTTAGCCCCAAGGAAGGTGAAATAAACTTCACGGTCTCGGTGTGAAACAAAGGTAGTAATCAATTAACTTTTAAAATATATTTAATTAAAATTCTTAATCTACTAATACTTAAATTTTAATCTAAATACCCTTTTAAGCCTTAACAAACTCAGACTTTTAGATAACTTTAATTAATCACCCAACTTAGGATATACCCCTGCCACACTACCTTTCACACACACTTTAGATGATGTGCTAGGACAACCAACTCTAGATCTAGGTTAGGCCGGTGTTTACTTTACTGCTGTGTGCCGGATTTTTTCGTAGTTTTCACTGCATGTTGTGGATGAAATTGCTTTGCTGTGTCTACTTACTTTTCTGCACTCTGTGGATGGTTGATGTGTTTGGCGATTAGATTACCCTTAGGTTAGGTACGATATGGATGCTGACATAGTTTTCTACAGGTGGCCACGCTCATGCAGGGCAATATAAAAAGGGGGCAAATAAAAAAAAATGCATAAATATTATAAACTCTTTGCACAGGTGCTTCAGCTGCTAAAGCCCCCCCTAATCATAAAAAGAGCGTGGCCAGTGTGTTTACTTTCTTTTCTGTTCATATACAACTGCTTGGGAATAACTGCTTTTTATATATTAACTGCTTAGGATAACCTTGCAGGTGAGTCTAGATTTTTATTCTTGATATTAATGTAATTTGTGTAAGTGTCAAGTGTTGTGAAAGTTGATTTTGAGTTGGGATACATAGATCCAAAGTTTGGATTCCAAAGAGGAAAGGATACCCCTTTGGGGAACACTCCTTTTCCATTTGGAAATCCAAATTTGGATCATACCTCCTCCTTACCCAAAGAGGAAAGAGTGGCCTTCCCCTTTAGAGGGAAATGCCCTCTTATCCATTTGGGTAATCCACTACGAAGATTCCAAGAAGATTGGAGAAAAGGAGTCCAAAGAAGAACAAGATTGAAGATGTGAAGATTTGAAGATTGAGAGTATCCCACTCAAAATAACTTGCGTCATTACTAGGTTTAGAACCCGGGTTGTTGTCAGTGGTGCCCGGCCACTTTACTTTCTGTAATATTCTGGTTTGTAATAAGCAAGGCAATTCAGCCTATGGACATTTACTTATTAATTAATTTATATTTGATGTGATGAATTGGTTGTCTTTAGGATTACTTGCTTTTTCTTAGTTTTTTGGCGATTGTATGCCGCTTTTGTTTTAGCCTGGATACGTGAGGCTCGCGAGGGTGTGAAAGTTTTATACTCAAAATATTAAAGTCTAAAATTTTAGTGAGTCTAAATAACATAGAAAGATAACGAATCTAGGGAACTAGCCGGGGATCGACCCCGGGGTCGCATGCATATTTTTGCATTACTCTTTCCTTGCTTTAGACCCTTCCCCGCCTGCGGGTAGAGTCCGGATAGTCTGACCTATGAGGACGAGGTGCCGGACCTGGGGAAGTCCAGTCTTCTAAAAAATTATTTTATAAGCCTGTTTTTAAAATTTCAAGCATACTTGATTGGAAGTTGTTAACTAGCACGCATTGCATTAGATACAAACTAAAAGAGTCAAAATTTTAATTGCATCAGTTTAGCATTTTTGCACCCAACATATGTCAAAGGGGCCAATTAGGAAAATCTCTAGATGTCGGCCCCGACCCTCCAAAACTTTAATTACAACGTTCCTACCACTCTTGCATAAAAGACCGGACTCATCTATTTTAAATCGACTAGGTGGTTAGCTGGCTCCCCAATCCAGGCCGGGGTAAGTCCAGACCTTGCACTGCATTAGTTAGGATCGGATGACTGTGGTCCAGTGTCCAAAATAGATTTAGGATCCGGGGCAGATCTTTGATTATAAGACCCCAAATTTCGGGAATATAATCCCAAATTTCTAATAAGATGCTCAACTCTAATTAAAATTTTCTTTCAATCCTAAAACATAAAGCCCAACACTTAGATTAAGTTGGGACACTTCCGGACAGTTCTGGAATCTCAAAGTGTCCCCTACCTCTCTTCCTTTGAATCTGTTAATAACTGCTCAATTTTGATCCATTCCCTCTTGATCTTTTCCAATAATTCTATTTATTCTTTGATATCACTCCTAGAAAATCTAACAAAATTTTATTCTTATTCTAATCGAGAGTTTTCGTAGGGGACTTTGTCTTCCTACGATGTAATTAACTACGAGGGCTTGCGCTCGTAGGAGATTTGGAACCCCACACACCTGATTTTAAAATTGATTTTAAAACTTCACTAGATTTCTTTGGGAAAAGTTAATGAATGATCGTCGTCGTTGCATTAGAAGAATTATCGTAGAATGGTGTCATTTCCCTTTGGGGAGATACATCCTTCTTCGATAAGGCTTTGGATGTGAATGCGACGATCATACTTCTTGGATATTGTAATTGGGTACTTAGTTGAACTCTACTTTGTTCCCTCGGGGCCATATGAAGTTCTCTTTAGAACCCGATCATAATATTCAAGATATGTTTACATAATTCTAAGCCTGAACACCGTTATGAAAGTTTATCTTCGTCCCCCGGGGTGATATATTCTTTCTAACGAGTTGATTCGACCTTAGAATTAGAACTCAACCTTAATCTTAAAATCCCCAAAGAAAACTAATTTTTTTTTAAAAAAACCTGTTTTCAAAATTCCACCAACAGTTACCATTGTGACCTTCTATTGATCATGGATTTCACTCATGATTACTATACTATATGTCAGATCTACTCCCTTGTCACCTCATGATTGTTTCCTAGTTGTGATGTAGTACATCTTGTCTCAAATGTTAGCATCACAGTTTCAGGAGCTCAGATTTTCCAGTGGAAGATTGGCTCCTTAGGTTCTTTCACTGACCTACCTCAACATTCATACCCTACTCTTAGCTACTAAAATAGTCCTATGAATGTGGTTTTGCTACTTTTACTCCCCATAGGGTCCTACCCAATTAGGGTAGGTGTTACCACTGTGACCCTTTTGATAATGGTTCAATCTTATTCATGATTAATGTCCTCAGATAGTAGGTGTGTCCCCTTACTACCTAGAGTTGTCTTCCTATGTGTGATGTAGTATATCCTATCATGGATATTAACATCACTACTTTGAGAACTTTGATTTTTTAACGGAAGATCAATTCTCCTACTCCTTTTCGTGACCTATCCTACCATTCATACACTAGGCTCAGCTGCCATATTAGTCTTATGAATTTGTTAAGGTATCTTTCACATCCCATAGGGTCCCACTAGTTTGTGTGAGTGTTACCACTGTGAGATTTTTCCTACTCAGAGTTGTTGTCCTTAGTGGTGAGAGTGCTCCCTCGCTACTTTGGTTCTTTTCCTCTTACTTGGTGATATGGGGCATCATGCCTTAGAAGCCGCCATCACTTTTCCCTTGGGCTTTGACTCTTTAGTAGAGAGTCAGCTCTTTCAGGTCTTTTACCACTTGTTTCCCAATTGAGACCCGACTCTTAGCTACTGGAGAGGTCCTTTGGCCGTTTTGATACTGTTTCCACTTCTTACAGGATCCCCATCAGTTAGTACGGGTTTACCACAGTAGCCTCCTCGAGGATTATTTCTACTAGGATTAGTCCTACTTTTTGTAGTAGAGGTGCACCCTCGCTACTTCAGTTCTTTTCCACTCCTTTCGAATGAGATTACCCCTTTGCACACTCTACTGAGGGTGTATCTCTTCTAGCTTTGGTTGGGAGACATTATTCTGATATCCTCCTTCCCTTTTGTGTAGGGTTAGGGTTCCCTAGGAGATCCTAACAATATTTTGATACTCATGGCCACGACGATTTGTCCTCTACCATGTGGTTACTAAAGTGCTAGAAGGGGTTCCCTAGGTGGCTCTACCCTTAAAATTACTCCATTTACCTACTCCTTTCTCCCTCACATCCCTACACAGATCCATGTCAGGCTGATGTTGAGGTGACTTTTACCTCCTATCCTACTATTTGAAATGAATAGACATGTAGTTGGTTTTACTTACTTGGTAGAGAAGGATCTGACAGAGCACCTAGCCGGTAGTCCTCGCCACTATTTTCTGATTATCATGTTATGATCAGGCTGGCATTAGAGCCTGGCTCTTTATTCACTTAGTTGAAATGATAGAGTGGATATTGATCCCTTCTTTATTTACAAGGCCAAGCTGGTTGAGCAGATGTTGAAGCTTACCTGGTTAAAGTGAAGCCTTGCTAGAGCACCTGGAAGGTGTCCCTTTCTACCTCTCTTTACTCCGGATGTCATGTAAAAGACTAAGCAGACTTCCATTTTGTGGCTCATGAGCTTCTTGCTGAGATCATGCAGAAGTAGTGGGTCACCCCAATCCACTGTTCTGAAAGGATCAGGAGCGGGATCCTTTTCACCTTCTACCCTACTGTCCATATATAGCCAGAGTGGTAGTTGGTTCTACTTACAGGTTAAAGGGAAGCCTTGCCAGAGCACTTGGAAGGTGTCCCTTACCGCCCTTTTAATTCAAATGTCCTGTAAAAGACTAAGTAGGCTTCTATTACGCGGCTCATGAGCTTCTTGCTGAGGTCAGGAAGAATTAGTTGGTCACCTCAATCCACTGTTTCGAAAGGATCACGAGGAGCGGGATCCTTTTAACCTTCTACCTTGCTGTCCAGATACGGTCAGACTGGTAGTTGGTTCTATTTACCAGTTAAAGTAAAGCCTTGCCAGAGCACCTGGAAGGTGTCCCTTACCACCCTTTTACCCTGGATGTCCTGTTAAAGATTAGGCAGGTTTTCATTTCATATCTTTTTTACTTTTACTGAGGTCAGGCAGAAGTATCGAGTCACCCCAATCCACTATTTGAGATGAGCATGAGGAGATGGGATCTTTTCACCTTCTACCCTGCAGTTTTGATATGGTCAGGCAGGTAGTTGGTTTTACTTACTTGGTAGAGAGGGTCTGACAGAGCACTGGTAGGAACTCCTCGCCACCTTTTTTCTTGAGTGTCCTGTTCTGATCAAACAGGCACCAGATTTCGTGATTCCTTTTTTTTGCTGTTTCGATTTGGTCAGGCAAATATTGAGTCTCCCCAATCCACTGTTCTGAGATGAGCAGGAGGAGACGGGATCTTTTCACCTTCTAGCCTACTGTTTCGGTACGGTCAGGCAGGTAGTTCACTTTACTAACTTGGTAGAGAGGGCCTGACAGAGCATATGGCAGGAACTCCTCGCTACCTTTTTCCCTGAGTGTCCTGTTCTGATCAAACAGGCACCAAATTTCATGATTCGCTTATTTATTGTTTTGATTTAGTTAGGCAAATATTGAGTCACCCCAATCCACTGTTCTGAGATGAGCAGGAGGAGACGGGATCCTTTCACCTTCTATCCTGCTATTTTGATACGGTCAGGCAGGTGGCTAGTTTTACTTACTTGGTAGTGAGGACCTGACAGAGCACCTAGCAGGAACTCCTCGCCACCTTTTTCCCTGAGTTTTTTGTTCTCATCAAATAGGCACCAGATTTCGTGATTCCTTTATTTGCTGACTCGATTTGGTCAGGCAAATTCTGAGTCACCCCAATCCATTGTTCTGAGATGAGCTAGAGGAGATGGGACCCCCTTCACCTTCTATTTTATTGTTTTGATACGGTCAGGCAAATAGTCGGTCTACTTTTACTACCTTACTTTTGGTTCTTTCATTGGCTCTACCCCTGCTACAGGGTAAGGCTAGGGAAGAAACTCCTTACTTTTTCACCCTCGTGGTGACCTTTTACTCTCAGATCTCTCTTTAGCTCTGCCCCCGCTATAGGGCAAGGCTAGGGGGACTCCTTTACCTTGTTTTCACCTTTATAAGTGACTTCTACTTCAGTTCTTTCCTGAGTTCTACCCTTGTTGAAGGGTAAGGTCTGGAGAAGATCCCACTACTGGTCCACCAGTATGGTGAGACCTTACTTGTGCAATGTTGCTTTTCACTCTCTCCTAGGCTCTGCCCTCGCTATAGGGTAAGGCCAGGAGAAGAGTTTCCTACTTTTCTCCTACCTTTTTTATACTCTTTCACCCATGCCCTTTACTCCACTTTCTTTGGCTTAGTCGGTCAACGCCAACACGAGCGGTTCACTAACTGTTCGCCACTCCTGTTGGCGGTCCGTTTGTTGACCTTGATTTTAGCCAAAACCCTTGGATCAAGGGGTTGACGTGGTCAATTTGATCAAGCCAAGACTCAAGGTCTCTCCAATCCAGTTCAATGGGTCAATCTGTGTCTGTTGTGCCGAGACCCAGGTCCTGGGTCAACCTGGTTTACCAGGTCAACCAAGGTTAACCCAAATTGACCCCCTTAGCCTATTTGAACCCGATTTGGTTCTAGATTGATTTCAAACCATCCTTGGACTCATCCCAATCATTCCATGGGTCTAAATAGGCTAAATTGATCAAGTCAAACATTGACTTGGTCAATCCAAGCCTTAATGGGTCATTTTGACCCATTTAGACCCATTAGAGTCCAAATTTGATTCAAATCTATTTAGACCGTTGCCAGGCTCAAACCCCTATCCTCCTCTGACCTAATGGGCTAGGTTGACCAAGTCAAGCTTTGACTTGGTCATCCTTGGTCTCATGAGGTCAAATTGACCTCTTTAGGTCAATTAAGACTCATTTAATGCATGAAATAAATTCCCTTTACTCAAAAATTCAAACCCTCGGCTCCCTTTGCGGTTTTTCCCTCCTATTTGATCCTAGATTAGATCCTAGCCCTTGAGGAAGAGCTAGGGCATTTAAGTAGGGGAGATTTTAGGGTTTGAAGGGTCTTTTTGAGAGAGAACTTTTTCCATAGAGCCTTGGAACCCGAGCTCTCTGGTTTGTGACTTCCCCTCACCCTTCTCCATATTTCCCAAGCAAAAGTTGTCGCCCCTACCTTGCCAGCAGCGAGATCCATGGCCAACCGAGCCTACAATACTTCTAAGGAGTTTTGTGACTAATCCAGGCATTGAGAGGCCGAGGGATCTTCTACAAATTTACTTGTGGATAGTGTACAAGTTCAAAGAACCCAAGATCGACTGAATCCATCCATTGGATTGAGGTAAATCTCAAACCATAGGTTAGAACACATGGATTTAGTTAGCATTTCTAAAAGAACTTATTACGCAAAACAAACTATTCCTTATGATTTCTGTTCATACTCTTAATATGTGTTTCAAATTTCATGAAAATCCATCGAGTGGATTGAGAGAACGAGACGAAAATCTATTCTAGGGTTTTGGTTAGCCAGCAGTATGCAGTGATCAATCCCTGGACCGTTGATTTCCTAATCAACGGTCTTGTTTCAGTCATCCCGCGGTTCTGTCCGACCGCAAGACAGATCTGGTGGACGGATCATTATTGCAGCTAGATCAGCGTTGTTCGCTCAGGCCACGGATGATCTAGCTGACACGGGTTGAGGCTGACACAGTTTAAGTAAACCGCGTGGGTCCCATAGCGCCGCCGTAATCATTGCATGATGATTGGCTGTGGAGCCAATCATTGGCCCACACTCGTGAAATCAATCCGGTGGCACCACGTGGCCACTAACGTCGCCGCCGTTTCTTATATTTAAATATCATTTTAAATGTATTTTTAAATGCAAAAAAAATTGAAATAATTATTTAAAAATACTTATTAGGCCAAAAAATGCATGCAATATATCAAATCGCTCGTGTTCTCGACCTCTTTATTTTAAAATTAGTTTTATTCAAAAATTTTAATTATATTTTTAAATATTCTAAAAATAGTAAAAAGTATATTTATTTTTGTTATTATTTTATATTATTTATATTAATATTTTTATATATTATTTTAAATATTGCTATATATTATTTATGATGTTGTTTTACTGTTATTATAATTTTAATTATTGTTTTGACTATTTTTAAAGTTTTATTATTATTATTATTATTATTGTTGTTGTTGTTTAAATATAAAAAGTATTTTTTAATGATTAAATACTATGATAATTATTTTAATTAGTTAAATTACTTAAAATATTATTAATAATTAAGATATTATTACGATTATATTTCAAGTTACTTTTAAATTTTAGAGACTTCAATATTTTAAGTTAATTCTAGTTAATAATTATTTTAAATATTATTATTTTTCAAACTATTTTAAAAAATAGACTTTATTGTATTTAAACTTAGAAAAATCATAACTATTTTATTTTTAGTCAGATTTTGGCGTGCCATATCTCGTTCTTTTCAAAACAATGTAAATTTTATTTTAAAATTATTTTAAAAAGCTTATTTTGATTGTCGTGGCAGATTTTTGTTTGGAATTGATTATTTGGGTATTTTAATATTATTTATGTAATTATTATAATATTTGTTTTGAAATTATAAATTATTTTCAAATTATTTTTTAACTGTCGTTAGAATGCCCAGTAGATCTATCTTATATTTATGTATATACCTACAAGTGAAATATTTTAGAACTACTTTATTTTTAAATTTGTATATTTAAATATATATATATGTATTTCAACTTATTTTAAAATTATATATATTATTAAATCTCTAATTTTGAGAGATCTACACATGAAATTTTAAACATATGTTTTACATGTGAGGAGAAATCATGGGGAATTGATTAGTGGGTGATTGAGTCTCAATCATTCACTAATCTCTTAATTAGGTGTATTTATTCTTCTGTTATCATAGTTGGCATGTGTAGGATAAACCACGAGCACTTAGTTTAGGCTCTCCTAAATCTAAGGACATGGTGTGTTTACTGCTTTTGTGTGTTATCATGCATTTTAAACCCAAGAGTCAGTGTAAACTTCACTTTAAATTCCTACAATGTAGTGACACCTTAAGGACAATAATTAAGGACCTGTCTAGCGAACTTAGAAAATTTTTAGGAGCTAGGGTAGATCACTGATTGATATGAAAACTACAAAATTTAAAATTAGTGACATCATAAACATCTCAAAATTTTCTAGGAATTTTTAGGGCTTTTTAGACTCCTTAATTAACCAACCCTTATTTACTTATTAAATAGGGCCCCGAGACCTTCTAAAAATTATAGTAAATCCATTTTAGATCTAAAATATACCCACCATACCTCAAATTTTCTGGAATTTGATCTTTGACCTTAGATAAATAGGAATCTTTAGTTTGATTTTAGGTTGACCCTTAATTTAACCTTAGGTGGAAATTACCTTTTTGTCCCTAATAAATCATTAAAAATTATAAAAAATTCCAAAATTTTCTCCAAACCCTTGGGAACACCTCCTTATGTCATTTATGACTTTTGGGGGTGATTCCAATCCGTTGGGAGCTGGTTTGGATCAAAATTATAAAATCAGCCATTAACTAGGTAATTAAAATAATTCCATAAATACCCTGAACTTAAAAAGTTCATAACTAATTGTAGAAAATTTTAAATTAGGAAAAATCACTTGCATTAGACTGCCATTAGGGTCTAGTATTTATTAAAAATGTTAACATTCCAGAAACCTACCTAAATTAGAAAGTCAACTTTTTGGTCAACCCCAACCTATAGTCTAGGGCCTGAAACTTAGAAAATTCATATCTTTGCCTATGAAACTCCAAATTCAGTGTACTACCTGGATAACTACTCACCTTAAGGTCTAGTATTTACCTAAAACATTAGGAGAGCCAAACCTAACCTATTTCCCATAGTGACTTTTTGGACCCCCTAGCCTAGTACTTGGGAGGACTCGGGACTTTCTAAAATTGGATAATATAATTTTAACTTCAAATATCATTACCCTATGTATTTAAAATTGATTGACAAACTAAATTAACTAAAATATATCCTAGTTCATTTATATCTAAACTTTAATTAAAAATTTTCTTTTCTGGCCTATAACAAACCTGAATTTTAAGTAACTTTAACTAACTACCCAGATTAGGACATATCCAAGCCACACCAGCCATACACACATGTAGAATTATTTGCTAGGGCACCACTTCTAGAATTAGGCTAGGCCGGTGTTTCCTTTTCTATTGTGTGCCGGAGCTTTTCGTGATTTTCATTGCATGTTGTTTGAAATTGATTGGTGTATTTGCTTACTTTTTCTGCACTATGGATGTGATGTGATGAGCACTAGATCTACCCCTAGGTTAGGAGCGACACACACACAGACATATATATATATATATATATATCCTATTCTTCTTGTAAGTGGCCATGCTCATGCTAATAAAGGGGGCAATATCATGATTTCTAACATTATTTTGTGCAGGTGCTTGCCCAGCCCCCTAATAAAATGAGGGCTAATTCATTTAATAATAATTACTATAGGTGCTTCAAAGCTGCTTAGCACTCACGATTAAGAGCATGACTTGACACAGCTTCAAAGGGTAACTTTTATTTTCATATAACTGCTTGTGATTATAACTGCTTGGGATGATTTTTATAAGAATAACCTTGCAAGGAGTCTAAAATTTTCTATTTTTAATTAATGTAATATTTGTAATAATTGTTACGAGTTGTGAAGATGTCTTTGAGTGTTGATATTCTTATCTCTAACTCAAATTCTAAAAGAAGAAGGCATCCTCAAAGGGGAGAGTCTTCTTCCATTTGGAAGATCGAGTTTGGATGGCTTTAAATATCCAAAGAGAAAAGGCAATACCCCCTTTTTAGGGGATATTGCCTCTTCGTTTGGATATTCAAGCCACGACGGATCCAAGGAGTCCAAGGAGGAGAAATCCAAGGAGTCCAAGGAGGAGAGATGCAAAAGAGTCCAAGGAGGAGAGATCCAAGGAGTCCAAGGAGAAGTGATCCAAAGAAGACTGAAGACTTAAAGACCAATATCCCATTTAAAGTCATTTACGTCTGTCATAAGCTTAGAAATTTGGGTTGTTGGCAGTGGTGCCCTGCCACTTTATTTTCTACATACCCTGGGTTGTAATAAAGGCAGTTGGCCTATGGATATTTATTTGATTAGTTTATTTATATTGATGTGTTTACTATGCTTGCACAGTAGAAATTACATGTTTTTCTAGGTTCCTTTCTTGCATGCCATTTTTGCTTTTGCCTAGATCTCGTTAGGCTCATTAAGGACTTTAAAAATCTTTTCTAATCATAATTAAAATTATTTAAATATTTTAGAAACTTAATGAATCTAGAGAATTGCCGGAACCGTCCGGTGTCGTATGCATATTACTGCATCTTCTCTATCCTTCTTATAAGATACCTCCCTGCCTGCGGGTGGAGTCCGAATAATCTGGCCTATGAGGATGAAGTGCTGGACCAAGGGAGGCCCAGTCTTTTCTAAAAATTTATTTTCTATAAGCCTGCTTTTTTTAAGTTATAAATCATACATGATTTGATACTTTTCAACTAGCATGCATTGCATTAGTAACCGACAAATTAAAATTTAATTGCATTAGTTAGGGCATTCACCCCACATAAGTCCAAGACCAATTAGGAAACTCTCTAGATGTTGGTCCTATTTCCAAAAACTGTACCATCCACCAATCTTTCATAAATGACTAGATTACATAATTTTGAACTGATTAGGTGGTTAGTTGGCTCCCCAATCCAGGCCGGGGTAAGTCTAGGTTTTTCATTGCATTAGCTAGGACACGGGTCTTAGTGTTGTGTAGAATACTAAGCCCAATCTAGATTTAGGATTTGAGGCTACTACATTCAGT
The DNA here is from genome assembly GCA_022539455.1 of Dendrobium nobile. Classification (NCBI taxonomy): domain Eukaryota; kingdom Viridiplantae; phylum Streptophyta; class Magnoliopsida; order Asparagales; family Orchidaceae; genus Dendrobium; species Dendrobium nobile. The sequence continues at coordinate 11,509,183 of CM039732.1, read as the reverse complement.
CTTATAGTATGCCGTAAATAGTAGGTAGGTCCATTCCTTTCAGGGATTACAAATTCTTCTTACCCGTGTCATAGGATGACGCCACCTCCATCTTTTCTCTCAAGCATGTGATTGATTGCCTGTCTTTCTTTCTCTAGTTTCTCTTTAGTACCCTAAAGCCTCCGAATGTTGGTGTAAACCACGCATGTTGATTCAGCCCTTCGGACCTTTCCTTCCTTTTGAGTAGGACTTCTTAGTCTACACTCTCATACCAATCCCACTTTAGGACGGGATAATGTATGATCCTTAATCGAGAGTTTTCTCGTGCTCCGACCTAGGATGTAATTAATCACAGGGGCTTGTGCCCGTGGGAAACTTGGCCCCACATTTACTAAACCCCACTCGAGCCATTGCATCGGGTGGGGGAAACCCGTGACTATGATCAGGTCATGTATATTACTACTCATCAGGGTGCACTAGTGAGATCCACTATCCTCAATGGTTAGTCATATGCACGATCCAATATGTCCCTTCCAATTAGATCAAAGTCATATGCACGGTGTTCTTTCGGAGGTCCACATAGATAAGGACCCAAATGGAAAGTCAATAGATCAAAAGAAATACAGAGTCATAATTTGATCACTTTCTTACTTAACTGCTAGTAGACCTGATATTATATTTAGTGTTTGTCTTTGTATCAGATTTTAGGCTGATAAAAAAGAATCCCGCCTGACTACTGTTAACAAAATCCTTAGATATCTCTTTAGAACCTAAAACTTAGGAATCTGGTATCCTAGGTACAACACTTCCTTTAAATCATAGGATATTCTGATTTAAACTTTACAGGATGTAGGGTTGATAGGAAAAGTACTTCTGGAACCTATCAATTTATAGGTCAATCTTTAGTTCATGGTCTAGTAAAAAACAAAACTCATTAGCCCTATCTACCATTGAAGCTAAATATATATCTATAGGGAGTTATGTTACACAAGTCATATGACTTAAATAACAAATCTTAGATCTTGGACTACATATAGGCACCATTAAAAACATATATATTATTAATATTGCCATTTCATATCAAAGAATCCTATCCAAAATTCAATAACCAAACACATAGAAATTTGACTCTATTTTATTAGAGACCATATGAAAAAAGGAGATATAAAGCTACATTATGTAGCTACTGAAAATCAACTGCCAGATATATTTAATAAACCCTTAGCTTATGACATCTTCAGCACCTTGAGGACTAGAATAGGTGTTATAAACATTCATGCTTAAACTCAAGATGAATCAAACTTTGTTATCATTTGAAAATAAAATTTGTATGTGTTATTTTATTTGATGTATGTTGATTCATGTATTATCAAATTTTTTTCTTAAAAAAAAAATATTTCTTGATCATCTCACACACACTTTTCACTAGATCCATAAATATGAATACCATAATTTTCTTGTTGTACTATATAATCACCTTTCATACTGTATGATATATTCAGTTATGCACAAATTATAGCCATTAGGCAAATCAAAAGTTTGTATGAGTTTAATTATCGGTCATCGTACTGTACGAACCACCCTTCGTACTATATAAAACACAGGTGAGAATCTTTTGGGATGAATTCAACACAGTTAGAATGATCATTATTACATTTTGTATTGTGCAAACCTCTATTTGTATAATACGATACATATGTTAGGATAAATTTAATATATTTTATACTATCATTATTATTATTTGTACTATAAAACACCTTTTTGCACTATATAATGAATTCAATCAAAAGTCATTTAGATGACTCCTCGAGATGAACATAATTTCTTAAGATCATCTAGTATTATACCGAATATATTATATAATTTAACCACCTTTTTTTTTGACAATTCTTCCAAAAGATTTAACTCGTCTGATCATACTGTAAGATATTATATCATACTGTATGATTTGCAAAACATTTTAAATTAGAGAGCTTTTTGATGTTTTTAATCTCTCAACTCATCCTTCCTTTTAACTCCTAGCCTCTCTAATTTAAACCATTTAATGGTTGGTAGAAGAAAACACTGTAGAATGACCTAGAGGAGCTCCTCCTCCTCTCGTCACTTTGATGATCATTTTTTATCTGTAAGAGATGGAGATGCCTACTATAAGTTCAATGAGGCTCAAATCACCCCACCTAGGATGTTAAATCAACTAGCTCTCAACTTCGAGGTAATGAACCACTCTCCAATTCCTTCTCACACTAGTCTTTTCGTTCAATTTCAAACTACTTTATGAATTCTTATCAAACCTTAGGCTAAATATGAAAACTTTTTCCTTGGCTTCATATATTTGTTGTCAACTCATAGAGATCATATAGGTCTTTCCACTAAAGGGTCTCATCCACAATTCCTAATCTTCATAACTAATTTTGACTGGAGTTTTATAAACTTAACTATTAGGAATGTGGCCATAAATAAAGTCCAACCCTTAGACCATACCATAAATTAGAAGGCCCTAATTATCTATCATATTCTAGAAACTCAATTATACCCAAAGCTGGAAATTGTGTCAACATAATCCCACTTATTTCCATTGTCACCCACCTAATAATGTCGAATACCCATGACTTTTGGTTATGTCAAAAATATGACTCCTATTCAACATCCTAATACTAGAAGAAAGAAAATGTCACATTAGGACATGTCATAGGTTATATATTAGACAAAAAATACCAACTCAACTACCCATCTCCTCTTAATAATCATTCTATTTTTTATATGGATGCCACCTTCCTTATTCTAATCCATCTGGGCCATGAGTACGATGAGCCAAATTTTACTGAAAAAGGGGAAACTGCTCCTTTAGATGGAGATGCACCTCCACCAATACCACCACCTACACCTGCCAACCTTACCTACCATTAGGATGACATAATTAAGTGGCTCGAACCATTATAAACTTGACTGGACTATCATATCCAACCAGAACAACAACAACAATATAAGGAATACATGGGATGGTTTGGAGCAAAGTTTTTCCAAATTGAAGATCATTTCATTTCCATATATAACTACTTTCCATAACCACCACCATCACCACCTGATTAGGTTCCATCTTTCTTTAAATGTTAGTTTGTTATGTTTTAGTATTTTTATTTCTTGTACTATTCACTTTATTTTTTGTTTCTCCTCTTTTTAGTGATTTCAAAAGGGGAAGAATATGTATATTTGGTTGCATGATTCAGTTTAATAGAATCCTATGTTTGTTTTACCATATTTTCTATTATCTTATTTTCTTTTTGTCTTTTATTAAAATAAAAACAAAAATTGCAAACCCTAATTTTCAAATCTATCATCTAGTGAGGGGGAGCATAGGAGAAAAGAATTTTTTATCTTACTTATCAACCAACATTATTTGCCATCATAAAAAAGGGGAAGATTGTTACAGTTCATGATCCCTAGTCTGTGATTTTGATGTTGATAAATATTATTGATTGGACTTTTACTTTTCTCATTAAATATTTTATATATTTCTTTTATCTATTAGTACTAATATTAAAGGTAAAACATACACCACTCAAGGCTTCTAAAAGCTCAATAATGGATATTATAGGAGTGTCAAGTAAATAAAGTATGTACTTTATTTTTCTTTATTTTCTATTTTTTTAGTCTAGCCAAATAGGAGTGTATGTGATTGGGTGACCATGCATACACACATAAAAGGAGTACAAAAAATTTTAAAGTTAAAATGTTTTGTACTAATCATATTATATGACTTATAATTGTATTATACGATCATTATAAAAAGAACGGGCTTAATGGCAAATTAAATAATTAGTTTATGTAAACTAAATATAATGTATGATCTGGATTGTATTATACAATTCGTTGCCTTTTGAAACCCCTAGCCATTGGATAATTTAAGTCTGATATTTAAATTTTAATTTTTGAATTAATCATACTATATGATTTGATTTGTACAGTATAGAAATTTGAAATCTTACTTAAATTAACTACCATAATTTATTAATTAAATTATGGCTTAATTAATGATAATAGATTATACTATCTTATATTGATCGCACCATACGATTGACTGAGATAAAATTTGGTCATCCCAAAGATCATACCTAATAAAATAATGATATTGAACTAATCGTACTATACATTATTTATAGCACACTGGATGACCTTCTTAAAATCAACTAACCATATTGTATAATGATAATAGTATGGGATGATTGATAAAGATAATTTCTAATTATCCCAGCAATCATCTTGTGCAAATAGAGAGAGAGAGAGAGAGCAAACAGATCATCCTAGATGATCTTTGGATCATAATGTATAATATGTTTGAAAAGTTAAATAATTTGTCTGAATAACTATTTATATCAGACTAGATGGGCCTAGTTTTTGAACTAATTGTACTATACTAAGTTAAATTATATGGTTCAAATAATTATGGCCAACTTGAATTTTTAGGATTTCTTGAAGCCCATTACTTAAGTTATTTTGAGAAACTCCTAAAAAAATTAGAGGATCACATGACTACTGAATGTACTCTGAGATAGAAGCATTTGAATGAAATTAAGGTTTTTAGAAGAAGGAGAAGGTGAGGGGATCACACAGTTGCTCTGGGCTAGCTATAGCCTTGCTCCTCATATGGCTTTGGTGAGTTCTTGAAGGCTCTCTTGGGAGAGAGGCTTCTAGGTCAAGTCCTCAAGGTACTATGTCTTCTCCAATAGGTAGAGAAAGGATTTGAGGTTCTCTACCTGTAAAAGAATTTTGGTTGTTTTTTTTATCTCAAAGAAGGTGATTCGGGGTTCTCTGCCTTCTCCAAGAGGGAGAAAAATGATTCACAATTTTTTGCCATCACCGGGGGAGGTGACATGGCTTTCGACACTCAACTCATTAGGCTTAGTGAAGGTGAGTGTGTAAAAGTTTCTCAGCCTTACTAAAGGAGCAAAAGTTGAGTAACTTTTTATTAGTGTAATTCCCATAGTGGAGGGCTCTGGAGAGTGGACGTAGGTCATGATTGATCGAACAACTATAAAATTTATGTTGTGCTTTTCACTTTCAACACTTTATTTTTTGCACTTAATTTATATAATAAATACTTGGTGAAAAACTAAGATTAATATTCTGTTATGTTAATTAAAATTTCATCATCAGTATTTTAATTATTATTAAATTGTTAACTTTCACATTGGGTGATCAAACTATTTATTTTAAGGTTTTTAAAAACTTATAAAAAGATTAGAATTACTGCTTAGGATTTTTTAAATTACCAATTCACACCCCCTCTTGGTGAGCCTCGGGCTAGTATTATAAGGTTTAACAATCTTCGCAAACTTTCATATTGTTATAGTTAAAATTGTACTTTCATTAGTTTACCATCCCTTATATTAGTTTTTTCTCATCTTATCCTTTAAAGTGTTTGTATAAGATTGAATTTCAAATCTTAAGCTTTCATTGATAATAATTTTTTAATTTACTCATCTTTTTCTTTTGATAATTTTCATTTCTTTTTTTTTCCTTTTAAGAACTATTTATAGTACTTTTTTCTCTTTTCCTTTGTGGAGTATATAGTTAATAATTTTAAATATCAGTTTTTGCTTTAGTATTCTTGTACAATCTTAATAGTTTTAATGTATGGACTTGATGAGATTACTAATTTTATCTTTAGGTTAGCTATGATTTTAAATTTTAATATACTTATATCTAATTTTTAATACTAATTAATCATCTTATAATTTTATAAAGTTAAATTCAAAAAGTTATAGCTTATAAATTCAAATTAGGGTAATAGATCAAATGGTTGGGTGAGTTAAGTATTATATTTTTCAACCTAAGATGTATAAATAGAGTTCATTCAAACTAGAATATAGGGTTTTATTATTTTCCTATTTTTCATAATTTTTAATTATTATTTTGATAAGAGTTAATTAAATAATCAAAATATAAAAGTAATTGGAGGATAATAATAATAATTTAAGCATGAAGGGAATTTACTAATATATAAATAAGCATTTAAATAAATATTATAAACTCATGCTTTCATATGAGGGAGAAAAAGCGCATAAAATTTGTGTTGAAAATAAAAAATGACATATCATTAACATAACATATCCGAGTCTAACATCACGCATACATGGGTTGCCTCCTAGAAGAGCTAAGTTTATAGTCTTCAGCATGTTACACCAATCATTACTTTTCAGAATGAATAAACTGATTTATTTCTTATAGTGGATCAATATCTCCTACTAATTAAGGTTTCAATCTATGGCCATTTACTTTAAAGATATGAAAGTATTTATTGTCTTATATTTGTACAGTTCCAAAAGGAATTTTTTATGATAGTGAATGACCTTCACTATCTATATTTTAATTTTCTTAGTAATAGCTTAAGTCTAGAATTAAAAAGTAAAATATACTAACCATGATTGAATTCCTTCTTAAGCAGTTTTTTTCATGCCATTTTTTAATCCTTTCTTTGTAACTTCTTGCATTTTTATAAGCATCATTTCAAATTTTTTCTAATTCACTAAATTTTAGGAGTCATCTTTCTTTGACACTTCCAAAGTTTTAATTTAATTCTTTCACTAGCTCGATTGCCTTATGCTCTAATTCTATGGGAAGATGAGAAGCTTTCCCAGATACAAAATTTTATAGAGCTATACCAATTAGTGTTTTGAATGTAGTTCTATTGGCCCTTAACACATCACCCAATTTTCCTATTGGAACTGAAATTTTTTTCCAATATCTTCTGGATTTTTACTTAACTAATTTCAGCTTGCCCACTAGTTTGAGGATGGTACGAAATATTTATCTTATGAAAAATCCCAAAATTATTAAGGATTTTTTAATTTTTTTATTATAAAAATGACTTCCTTCATCACTGATTAAAACTCATAGCATCCTAAATCTAGAAAAAAAAATATTTTTCTTTAAGAAATTAATTACAATTTAAGCATCAGGTTTAGAGGTTGCCATACCTTCAATCCATTCAGAAATATAATCCACCATAATGAGAATATATTACTTTCCATGTGAAGGCACGAAAGGTCCCATAAAATTTAATCCTTAAACATCAAATATTTCTATTTTCAAAATGTAATTCATTTGCATTTCTTTTCTTTTTTTTTTGTTATAATACCTTCCATTTGACCGATCCCATTTTTTTTGCATATTCCTTCACATCCTTGAATAAGGTAGGCCAGTAAAATCTAGCTTAAAGGATTTCAGAAATAGTTCTAAATCCTTTAAAATGTTCCCCATAGTAGGAATCATGACAATCACTAATAATGGACTTTATTTCCTCATCAGGATCATATCTTCTTATGATTTGATCGTTACCAGATTTAAATAAATATTGTTCATTTGAACTGTAAGATTTGGTATTACGTACAAACTTTTTATTTTAGATGCAGATAATTTATAAAGAAGTATTTTGCATACAATAAATTTATAATATCAGCATACCATAGAGATTTGTTCAATTGGAGAGCAAAGAATTGTTCATTAGATAATTTTTTATTAATTTCAACTATAACTAATGCATGTTCTTCAAGTCTATATAGATGATCAGTAATTTGAATTTTAGTACCCCTTCTATTGACAATTTATATATCAAATCCTTGTAACAATAAAATCCACCAAATTAGTCTTGGTTTAGTGTCTTTCTTTGTCATAAGATATTTAATGTTATCATGATCACTGTAAACAATTACCTTAGTCCCAATCAAAAAAGATCTAAATTTTTTAAAAGCAAAAAAGAATAGCTAACAAATCTTTTTTAGTGGCTTTATAATTAGATTGTGCAAAATTTAAAGTTTTGCTTACATAGAAAATAATATGGAATTTCTTATTTCTCTTTTTCTTTAGAATTGCACCAATAGTAACATCACTGGCATCACACATTACTACAAAAGGTAAATACCATTCAGAAGCAATAAAAATAGGAGTAGTAGTCAAATAATGCTTTAGAGTATTGAATGCTTTATGACATGTAGAGTTAAATATAAAAGGAAAATCTTTCTCTAACAATTGGCATAAAGGCTTAGAAATTCTAGAGAAGTCTTTTATAAATATTTTATAAAAACTAGCATGTCCTAACAAGCTTCTAATTCCCAAAATAGAGTTGGGTGAAGTAAATTTTTTAATCACCTGAATTTTTATAATATCAACTTTAAATCCTTTCCAAGATATGTTACGCCCTATGAACATGACTTTAGTTACCATAAATTGACATTTTTCCCAATATAGCTCTAAATTAGTTTCAACACGTCTTTTTAAAAAAATACTTAATTTCTCTAGACATGAATTAAATATTGAGACAAAATAATCATCCATGATATTTTCAATACCCTGCTTAATTAAGTTTGAAACAAATAAAGATCATGCATCTATGAAAAGTAGTAGGCTCATTACATAAACCAAAAGGCATTCTCCTAAAAACAAAAGTTCCATAGGGACTAGTGAAAGTAGACTTATCTTGATCCTTAGGTGCAATAAGTATTTGTTGATAACTAGAATATCCATCTAGAAAGCAATAAAATGGATGCCCTGCCAACCTATCATGCATTTAATGAAGAAATGGAAATGGAAAATGATCTTTTCTTGTTGGTTTATTTAGTTTCCTATAATTAATATATATCCTCAAACCTTTGATAGTTTTAGTGTGTATTAACTCATTATGTTTATTGGATATAATAATTAATACTCTCTTTTTAGGAACACAATGAATAGGACTAACCCAAGAACTATCATAAATTGGATGGATAATCCTGACATTTAACCATTTAAGAATCTCTTTTTTAACATCTTTCATTGAAGGATTAAGTTTTCTTAGAGGATCAACTTTAGGCATATAATTTGGTTCCATTAATATTCTATGCATACAAATGGAAGGATTAATTCCTTTAGTGTCAGAAATAGTCCACCCAAAAGCTTTTTTTTATAGTTACTTAAAATCTTAATCAATTCGATCTCTTGATTTTGTTCTAGAATTGCAAAAATAATTATATGAAGAGTGAATTTTTTTTCCCAAATATGCATATTTAAGATGACAAGGTAAAACTTTAAGTTCTAAAGTTTGGGCCTCTTCAATAGATGGTTTCAAATTTTTATCTAAAGATAAAGTTGAAAGTTCGAATAGGTTATTAGACCTAATAGATTTGTCTCAATTCTAACCAAGAGGGGGGTAAATTGGTAATTTAAAAAATTCTTAAAAATAAAAAAAAAAATCCATTTATGATTTTATGCCAAATAATAAAATTTCTCAAAAAATATTTTTCAACCACAAATATTAAATGTGTAGAAAAATAAAAAGCAGTAATAAGTAAGGATAAAAGAACACCAAATTTTATAATGGTTCGATCCAACTAGACCTACATCCACTCCCTGAAGAATATCTCTTCAGGTATTGCACAATACGAAAGTGACTCTCCTTTTGCTCCAATAGCATGACGGAGAACCCCTTATAATTAACCGCTCTTTTACCAATTCCTAATTCCTGGTGCGATAGAGTACCGTCATCCTTTTTCACCCTCCTAGTGATGGTAGAGAACTGACATCCTTTCTCACCCTCTAGGTAATAGAATAGTTCCAATGTCTTTTCTCACCCTCCTAGTGATGGCATAGTACCGATGTCATTTTCTACCCTCCTTGTTATGGAAAAGTATCAACATCTTTTCTCATGCTCCTGGTGATGGTAGAGTACCGACGTCCTATCTTACCCTCCTAGTGATAGTAGAGTATCAGATCTTCTCTCAAGATTCTTCAAAGAAGTAGGTAAGAGATTCAAAAAACATACAAAGAGATCCTCACCTTTTGGCAACCTTGTGAACCCTTCATAATTTCAACTTGTAAGATCTGTCAATCCTCACTCCCAAACACCCTCCCAAAACACTCTCACTCTCGCTCTCTAGAGAATATTTTTAGAATAAGTATTGATAGTGAGTTTATATGACTCATATAAAGACCAGAAAAAACCATCGAAAAAACTGAAAATTTTAGGTTGGATGTACTTGGATCATACAATACGATTATACTTTATATGTAGCAATAGATTAAAAAAAGCCTTGTATTATCCTGTATGAACTAATTTTGTACTCTGGTAGTCATATATATGAAAGGACATCGTACTATATGAATAATTCAAAAATGAATAGGTTTGTTTGGTACATTTTTATATGAACCTATTTTGTACTATGGTCGTCGTTTGTACGAACCCTATATTTTTCAGTATGATCCATTTAAATCATATCATGCTTCATATGGTATGAACATGGATGAGCCCATTTCATACTCTGGACGTCATCTATACAAAACTATTTTTGAACAGTACGAACATTTCAAAAAATTTACATCTTCATATGGGGCACACTAGTACGTACCCCTTTTGTACTCTAGACATGTTATACAAAACTAATTTCATGTAATATTATTAGCTTATAAAATGATGAGTTCATTCAAGATGAACTAATATATATCCATTTCGTACTCTGAATGTCATATAAATGAATCCAACTTCGTCTAGTACGAATAGTACAACAGAAAATTTCCAAGGCATGATTTGATTAACTTCGATCTAGAGCAACACTCTGGTCAAATCATTCAATATGATTCCATAATTGTATAGTACAATTAGTTTAAAAATTTTTTGACTCACTCTCCTAGTGTATGTGTGCACGGTTACCATTTACAATCACACTCTCTCAGACTTATGAAAAATAGAAAAAATATAGGCTTCAATTACAATAAACCCTAATATAATCTGTCTTAAACTCTTTAACAATTTAAAGTATGTTTTTTCTAAAACATTAGTACACAAAAATTGTTGAAACTTGTTCAATATGAATTAGTTTGTTAGACCTAAGCTTATATCCCAGCGGTTAATCAATAGTGAATTGACAATTAAAAATTTATCCCTCTTTTAAAATTGAACCAATAATAACTTTAGTAAATTTTTATAGAAAAGGTTTTTTAGCCACAAATTTAAAAAGTAAAAACAAAAGCAGTGGAAAATAAAAATACATAAGATTTATAGTGGTTCCGTCAAACACGACCTACATCCACTCCCTGGAGGCACCCTCCAAGTATTGCAATAATACCACTAGCGACTCTCCTTTTGCACCCACAGCAAGGTGGAGAAGCCTTCATAAAAACTCTCTTCCACCACTACCCGGTGCGGCAGAGAACCGTCATCCTTGTACGCTCTCCAAGTGTTGGTAGAGAACCGTTGTCCTTTTACACTCTTCCAGTGTTGACAGAAAACCATCGTCCTTTTACACTCTCCCACTATTGGCAGAGAACCATCAATCCTTTCACACTCTCTAAGTATGGGCAGAGAACCCTTCGTCCTTTCACACTCTCCAAGTGTAGGCAGAAAACCCTTCAGCTGTTCACACTCTCTAAGTGTAGGCAGAGAACCCTTCGGCTATTCACACTCTCTAAGTGTCGACAGAGAACCGAATCTCCTTGACAGATCTTCTCACAAGAAATCTTGAAGGACGAGAGAAAAGATTGAAGTAATCATAAATCATAATTGGAGATTCTTACTTTTGAGTACCAAGTAAATCCTTCATGCTCCAGTAGTAATAATCCTCTATCAAACACTCTCTCACACTCTCTCTTTAACTCTCCCTTCTGCTAACACGAAGATCAGTAGGCTAAAAGATCACAAGCCAGTTTTAAGTGGACTTTATATAGGAAAGACACAAAAAAATCGTCCAAAAACTACTGACTTTCAAGTCTGTACACAGTTGATTGTCCCGGACGATCGTCAGATCATTCTATACGAATAGTATAAAAATAGTTGCATACAAACCCAATGCATATTGGTATGAACTGACTTCGTACCCGATCATCATCCCGTACGAAATATGTTCCTCCTGGGATGAACAGTTATATAAAGGGTTCATTCTAACGAAACTGCAGGATGGCCCCAAATTTTCAGAGAACTGAGGACTTCGTCCTGTGATGAACATGAATGTTTGTCTGGACAAATAGTTCAAGTCATGTGTCCAGAGAACTTCGTCAAGAGACGACCAAGATGAATCATCCCGATGATTAGTTTAACCCATATGTCCAGAGGACTTTGTCCTGGGACGAATGGGATGAATCGTCTGGATAATCAGTGCAACTCAAGTGTTCAGAGAGCTTCATCCAGGGATGAATAATACATTTCGTCTAGACGAACAGTTCAAAGTGAGAATCCAGAGAGCATTGTCCAGGGAAAAATATGGAAATTCGCCTGGACGATCAGGACTTCAAAAAATTTTCTCACTTCCTGTTATATTGCTCTTCCGAGGGGATAACTGACCTGATCGTCCTGTACTAACTTGGTTTGTCCCGTACGATCAGTATGATCTTTAAAGATCTCCCTAAGTGTGTATGTGTTAAGCTACTAAATTACAATCATACTCTCTCAAACTCAGTACAATGAAAAATACAAACTTCAATTTACAAACTATCTCATGCTGAATTTGATTTGAAGTCTTCTTTAGTCTCGAGTTTGATTTTCTTGAAATGTTAGTCCACACAAGAGCAAAAATAATTCTTCCAAGAAGTGTTAGGAGAATATAATACTTAAAATAATAATATTTGAAATCATCAAAACTATACAAGTTGTAAGAATGTAAAACATGCAAATAGCAACTCTCTTAACAATCTCCCCCTTTTTGATGATGGCAAAACAATTATTATTTCTATAATTTTCAAATTACAAGAATCTCCTAAACTCCCCATGAATTGATAAACATGTGAAAATAAGGAGGCATTGCACTATAATTTTATTTCTCTCTTTTTTATTTTTTAAAAAAATACAAATAGATACAATACGAAACAAATTTTAAAAATATAAATAGATACGATACGAAACAAAAGTACGATCAAAATACGAGAACAAATAATATTTTCTCCCTCTTTTTGACAAAAATAAAAAGAGAAGAAGAAAAATAACAAAAATGTGAGAAGTCATACGATAATCCTTTTATAAGAGATCCTTGAAAGTGATTGAAATAAATTATGCAAATAAAATTAAATCATTAGGCAAATAGAATGATTCATATGATTTAAGAAGAGATATCGATAGTAAAGAAGGTTTATCAAAAATATGAGTCAATTTAGATATTGAGATAAAGAATAACATTGCATAAATGATGAATATAAAATTTATATATTTCAAATTTCAATACGAAATAAAATCATGCAGAAGATTAATTTGAATTAAAAGATTGAAAGATTATGGAAAGAATCTGAACAAAATATAACTTGTGGCGCTTTGCGCATCTTTTCAATATTTGTGGCACTTTTTTGTGCATCTTTTTATTTGTGGGCTTATTTTGTTTCTCTTTTTCAAATTGCAAACCATTGCGCATTCTTTTTTATTTTTGTATATTTGTACATTTTCAAGTGTATTCTCAATCTTTCTAAAATCAATAATATAAAATTTCAAATTTCTCTAAGTACAATAATATTTTTATTGACAATAGAAATACAAAATAAGAAAACATCACAATTTGTAATAATAATATGAAAATTTAAATTAGTCTAACAAGAGACATGAGATTGACATTCTTAATTACATCAAGTTATAAGCACAACTTAAATTTAGAAAAATTAGATTTTCTAATGAATTTGATTTTATATTATACTTCAAGGTATAACACTTGTAAGATAAAAAATTTTAGGGATTTTCATATAGGCTTATACACATTTCAAAACAAGATTAAAATCAAGACAAGATAACTTATATTGATATCATGATGAAGAATATTACAATCAGCAGAAATGATATCAATACGTTCACAATTTAAAAACACGTACAACACAAAACATAAAACATAACATAAAAGCATAACTGCTAACAACACATCACATCATATTGAAAGCATAAAGAACTACATTGATTACTCAGAAGGACCCTGATCTGGAGGAGGTTGTTGATTGTAGAAATTAAAATAACTGCTCACGCATCCATCCCATGTCCTGATCGTACTGAGCATCCTGCTGTTGTAAGTGAGTTTTAATTTGATCAAATCTTTGATCAAAATGAGTCTCTAAACGATCAAATTTGTGAACCAAATCTTGATAATTTGGTTCACCAACAGGTGTAGGTGCAGGTGCAGGTTCCTCCTCTAAGTCACTAATAATATGTTGTTCACGTGGTTCATCTTTGTTGAAGATTGCTCGAAAAGATCCATCGTTGAAGTAGAGAGATTCATTAAAATCTTGAACTGGATGAACTAGATCATATTTCTTCTCCAAAATGTGAGTCACAAGATGTCCTAAGGCAATATTTTTCTTTCTCTTGTGGGAGACATGACCAATCTCAGAAAGTTCATAAATGTAGTCAATAAATAGTGGGCTTCATCTATAGTTATGCTAATCATGATTAGATAAGTCACAGTAGAAAGAAGTGGAGTAATGTTTACTTGATCACCAGCTTTAGGTATAATATAGGTAAGAAGAACATGCTGGATGATTCGGGCATTCTGATTTAGAGTGGCTACCTTAGGCAAATGACTTACTACTCTAATTCCTCTAAGGACATTATTTATTTCAGATCAGTCAAAATTAGAAGTAGTGGTCAAGGTATGGGCTCAAATCCCTTGAATCCTTAAGTTTAAAAAGATTCCAGTATCCTCTTTAGTAATTTCTACATTCTTCTTAAACACATATGATCTAATCACAGAATGATCAGGGTTAAAGAACATGTTTGCAAGAAAGTAGTGAAAGGTCTCCTTATTATAGAAGTGGATAAGAGTGAGAATGAGGCCAAAATGAGTGGAAGAAAACATATTCATTACCTTAAAATTGATTTGCTCTTGTAGAAAGACTCTTGATGGAGTGATTTTGGCTAAAGCAAACCTATGGAAGGACTCCTCATTGGTCTTGAACAGGAAGTTTTTACTAGAGTTTTTAGGTGGTCCCTTAGCCAGTACCTTTTATCTTTTGCTAGAGCTAGCCATGGATAAGATCTAGTTGAATAGGGGTTTGAAAGGGATGTTTGAAGTGATGACATGTGAGTTCAAAACCCTTCAATTTAAAGAAAAAATGAGTTTTCATACCGGCAAAATTAATTCTGTCCTATACGAATTTGAGTTCGTACGTACGAACAAAATTTTGTATGGATGAATGAATGAGTCCAAAAATGAAATGGATTTTCATAATTACATAAGTTACGATGCGTCATTTTGTACAGACTTTTGACCAAACAATCGTACAGACGAACAGGTGTTCGTTCTGGACGATCAGATATTTAAGATCATTTTTATGGCAGTTTAAACTGCCCTTCACTTTGAAATGCCATGTGTTCGTATGGATGAACCAAAGGTTCGTACTTACGATCAGAGATAATTAATTTTATTTTATCCGTATAACTGCCTTCATGCATATATACGATTGAATACACATCATTCGAATGATCGTTACGATCGTACAGACGAACAGTAAAATAAAAACTGAAAAACTGTATGCAAATCGTTCAAATCTGACAGTTAATACACTACACAATTCATCCCATACGAAATGACTTTCATCCTGGACGATTTTCACTCAATTTTCAAGCATGCATTAAAAAATCTAGATGTGAGAGAACACAAAACAACATGGACAAGAATTCTCAAAACCAAACACACATAAGCATAATAAATAACGATAGAAAACACTAAAAATTATAAAATAAAAAATAAACACAAAAACACTAACTAGAAAAACACACATCAATGTTGCAGAATCACTTTAATTAAGCATTCAAATCAATCACACCAAGACTTGTTCTTAATGTACTGAAAGTATCAAAGGCTAGTGATTTTGTAAAAATGTTTGCAAGTTGATTTTCTGTAGAAACATGAATTAGTTCAATTTCTCCTTTGGATACATGATCTCTTATGACATGATGTCTGATATCAATATGTTTGGTTCTTGAATATTGAATAGGATTTTTAGAAATACAAATAGCACTAGTGTTATCACAATGAATAGGAATAGTACCTATAGTTAATCCTAAATCAATCAACTATTGTTTCAACCAAAGTACTTGTGCCACATAACTTCTTAATGCAATATATTCAGCTTCAGCAATAGATAGGGCTACTGAATTTTGTTTTCTACTGGACCAAGAGATTAAAGAATTTCCAATAAACTGACATGTTTCAGAACCCTACAACCTGCAAAGTCAGAATTTGAATAACCAATTATTTCAAATGAAGAGCTAAACTTAGGATACCAAATTTCTAAGTTCTGAGTTCCTAACAGATATCGTAAAATCCTTTTTACTACTGTCAAATGTAAATCTTTTAGATCTGATTAAAATCTAGCACACAAACATACACTAAACATGAAATCGGGCCAGCTAGCTATCAAGTAAAGCCAAGATCCAATTATCCCTTTAAATTTCTTTTGATCAACAAATTTTCCCTTCGGGTCCTTATCTAACTGAACTGAGGAACTCATAGGTGTACTAACAGGTTTGGCATCGTCTATTTCTTACTTTTTGAGGATGTCCTTAACATATTTTAATTGACTAAGAAATGTATCCTCCTCAATTTGCTTAATGCTAAAGCTTAGAAAGTAACTTAAATCTCCCATTAGACACATCTCAAATTCACTACTCATTGTGTTAGAAAAATCATCACAAAAATTTTTATTTGATGATCCAAAGATGATATCATCAACATAAATTTGTATAATTAGTATATCATTTCTAATTTTCTTTAAAAAGAGAGTTGTATCCACACTTCCTTTTTCAAATGATCTTTCAAGTAGGAAGGTGCTCAATCTCTCATACCAAGCTCTAGGTGCCTATTTCAATCCATATAATACATTTTTTAGTTAAAAAACATGATTAGGGTGTTTAGAATTTTCAAAACCTGGAGGTTGTTCTACAAAAACATCCTATTAAATTACCCCATTTTAAAAGGCACTTTTTATATCCATTTGGTATAATTTAAATCCTCTAAAATAGGCAGAGGCTAACAAAACTCTAATTGATTCAAGTCTAGCTACAGAGGCAAAAGTCTCCTCAAAATCAATCCCTTCAATCTGATTATATCCCTTAGCTACTAATCTACCTTATTTCTAATGACTACTCCTGAGTCATTCATTTTATTTTTGAATATCCACTTAGTTCTAACTACACTTTGATCCTTTGGCCTTCCAGTTAATTCCCAAACTTTATTTCTTACAAATTGATTTAACTATTCTTGCATAACCAAAATCCAAAATTCATTCAAAAGTCCTTGATCAATATTTGTGGGTTCTATGGTTGAAATCAAGGCTAAATGATTGACTTCTTTATTTATTCCACGCCTAGTCCTTGCACCATCACTAAGTTCACCAATAATCAATTCCTTTGGGTGGTTTTTAGAAAATCTCAAATCTCTAGGCAAAAAGTTTTCTATCTCCAAATTTTCTTTCAAATTTTCTTCCAATTTTATTTTATCAATCTTTTGGGAGTTAATCTCAATCTCATCTTCTACAACATTTGGTTCTTCCAAAATTCTAGATTCATCAAATACAATATATATGGTCTTCTCAAATATCAAAGTTCTTTTAATGAATACTCTATAATATTTCCCAACACTTGAGTATTCTATAAAAATTCCTTCATCTAATTTTGGATCAAATTTTTTTAAGGAAGATTTTTCATTATTATGAATAAACATCTTACATCCAAAAACATGGAAATGTGAAAAATTAGGTGTTCTTCCTTCTAGTAACTCATAGGGTATTTTATTTAATTTTGATCTCACATTCACCCTATTCAGAACATAATATGCAGTGCTAACCGCCGAAGCCCAAAAATATTTAGGAAGTGAGTATTCTACAAACATGGCTCGGGCGGCTTCTATTAATGTTCTATTTTTCCTTTCGACTACCTCATTCTGCTGAGGGTTTCTAAGTGTAGAAAAATTATGATCAATTTTTTTTCCTTACAAAAATCCTCAAAATTTTTATTCTCAAATTCTCCTCCATGATCACTTTGAATAGTCATAATTTCACATCCTAGCTTTATTTGAATCAAAGTCAAAAAGTTTCTAAATTCCTCAAATGATTTACTCTTATGAAATAGAAATCTAACCCATGTGAATCTAGAGTAATCATCCATAATCACAAATCTGTAAATCATCCCTCATAAACTTACAGTTCTAACTAGTCCAAAAAGATCCATATACAAAATCTCCAATGATTTACTAGTTCTAAGATCCTTATTGGACTGAAAAGAGGACTTCACCTATTTTTTTGATTGACATGCATCACAAAGGTGATCCTTAGTAAAGTTTAGTTTTGGTATACCTCTTACTAGGTCCTTTTGAGTAATCCTCTAGAGGTTTTTCATGCTAGAGTGACAAAGTCTCCTATGCCAAAGCCATGACTCATCAGAAATAGTTTTTAAACAAAAAGCAGTAAGAGTTTTAATGCAATTTAAGTCTAGTGTGTACACGTTGTTTGCCCTTATACCATTCAAAATATCATTTCCATTTAGGCTTAATATGCAGCTAGTAGGAAAAAAATTTATACAGTATCCTTTATCACATAGCTGGCTTATACTTAACATATTATGCTTGAAGCCTTTTACCAATAACACATTTTCAATGAAAAAGTTTTTAATATTTCCAATCATACCTGACCCAACCACCTTCCTTGTGGTGTTATATCCAAGTGTAACCTTGCCTCCACTCCTAGCTTCCACCGATATGAATTGTGCAGTATCTTCAGTCATGTGCTTTGAGTATCCACTGTCCAGGTACTATATGCTCTCATGAGATCTTGTGTGAGAGCGAACCTCTTCTTGATATGACTGATCAAGATTATCGGCCATTAAGCACATATTAGTGACTTCCTCTTCCTTTTTCATCTCTAACGAGTCTGAAGTTGAGTCCACCCAGAAAGCTCTTTGGAATTTCTTTTGCCCTTCTTCACAATTGGTTTCTCCTCTACCTTCTCCTTGCTAGGAGTGGCTTTGAGTTTTGGGCAGTCTGTCTTTCCAGGTTTTTTGAACTCATAGCAAATAACATCATTTAAAACCTTGACTTTTCTATTAAATTTACCTCGATTCCATTGTTGCTGTCTCTTTTGCTTCATCTTCAGAAAGCTTCTGAATTTTCTAATCATTAGTGCGATGTCATCTTCATCCTCAGGTTGTAAGTGTTCACTCTTTTACTCCTCCACTTTCAGTGTTATGTTCTTCTCCCTTCGTGGCTCACCTGCATCAATCTTTCTTTGGCTAACTGCTTGCTCGTAAGCAATTAGCGATCCAAGAAGATTGTCAATAGAGTAAATGTTTAGATCTTTAGACTCTGTAATTGCAGTAATTTTAGCATCATAAGTAGTAGGAAAATAATGAAGTATCTTATTAACCATTTCAGTATTCGTTAGTTCCCTACCCAATGCATGTAAAGAGGTGACTATTTTTATGAATCTTGTGTACATATCAGAAATGGATTCATTTAGTTTCATGAAAAACAATTCATAGTTATGCAAAGAAATTAACTTTAGATTGCTTAACCTCATTAGTCCCCTCTTAAGTTTTACAAAATCTATTCCATATGTCCTTTCCACTCTTGCAAGTAGAAACCCGCATGTAATCTTCTAATTTAAGAGCACAAAAGAAACTATTTAAGCATTTGGCGTTTAGTTTTGCTAAGTCACATTCTTCTACTGTCTAATCCACAAAAGGTGTTTCAACTCTAACTCCGTCAACTAGTCTAGTTGGTTTTGTATACCCTTTCTGAACTAAGATCCACATATGGTAATCAAGTGACTGTAAAAATGTATACATGTGTGTTTTCCAAACATCAAAAGGAATATTGTCAAACAATGGAGGTCTAGTTATAAAGTAACCCTCAGATGTATTTTGGTTTCCAAATGTAACCATCTACATTAATCAAAAAGTACTCTAAACTTATGATTTTGAAACCTGGCTCTGTTACCACTTGTTGAAACTTATTCAATATGAATTAGATTGTTAAACCTAAGCTTATATCCCAGTGGCTAACCAAGAGGGAGGGGGAGGGGGTGAATTGGTAATTAAAAATTTATCCCTCTTTTTTAAATTAAACAAATAATAACTTTAGTGAATTTTTGTAGAAAATATTTTCAACCATAAATTTAAAAAGTAAAAACAAAAGCAACGGAAAATAAAAAGATACAAAATTTATACTGGTTTAGTCAAACAAGACCTACATCCACTCCCCGGAGGCACCCTCCAGGTATTGCACTAATACCACTAGTGACTCTGCTTTTGCTCCCATAGCAAGGCGGAGAAGCCTTCACAAAAACTCTCTTTTACCACTACCTGGTGAGGCAGAGAACCGTCATCCTTTTACACTCTCCAAGTGTTTGCAGAGAACTATTATCCTTTTACACTCTCCCAATGTTGGCAGAGAACCATCATCCTTTTACACTCTCCCAGTGTTGGCAGAGAACCGTCCGTCCTTTCACACTCTCCAAGTGTGGGCAGAGAACCCTTCATCCTTTCACACTCTCCAAGTGTAGGTAGAGAACCCTTCATCCTTTCACACTCTCCAAGTGTAGGTATAGAACCCTTCGGCTGTTCACACTCTCCAAGTGTAGGCAGAGAATCCTTCGACTGTTCACACTCTCCAAGTGTGAACAGAGAACTGGAGTTCCTTGACAGATCTTCTCACAAGAAATCTAGAAGGATGAGAGAAAAGAGTGAAGTAATCACAAATCACAATTGGAGATTTTTATCTTTAAGTACCAAGTGAATCCTTCACGCTCCAGTAGTAAGAATCCTCCTTCAAACACTATCTCACACTCTCTCCTTCACTCTCCCTTCAATTAACACGAAGATCAGTAGGCAAAAAGATCACAAGATAGTTTTAAGTGGACTTTATATAGGAAAGAAACAAAAAACCGTCCAAAAACTATTGAATTTTAAGTTTGTACACAGTCGATCGTCCCGGACGATCGTTAGATCGTCCTGTATGAATAGTATAAAAATAGTTGCATACAAACCAAATGTATATTGGTACGAACTGACTTCATACCCAATCATCATACCGTACGAAATATGTTCGTCCTGGGATGAACAGTTATATCAAGGGTTCGTTCTAACGATACTGCAGGATGGTCCCAAATTTTCAGGGAACAGAGGACTTCATCCTGGGACGAACATGAATGTTCATCTGGACAAATAGTTCAAGTCATGTGTCCAGAGAACTTCATCCAAAGTCGACCAGGATGAATCGTCTAGACGACTAGTTTAACCCATCTATCTAGAAGACTTCATCCTGGGACGAACGGGATGAATCGTCTCAACGATTAGTGCAACTCAAGTGTCTAGAGAGATTAATCCAAGGATGAATGGTACGTTTTTTCTGAATGAACAGTTTAAAGTGAGAATCCAGAGAGCATCATCCAGGGGAAAATATGGAAATTCATCTTGACGATCAGGACTTATAAAAATTTTATCACTTCCTGTTCATTCCATTGCTCTTCCAAGGGGATAATTGACCTGATCATCCCGTATAATCAGTATGATTTTTTAAAGATCTCCCCCAAGTGTGTGCGTGCTAAGCTACTCAATTACAGTTACACTCTCTCAAACTCAATACAATGAAAAATATAAACTTCAATTTACAAACTATCTCATGCTGAATTTGATTTGAAGTCTTCTTTATTCTGGAGTTCGATTTTCCTGAAATGTTAGTCCACACAAGAGAAAAAACAATTCTTCCAAAAAGTGTTAGGAGAATATAATACTTAAAACAATAATATTTGGAATCATCAAAACTATATAAGTTGTAAGAATGTAAAACATGCAAGTAGCAACTCTCTTAACAAAAATAACACAAAAAAAATATATCCAATATATGCTAGGAGAAAAATTAATTAACACAATAATATTTTGGTATAATCAAAAACTTAGATGTTATAAAAATATAATTTTGAAAACTAAGTTGCAATAATCTCCCCTTTTTTTATGATGGCAAAATAATTATTTGAGTCAACACTTAAGGCAACTTTTCTTCTAATCTACCCCTAAATAAATGACCAATTTAAATCAAGGGGTTCAAATGAAAATAAAAAATATAACTTAAACAAAAATAATACAAACAAACATACACACATAACACATATAAAAAAACATGATAACACGAAACAAAACATACATAAATCAAACAACATACATCAAACAACCAACATCAAGCAACCAATACATCAAATAATCAATACATCAAATAATCAATCAAAAAATAACTTGATAATATGAAACAAAACATACACACATCAAAAAACATAAATCAAATAACCAACATTAAACAACCAATGCATCAAACAATAACTAATGACTCCCCCTTTATGACAACAATAAAAAGGGAAGTACAACTTGAAAAGATAAGTTTCTATTGATAAATCAAAATAGTTGATGAAAATGAAGAATTTAAAGTAATTGGAAATACAACATTAACTTTCTAATGCTAAATAGAAAAACTCAAATTTTAAATCAAAGAACAACTAAGATAAGAAAAGTCAAACATATTTACTATTCATTCTAGACAAATTAAAATAAAAATAATTATTACAAAAATGATGAAATTGAAAGTTTGTTCAGGATGTTAAGCCCTATGAACTTAGTCCCAAGCTAACCAAGAGGGGGGGTGAATTGGTATTTAAAAAAACTTTTAAGACAAAGAAATAAAATCACAAACCAAATCACACCACAAGAAATTAATGCGCAATTAAAAAGGTGCGGAAGCAAAAATAAGAACACAAGATTTATAGTGGTTCGGTCGACTCGACCTACGTCCACTCCTTGGAGGCACCCTCCAAGTATTGCACTACAAAACGTGACTCTCCTTTAGCCCCCACGGCTTGGGGGAGAAGCCCTTACAAGAACCTCCTTTTTGCCACCCCGGCAAGGTAGAGAACCTACCTCCTTTTGCTTCCTCCTGAAGCTGGCAGAGAACCACAACCAAAAGAAAACTCCTTACCTCTACCAACCCTTCCACGGACGAGAAACTCTAGACGAAAGACAAGCAGAGCGATCCTTGAAGCAACCCTTGTGAATCCCCCTCACAAGCTCCCCCTCACAAGATCCTCTCTCTCTCCCTCTCTCTTTTTCTCTCCTCAAGGTCTTCTCAGGTCAAGGCAGAAGCCAAAGGTCTTCTAAAATGTTTGGACAAGAGCTATTAAATAGAAGAGCTCTCAAGGAGCTCATTAATTGCAAGTAGCCGACTTTATCGTCCCGGCTGATCTGGACATCGGCCTGGCCGATCAGTACAAATCAAAGAAGATCGGCCAGAGCATCGCCCTGGGAACAGTCCTGGACGATTGAAATTTAGCTTGATCGTCCCGGACGATCATAAGATCGTCCTGGCCGATTAGTTCAAATCAGACGCAAATCGTCCTGAGCATCGCCCTGTTTATGACCTGGCCGATATTTATTGTCCTGAAGCAACTCAAGGATTTTGAATGTATCGTCCTGGCCGATCCTGCGATCGTCCAGGATGATATGATCATATCAATCATCCTTAATTACTCCCTTGATTTCCTGATCAATTAAGGCATAATTTGGTAATTTCGTCCAGGCCGATATGGGGATCGTCCTGGCCGATAATTTAAAAATACAGTATACCTTAACTGTCTAAGGCGGCTACTTCTTTCTGTTTTGAGCTTATCGTCCTAGCCGATACACGTATCGTCCAGGCCGATATGTTAATGTCGGCTGCCTTAATTAAGAATCCTTAATTAGACTTTCTGTTTTAAGCTGATCGTCTAGGACGATATGAATATCGGCCTGGCCGATGTGGGCAAAAATAGAAATTCTAAGTCTCTCAAGTGTGTGTGTGTAGGTTTACTTAGCATCAGTCTCTTTGACCATTACAAGTAGACTCAAAAAGAGAAAAAACAAAAGTACAGACTGACTCAACCCTAAACCTACGCTATTTTGAACTTGGCTTCTTCATGATCGTCCGGTCTTCGATTCCTGAAAAGTTAGAAGCAACAAGTAGTTCAAGAGAAGTAGTGTTTGTCAATCATCAAAACACAAGCCATGAAAATATAGATTTGCAACAATCTCCCCCTTTTTGATGATGGTAAAACACTACGAAAAAATAGCAAAAGATTTCAGGATTGATGAAAAGAGGAATCTTATACACTTCTCCCCCTTTTGACATATCAAAAAGAAGGGTAAAAGAAAGCAAAGCAAAAGAGATCCTCCTTAATTTTTTTTTTTTTTACCAAGGCATGAACATGATATAGTATTCCATGTGATTGATTCAAAAAAAAAATTTGTGAGTTAATGTGTTAATAAGCTCATCAATCTATGGAATAGTAGAATATCCGATCATGGCTACCCTTAGCTCAGACATTTTTTAGGGTAGAATCGTCTTTTGAAATCAATGACCTAACTCAAGGATTTAATTGGATATGAGAAAAAGGAATCCACCTATCACTTGGTTTAAGAAAAAAAACCATCTTCATACAATAATGAGGTAAAGTAAATTTGTCACAATCGCAAGTTAATCGAAGTCAAGTCTTTGATAACCAACACTTCTAAGTTCTAAAAGATTTAAAAAGAGAGAGTAGCTTGCTTTGGAGTGGGCTCATTTTATGCCTTTTGTCAATATCATGGCGCTTTGCGCATTTTTTTTTTGTTCAATTTTTGGCGTCTTTGCGCATCTTTTGTTGGCATCATTGGCCGAATTTTATTCTTTTTGCAAGCTATATTCTCTTTTATAATCTTTTAAAGACAAAGTTGTGAATATATCTTCTCATATATTAGAGAATAGGAGCACTCTCTCTTACAAAAGGAAGAGTTATCACAAGCAGAATTAATAATCAAGGACAAGAGTAACGAGAAATTTTGATGTGATAAAAAGACTTTAAACATTATAAGTATAAGATAGATTTGCTTAAGCAAGTTTAAGACAAGATCGCAATTCCATCACCAATCTTTAACTTGAGATAGATTTTTTATTAGAGAAGAAAACTATGCCACTAAAATAGGTTAGAGAAAGAGACACAATCACAAAATATTCCTACCATTTAAGAGATTGAGTAGATAAAAACATATTGACTACAAATTTCCAACGACAAGGACAAGGAATATAATACCATATTAGCAATGGTTATGAAAACTAAGTAAAGAGAAGGAAAAAGAAAAGTAAAACACACAAAAAAAGCTAAAACAACAAAAAGGAAACAAAAGTAAACGAAAATAAAAAGCAAAAGAAAAACAAAAGAAAATAAAAAGTTTTCATGCATTTATGTCAATCACACCCAACCTGGTCCTTAAAGAGCTGAAAGTATCGAAGGCCAGTGGTTTAGTGAAGATGTCTGCCAGTTGATTTTCAGTTGTCACATGGTGTAACTCAATGTCTCCCTTAGTCACATGATCTCTAATGAAATGATGCCTAATGTCAATGTGTTTAGTCCTTGAATGTTGGATAGGATTCTTAGAGATGCATATGGCACTAGTATTGTCACAAAAGATTGAGATGGTACTTACATGTAATCCTAAATCCAATACCTGTTGTTTTAACCAAAGGACTTGGGCCACACAACTTCCAAGAGCAATGTATTCAGCTTCAACAGTGGAAAGAGCAACAGAGTTTTGCTTCCTACTAGACCAAGAGACCAAAGATTGTCCAATGAATTGACAAGTTCCAGAAGTGCTCTTTCTATCCACCTTGCATCCTGCAAAATCAGAGTCAGAAAAACCAATAATCTCAAAAGAAGTGCTATGTCTAGGGTACCAAATCCCTAATCCTTGTGTCCCCAAAAGATATCTAAAAATCATTTTAACAGCAGTCATGTGGGATTTCTTAGGGTCAGCCTGAAACCTAGCACAGAGGCAAACACTAAACATGATGTCAGGTCGGCTCGCAGTCAAGTAAAGTAAGGATCCAATCATGCCTCTATACTTCTTCTGATCAACAGACTTACCACTTGGGTCCTTGTCCAATGGAGCACTAGAAGTCATGGGAGTGTTAATTGGCTTGGCTTTGTCCATCTCATATTTCTTCAAAATGTCCTTTTATGTATTTTGTTTGATTTAGAAAAGTTCCATCCTCCAATTGTTTTATGCTAAACCCCAAAAAGTAAGACAATTCTCCCATCAAACTCATCTCAAACTCTCTACTCATTGTTTTAGAAAAATCATCACACAAACTTTTATTAGAAGATCCAAAGAGTATGTCATCCACATAAATCTGAACAATGAGTAAATCATCTCCAACTCTCCTAAGAAAAAGGGTGGTGTCTACACTTCCCTTGACAAACTCCCTTTCTAGTAAGAATGTGCTAAGCCTCTCATACACATGATTTGGAAATTGGGAGCTCTCAAAACCTGGAGGTTGTTCTACAAACACATCTTCTTTTATCTCCCCATTTAAAAAGGCACTCTTGACATCCATTTGAAAAAGCTTAAATCCTTTATAACAGGAAAAGGCTAATAGCACTCTAATGGCTTCCAATCTAGCTGCAGGGGCAAAAGTCTCCTCAAAGTCTATCCCTTCTATTTGATTGTACCCCTTAGCCACCAATCTTGCTTTATTCCTCACCACCACTCCTAAATCATTCACTTTGTTCTTAAAGACCCACTTTGTTCTAACTACACTTTGTCCTTTAGGTCTTTCCACAAGTTCCCAAACATCATTCCTAACAAATTGATTCAACTCTTCTTGCATTGCTAAAATACAAAACTCATCAGAAAGGGCTTGGTTAATGGTGGTGGGTTCAGTCATAGAAATAAAGGCAGAGTGATTCACCTCCTTCCTAAGTCCATGTCTAGTCTTAACTCCACTAGAAGGGTCTCCTAAGATCAAATCCTTGGGGTGACTTGTAGAGTATCTCCAATCTCTAGGCAAAGTGTGTGAAGTTTCTCCCCTTTCAACAAAGTGCTCTACTCCTTGGGTGACACCTTCTACTCCTTCATTACTTAGGTGCTCACACCCCTTCCTCAAATTCTCTACTCCACTAGTAATCTCTCCAATATCATCATCTTCTACTCCATGTTTCTTAGGCTCAGACTCATCAAAAACTACATGGGTTGTCTCTTCCACCATTAAAGTTCTCTTGTTAAACACCCTAAAAGACTTCCCAACACTAGAATATCCCAAGAATACTCCCTCATCAGATTTAGGATCAAATTTTTCCAAGTGAGATTTCCCATTATTGTGAATGAAAACCTTACAACCAAAGACATGAAGGTGGGAAAGATTGGGTGTCCTACACTTAAGGTTCTCATAGGATGTCTTGTCTAATTTGGCTCTAACATTCACCCTATTCAACACATAACAAGCTGTGTTAACCGCTTCAGCCCAAAAGTATTTTGGAAGTGAATACTCAGCAAGCATGGCTCTAGCGGCTTCCACCAAGGTCCGGTTCTTCCTTTCAGCTACCCCATTTTGCTGAGGGGTCCTAGGGGCTGAAAAATTGTGACTAATCCCCTTGTCCTCACAAAAATCTCCAAATTTTTCATTTTCAAATTCTCCCCCATGATCACTATGGATGGTCAAAATCTCACAACCTAGCTTCTTCTGAATCCAAGCAGAAAATGTTTTAAACTCCTCAAAAGACTCATTTTTATGTGAAAGAAATCTAGTCTAAGTGAACCTCGAGTAGTCATCAACAATCACAAAGTCATAGACTTTCCCTCCCAAACTAGCCATGCTAATGGGTCCAAACAAATCCATGTGAAGGACTTCTAAAGGTTTAGAGGTGCTAATGTCCTTGATGGGGTGAAAAGTGGAGTGGACTTGCTTTCCTAGTTGACAGGCATCACAAAGGTGGTCTTTTGTAAACTTAAGTTTGGGGACACCTCTAACTAGATCTTTTTGGGTCACTTTCCTAAGGGTTTTCATACTTGCATGACAAAGCCTCCTGTGCCACAACCAAGAATCATCAATCACAGTTTTTAAGCAAAAAGAAGCAGCACATTCAATGTTATTTAAATCAAGCATAAAGACGTTGTTGATCCTCTTTCCCTGCAAAATAGTGTTGTTACTTAAACTTATAATGCATGAATCCGTAAAGAACTGCACGATGAAGCCTTTGTCACAGAATTGACTGATACTGAGCAAGTTGTGCTTCAATCCATCTACAAGCAAAAAATTTTTAATCATAAGGTTCTTGGAATTGCCAATTATACCTGCTCCTACCACCTTCCTGGTGGTGTTGTCTCCAAGAGTAACCTTGCCTCTAGTCCTGGACTCTAGTATAACAAACTGGCTAGCATCACCAGTCATATGTCGAGAGCATCCACTATCCAGGTACCACATACTCTCACGAGGTCTTTTGTGAGAGCCCTCCTGCAAAATTATCAAATGTTAGATTTAGGAACCCAAGCAGATTTGGGTTCCTTCTTATGAAGAGAAGAATGCAATGCGTGTGTGGTATGCTGTGGATCATGCACCTTAGGTCTCCACACCCAATGTGTACTATGGTGAATCATGTAAGTGTGTGAGATGTGTCCTAGCGTGCCACATGAAAAACATCTAACTCCAGGAAAGGGATTTCTTAAGTGATTTGAGTTATAATGCCTCTTCCTAGGTTTTGGCAATTGATCAAAAGTAGATATCATCCTAGTTTTATTACATGCTTCTAAATCATTTTGAATCTTCAAATTTGTGCTTTTTAAAACTTCATTTTCAATCCTCAAATTTTTCTCTATCTCTTTAGACTTCTTAAAATCTGATTCAAGTGATGTGTGTGTTATTTTTAATGCATCAAGCTCTTCAACTAACTCACCATGATTTTTATTTAACTCATCAAATTCATCAAGTAAAGTCATGTGATTTGAATCAATTGTTTGATGGTCTTTAATTAAAATTTCATGCTCTTTTTATAGATTTAAAAATTCTAGTTTTAAGCTAGCATGAGTTTTCTTTAATTTCCTATATGATGTATGAATTTTCTTTGAGACTTCAAGAAGTTGATCGTAGGAAAGTTCACATACCTCTTCTTGATCACTTTGATCTTTTCCCATGAAACACAAGTTTATAGTTTCTTCCTCTGGTTCAGTCTCAGAGGAGTCAGTACCAGATTCTGCCCAAAAGCTCCTTTGGTTTTTCTTCTTGTCCTTCCTTGACTTGGCTTTCTCCTCACTGTTTTCCTTTTCTTTGCTTGAATGATTTTGAAGTGTAGGGCAATCGGCTTTCACATGTCCAGGTTTCCTGCATTCAAAACAAACAACATCAGAAGATCCCTTAACATATTTGTGATCCTCACCTTTCCTCCAACTTTGATGATGCTTTTGTTTCTTCCTTAGAAAGCTTTTGAATTGCCTTGTGATGAAGGTAATTTCATCGCTTTCAGACCCGGAAGATTCAGAATCCGATTTGTGCGCCTTCAGTGCGATTGTTTTCTCCTTTTTCTTCTCACCTGCATCAAGATTTCTTTGATTCACCCCTTGCTCATAAGCAAAGAGTGAGCCAAGTAAGTTATCAATAGAATAGGTGTTCAAATCTTTAGATTCAGTAATGGCAGTAGTTTTTGCATCATAAGACGAAGGCAAGCATCTCAAAATCTTGTTAACTTTTTCATAATTTGAAAGCTCTTTTCCTAGTGCATGCAATGAAGTAACAATCTGAGTAAACCTAGTGTACATGTCAGAAATCGATTCATGAGGTTTCATACGAAAAAGTTCGTAGTCATGCAAGAGATTGCTTAAACAGGATTGCTTAACTTCATTAGTACCTTCATAGGTGATGCATAATTTATCCCAAATCTCTTTACCAGTTTTGCAAGTTGAAACACGCATGTAATCCTCAGATTTCAAAGCACAGAAAAAACAGTTCGAACACTTTGCATTTAATTGAGCCAAATCACGTTCATTGAAAGTCCATTCAGTAAAAACAACTTCAGTTTTAATACCATTAATTTCACGAGAAGGTGGAGAATAACCTTTTTGAATAAGCATCCACATGCGATAATCAGTACATTGTAAAAACGTTTACATGCGGGTTTTCCAAAAATCAAAAGGTAGGTTATCGAACAGGGGAGGTCGGGTAATGGAATACCCTTCCGTAGTGTTACGATTCCCAATGTTAGCCATGGATCAAATTCAAAAAGTTTTCAAACTTAAATTTTTGAATCCCGCTCTGATACCACTTGAAAGTTCGTTCGGGATGTTAAACCCTATGAACTTAGTCCCAAGCTAACCAAGAGGGGGGCTGAATTGGTATTTAAAAAACTTTTAAGACAAAGAAATAAAAACACAAACCAAATCACACCACAAGAAATTAATGCGGAATTAAAAAGGTGCGGAAGCAAAAATAAGAACACAAGATTTATAGTGGTTCGGTCGACTCGACCTACGTCCACTCCTTAGAGGCACCCTCCAAGTATTGCACTACAAAACGTGACTCTCCTTTAGCCTCCACGGCTAGGCGGAGAAGCCCTTACAAGAACCTCCTTTTTGCCACCCCGGCAAGGCAGAGAACCTACCTCTTTTTGCTTCCTCCTGAAGTTGGTAGAGAACCACAACCAAAAGCAAACTCCTTACCTCTACCGACCCTTCCACGGACGAGAAACTCCAGACGAAAGACAAGCAGAGCGATCCTTGAAGCAACCCTTGTGAATCCCCCTCACAAGCTCCCCCTCACAAGATCCTCTCTCTCCCCCTCTCTCTTTTTCTCTCCTCAAGGTCTTCTCAGGTCAAGGCAGCAGCCAAAGGTCTTCTAAAATGTTTGGACAAGAGCTCTTAAATAGAAGAGCTCTCAAGGAGCTCATTAATTGCAAGTAGCCGACTTTATTATCCCGGCCGATCTGGACATCGGCCTGGCCGATCTGGACATCGGCCTGGCCGATCAGTACAAATCAAAGAAGATCGGCCAGAGCATCGCCCTGGGAACAGTCCTGGATGATTGAAATTTGGCTTGATCGTCCCGGACGATCATAAGATCGTCCTGGCCGATTAGTTCAAATCAGACGCAAATCGTCCTGAGCATCGCCCTGTTTATGACCTGGCCGATATTTATCATCCTGAAGCAACTCAAGGATTTTGAATGTATCGTCCTGGCCGATCCTGCGATCGTCCAGGACGATATGATCGTATCAATCATCCTTAATTACTCCCTTGATTTCCTGATCAATTAAGGCATAATTTGGTATTTTCGTCCAGGCCGATATGGGGATCGTCCTGGCCGATAATTTAAAAATACAGTATACCTTAACTGTCTAAGGCGGCTACTTCTTTCTGTTTTGAGCTTATCGTCCAAGCCGATACACGTATCGTCCAGGCCGATATGTTAATGTCGGCTGCCTTAATTATGAATCCTTAATTAGACTTTCTGTTTTAATCTGATCGTCTAGGATGATATGAATATCGGCCTGGCCGATGTGGGCAAAAATAGAAATTCTAAGTCTCTCAAGTGTGTGTGTGTAGGGTTACTTAGCATCAGTCTCTTTGACCATTACAAGTATAGTCAAAAAGAGAAAAAACAAAAGTACAGACTGACTCAACCCTAAACCTACGCAATTCTGAACTTGGCTTCTTCATGATCGTCCGGTCTTCGATTCTTGAAAAGTTAGAAGCAACAAGTAGTCCAAGAGAAGTAGTGTTTGTCAATCATCAAAACACAAGCCATGAAAATATAAATTTGCAACAGAAATGAAATTAATTCATTTCTAATTCAATGGTGAAGATTATTATCGATTATATGGATTTGTATAAGAGATAGAATGACAAAGGAAAAAATAGTGAGTTTTTTAATTGGCGAAATTGCATCTCTTTTCAATTTATTTTAGCACACTTCGTGCTTTTTGTCAGTTTGGGCTAATTTTTTTACCTCTTTTCACTTTGGTAAATATTGAACATCTTTTTAAAATTTAGCATGCTTTGTGCATTCTTTTTTTTTTTTTTTTTACTTTTCCATTTTTTGAATATCATAATATATCTTAAATCATATTTTAATAGGTAAGAAAAAATAAACACATTGAAAAAGAAATAAAACAAAAATATATCATCTATTTTATAATAATTATAGCTAAGTAATACTTGTCTGTAAGAACATAAAATTGATCTTCTAATCTATATCAAGTCATAATTTAAATTTAAATTTTGAGAGATTAAGTTTTGCAAGTGAATTAATTTATAGAGGAAAGTAATTCAAAATCTCATTCTTAAATAACTTATCTATAAATTTAAACATTTCAAGAAGAGAATTTTCAATGCATGTCAACACATCATTCCTTATTTTTATTCCTCATTCTAAACACATACAAATAATAATCATCATGCTGGAAACTGAAATCATAATAAGAACACATGAAATCACAAAAAAAAAAAAATATCTCAAGAACTAGTTTAAAAATCTCATCAGTAAGTACAACATAGAAGTATAACTAATATCCTGAGGGTCCTTGATTTGGAGGTGGTGGAAGGTTGAAAACCATAAAATAACTATTGATTATAACTGCATTAGTGTTAACCAAGTCAAATTGCCCTCAGATCCACCTTATATCTTCATTATGTCTCACATCCTACTGGTTAAGATGAGTCTTAATTTGTTCAAAATATTAATCAAAATGAGATTCTAGTCTACCAAAGTGTTAGACCATTTATTGATAAAAATTTTGGTTGGGTCTAGGTGCAGGTGTAAGGTGCAGGAGCTAAGGCTCCTTCTCTCTCTAAATCTTCTCCCTCAAAACTTTGATCCCATTTAAAAAATACCCAAAAAGAATCATTGGTAAGGAAAATGGGAAGTTCAATGGGTTGATCAGGATGGATTTGGTTGTACTTTTTCTCTAAGACATAGGAAATTAAGTGTCATAAGGCAACATTTTTCTTCCTCTTATTGTGAGGAAGTCCAATATCAAAAAGTTTGTAAATGTAGTCCATGATAAGTTTGGCTTCATCAAAAGAAGTTTTAGTAATATGTGATAGTGGACAAAAGAGGAGTCAAATTTATACAATCACCAGAGTTGGGAATTATAGGGGTTCTCAAAATGTGTTGGATGATCTTGGCATTCTGGTTAATGGTATAAACACAAGAAAGATGGCTTACTTGTGCTACACCACTAAGAGTATGATTTATTTACAATGAATCAAAGTCTGCTTTAGAAGTTAAAGTGTGTGCTTTAACTCCTTGGGTTCTAAGGTGAAGAAAGTTGCCTAGATCTTCCTTAGTTATCTCAATATGCTGCTTAAAGACATAAGAGGTAATCCTAATGTGATCTTGGTTTACCTTCACGTTTGCAAGAAATGTTTGAAAAGTTTCTTGATATTAGGCATAAATCAAGGTAAGGATAAAGGAAAATTGGGTTGAGGAAAAAAGTGGCATAATAGAGAAGTTAATGTCACTTTGAATGAGGAGTCGAGACGGGGTAATTTTGGCTGCAAGTAATGGAAAAAAGCTTCCTCATTCTCCTTTGAAAGAAAGTTGCCATCCCTATCAGATCAAGAGGAAGAGCCCTTGGAAGTGTGAGGATGTTTGCTAAAATTGGCCATTCCTATGGTTTGGACTCGAGAAGGTTTGAAATTGAAAGTGAATGTGAAGAAAAAACTTATCCGAGACCTTTCTATTCAATGAAAGATGACTTATTGTATAATATGAAATTGAGAAAGTACATACAATTTTAAAATCATATAGGATGAAATATATTTCATACATATGAATTAAAATGACCAAAAAATGAAACAACTTTTCATAAAATGCCATTCTTGAGGCATCATTTCATACTTGCTTTTTCACCAAATGATCATACATATGAACACCTATTAAAGATCATTCTATGATGGCAAGGGTCATCCACATGAGAAACTGACAATAGGATGATACAGGTGAAATGCAATTTCGTACGTACGATTTGACAAAAATAACTAAACATTTAGAAAACCATCCCAAATTATAAAAATGAAAAAACTACATTACACATATGATGATGACATCATATAATATTAAATACATTAAGAAACTCAGTCTTGCATGCTCAACAAAGAAAAGATACCATGTATACGCTACAAAATTCGTACGGTACAAAAAATTCGTATATCACAATGAGAACACTTAAAATATAACATTAAATATAGAGAACCTTTTCAAACACCAATCTCTCAAGATCCGATGATATGCTACCAGTAAAAACAAAAACTAAAAATACAAAACTAATTCAAGAAAAACAAGCCAAAATAAATAAAACAAAAATACAAACATATAAACTCCAACAAATGATCCAAGAAATAAACAAACACACCAATATATTACAAAACAAAATTGTAAACATTTAATTTAAGCATTAAGATCAATCACACCAAATCTGGTTCTTAAGGTGCTAAATGTGTCAAAAGCTAGTGATTTTGTGAAAAAGTTTGCAAATTGATTCTCAGTAGCAACATGATGCAATTCAATTTCTTCTTTAGCCACATGATCTCTAATGAAGAGATGTCTAATATTAATATGCTTTGTTTTAGAATATTGAATAGGATTCTTTGAAATGCATATGACACTTTGATTATCACATAAATTAGAATAGTGCCAATAGAAATTCCTAAGTTAATCAATTATTATTTTAACCAAAGAACTTACGCCATACAACTACCTAAGGCAATTAATATTGCTTCAGTAATAGAAAGGGATACTGAATTATATTTTTTCTTAGACTAAGAAACTAAAGAGTTTTCTATGAATTGATAAGTTTTAGAAGCACTTTCTTCATCAACCTTACATCCTACAAATTTTGAATAAGAATATCAAATGATTTCAAAAGAAGAGCTATGCTTAGGATACTAAATCCCTAAGTTATGAGTTCCCAAAAGATATCTAAAAATAGTTTTATCTGCTGTTAAATATTATTCCTTTGGATCAGATTGAAATATAACACATAAACAAACACTAATTATGATAGCTGGTTTACTAGCAGTCAAATAATGCAATGATCTAATTATTCCTCTAAATTTCTTTTGATTAATAGATTTTCTCTTAGAGTTCTTATCTAACTACACTGAGAAACTCATTGGTGTAGTCACTAGTTTAGTATTATCCATTTCATATTTCTTGATAATGTCCTTAATAGATTTCACTTGACAAAGAAATATTCCTTCCTTATTTTTCTTTATGCTAAAACTAAGAAAATAACTCAAATCTCCCATCTAATTCACCACTTTTTTTGAAAAATCATCACAAAGGCTTTTATTGATTGATCCAAATAAGATATCATTAATATATATTTAAATAATGAGCATATCATCTCTTATCCTTTTTGAAAAGAGAGTGATATCCACACTTCCTTTAGTAAATGATCTTTATAATAGGAAAGGGCTTAACCTCTCATACCAAGCTCTAGATGCCTTTCTTAGTCCATATAATGCCTTTTTTAATTTAAACACTTTTTTTAAGAATTTTGATTTTTCAAAATCTAGAGGTTACTCAATATAAACATCCTCTTATATAATCTCATTAAGAAAGGCACTCTTGATAAAATTTAAAACCATTAAAATAGTCAATTTTTAGTAAAATAATTATCACTTTAGGTCTGGCTATAGGGGAAAAAGTTTCTTCAAAATCAATTCCTTCTATTTGATTATACCCCTTTGTCACCAATCTTGTCTTATTTTTAATCACAATGACTGAATCATTTAATTTATTTTTGAATACCTACTTAGTTCTAAAAATAATGTGATCTTCTACCTTTTAGTCAATCTCAAACATCATTTCTAACAAATTAATTCAATTCTTCTTGCATGAAAAAAATCTAAAATTCATCTAAAAGTATTTGATTTATATTAGTAGGTATAACCATCGATATAAAGGCAGAATGGTTCACTTTTTTGCTAAGTTCATGCCTAGTTCTAGCACCCTCACTAGGTTCATCTAAAATGAATTCAATAGGGTGGCTCTCAGAAAATATCAATTATCTAGGCAAAGGATTTTATGTTCTAACATCCTCTTCCAAATTTGTCTTTAAGTTCCTTGGGGGATATTTTCAATATATTCTTCCTCCAACCTTGGCTCTTCCAAAATACTAGATTCATCAAACACAATATGTGTTATCTCCTCAACTACTAAAGTTCTCTTGCTAAAAACCCTATAGGATTTGCCAACATTAAAATATCTTAAAAAAATTCCTTCATCAGATTTAAGATCAAATTTTCCTAAATGAGTTTTACCATTATAGTGAATGAACACCTTACATCCAAAAACATACAAATATGTTAGATTTGGTATTCTCCACTTAAGAAGTTCATAGGATGTCTTATTCAATTTAGATCTAATATTCACCGTATGTAGTACATAACAAGTTGTATTAACCACTTCAGTCAAAAAATATTTAAAAAGTGAATATTCAACCAATATGGCTTTAGCAGTTCTATCAAAGTTCTATTTTTTTTCTACTATCCCATTCTGTTAAGGGAGTTCTAGGTGTTGAAAAATTGTGATTAATTCCTTATTCTTTATAAAAATCTTTAAATTTCTCATTTTCAAACTCTCCTCCATAATCACTTTGAATTGACAAAATTTCAAATCCTAGTTTCCTCTGAATCCAAGTAGAAAAATTTCTAAATTTCTCAAATGATTCATTTTTATAAAATAAAAACTTATTGTAAGTGAATCTAAAAAAATCATCAACTATTATAAATTCAAATACTTTACCTTATAGACTTACAATGTTAACCGGTCCAAGAAGATCCATGTGAATGATTTCTAACAATTTGCTAGTTCTAAGATCCTTAATGGAATGAAAGTAGGACTTCACCTATTTACTTAATTGACATGAATCGCACATGTGATCCTTAGTGAAGTTAGTTTTAGCTCTCCCTCTAACTAACTTTTTTTGGGTAATCTTCCTATGATTTTTCATGCTTGTGTGACAAAATATTTTATGCCATAACCATGATTCATTAGTAATTATTTTGAGTCAAAAAGTATTAGAAGATTTAACAAAGTTTAAATCAAGCATAAAAAAAATACACATTATTTATCCTATTTCTATGCAATATATCAATTCTATTTTGGCTTACAATGTAACTTGTAGGAAAAAATTTAACACTATATCCCTTATTACAAAGCTAACTAATATTCTATAAGTTATGCTTTAATCCTTCAACCAATAATATATTTTTAATGAAAAATTATTCTGGTTGCCAATCATACTTGTAACTACCACTTTCTATGTGGTATTATCTCTTAATGTAATCCTGCTTCTATTCCTAGCTTTTAGCGATATGAATTGTGTTATATCTCCAATCATATGCTTCAAACATCTATTGTGGTAGATACTAAATACTCTCATGAGGTCTTGTATGAGAGCGTTTGTACAAAATGATCAAACATTAGACTTGGGAATCCAAATAAGTTTGGGTTTACCTTTTGGCAATATAATCTAGATGCATGTTTGATATGTTATAATTTATACATCTTAGGTCTCCACATTATATATACTTTATTATAAATAGTGCATTTGTGAGAGATATGACCAATCAATCCATAAGAAAAATATTTAACTCTAGGAAAAGGATTTATCAATCTATGTGAGTTATATTATCTTTTCCTAGGTTTTGAAATTTTAGCCTTCTGATTAGGATTAAAAAATTATTCAGGTGTAGGGGGTGTCCTATTTTTCATAAGAGCTTTCAGTTCCACTTTAAAACATGAGTTAGCACTTTCCAAAATAGTATTGTTAACTCTTAATTCATATTTTGTTTGATATGATTCATCTATAGATGCTTTAAAATTATTTTCAAGTTCAGTATATGATGATTTTAATAGTTCATATTATTTGTTCAAATTATCAAACTCATTTAAGAATTTCATGAGGTTGCTATCAACTAATATATGATTATTCCTAAAGATTTCATGCTGTTTTTGTAAATTTAAAAATTCTAAGTTCAACTTAGCATATTTCTTTTTGAGTTTTCTATATGCAGTATAAATTTTCTCAAAAACTTCAAATAACTCATTGTATCTTAAGTCATATACCTCCTCTTAATCTGACTAATCAAGCTTATCAGCTATTAAACATAAGTTCATGACTTCCTCCTATGCTTTTATTTCTAAGGAATTTAAAGCTAAGTCTACCTAGAATGCTCTCAACAAACTCTTCTTGCTCTTCCTTACATTGGTTTTCTCCACAACCTTTTCCTTACTAGCATTAGATTTGAGATTCAGGCATTTAGATTTAATATACCCAGGGTTCTTGTATTCATAACAAATCATGTCATTTGAAACTTTTGTATTTTATGGAACTTACTTTTTGTTTCAATGTTGACATCTACATTTCTTTCTTCTAAAAAAACTTTTGAATTGCCTAGTCATTAAGGTAATATCATCTTCATCCTCAGGTTGAGACTAATAACTTTTTGAGTTATCCACTTTCAATGTAATATTTTTCTCCTTTTGTTTGTCACATGCATTAATTTATCTTTAAGTCACTTCTTTCTCGTAAGCAATTAGTGATCTAAGAATACTATCAATAGAATAAATATTTAAGTCTTTTAACTCAGTTATTATATTTATATTTGCATTATAAGTAGTTTGGAAAATAATAAATAAATTTATTTACTTTTTAAGAATTCGTTAGTTCCCTTCCTAAAGAATATAATGAGGTGACTATGTATGTGAAATAAGTATACATGTCATTAATTGATTCATTTGGTTTCATGTGAAACAATTCATAATCGTATAGTAGAATGTTCAATCTAGATTATTTTACCTCATTAGTTCCTTCATATGTAATGCAAAGTCTATCCCAATTTTCTTTTCCAATTAAATAGGTTGAGACACATATATAGTGCACACACAAAAAAATCTTTAAACATTATGTTTCTAATTGAGCTAAGACTTTTTCTTCTACTCTCTAGTCAGTAAATAGTGCTTCAGTCATAATGCCATCTACAAGTTTAGTTGGTCCAGTGTAGCCTTCCTATATTAAAATCTATATAAGATAGTCAAGCGATTGAAGAAAAGTAGATATACATATTTTTCAAAAATCGAAAGGGTTGTTATCAAATAATGAATAGTATAGTGATCGAATATCCTTTTGGTGCATTTTGGTTTCCAAAAGTAGCCATGATCATTTTCAAAAAGTTATCTAAACCTTAGTTTTTAAAAGTAAGCTCTGATACCACTTGAAAGTTCAAATAGGTTGTTAGACATAATAGATTTGTCCTAAGGCTAACCAAGAGGGGGTGAACTGGTTCTGGTAATTTTAAAAAAACTAATTTAAGATTTTATACCAATAATAAATTTTCTCAAAAAGTATTTTTCAACCACAAATATTAAACATACAGAAATATAAAAAACATTAATAAGTAAAGACAAAAGAATACCAAATTTTGTAGTGATTCAGCCAACTAGACCTATATCACCTCCCTGAAAACTCTCTCTTTAAGTATTGCACTATACAAAAGTGACTCTTCTTTTGCTCCCACAGTAAGGTAGAGAAGCCCTTACAATTAACCACTCTTCCACTAATTCCCAGTGCGATAGAGTATCATCATCCTTTTTCACCCTCTTAGTGACAGTAGAGAACTGGCATCCTTTCTTACCCTCTTGGCGATGGCAGAGTACTGATGTCCTTTCTCACCCTCATGGTGATGGCAGAGTACCAATGTCCTTTCTCATCCTCCTAGTGATGACTGAGTACCTACGTTCTTTCTTACCTTCCAGGTGATGGCAGAGTATTGACATCTTATCTCACCCTCCTAGTAACGGTAGAGTACCAGATCTTCTCTAAAGATCTTCTCTCAAGAGTCTTTAAAGAAGTAGGGAAGATATTCGAAAAACATACAAAAAGATACTCACCTTTGGGTAACCTTGTGAATCCTTCACAATTTTTACTTATAAGATCTCTCAATCTTCACTCCCAAACACTCTCACTCTCGCTCTCTAAGAAAATTCACATAAGAAGTATTGAAAATAAGTTTATAGGACTCTTATATATAAAAAATCAGATAAGTCATCCAAAAAACTAAAAATTTCAAGTTAGACGTACTTAGATCATACAGTATGATCGTACTTCATACATACAAATAATTTAAAAAATCCATGTACGATCCTATATAAATTGATTTCATACTCTGGCAATCATATGTATGAACTGACATCATACTGTATGAACGGTTCAAAATTGAACAAGTTCATCCGGTACGATTCTGTATGAACCCATTACGTACTTTGGTCATTATCAATACGAACTCTATATCATACAGTATGAACTATTTAAATCAAATCATGCTTCATATGGTATGAATATGGACATGCCCATTTCATACTCTAGATGTTATCTATATGAAATAATTTTCATATAGAATAAATAGTTCAAAAAATTTACTTATTCATATGGGATGAATTATTATATACACATTTTGTACTCTAGATATTGTCTATACCAAACTAATTTCATACAGTATGATTAGTTCAGAAAATGGTTAGCTCATGCGGGAAGAACTGGTACTTATTCTTTTCATTCTCTGGACATCATCTATATGAATCTAACTTCATACATTATAAATAGTACAAAAGAAAACTTTTAAGGTATGATTTGTTTAACTTCATTCTGGAGGAACACTCAGGTCAAATCATTCAGTATGATTCCAGAATCGTACAATACGATTACTTTAAAAAAAAATGACTCACTCTCCTAGTGTGTGTGTGCATGGTTACCTATTTACATTCACACTCTCTCAGACACACAAAAATAGAATAAGTTTATACTTCAATTACAATAAATCCAAATCTAATCTCTCTTGAAGTCTTCAGCAGTTTGAAGTATGATTTTCCTGAAATATTAGTATAGACAAATATCACAAACTAAACATATCAAATATATGTTAGGAGAAACATTAATCAACACAATAATATTTTGGTATCATCAAAAACTCATATGATATAAAAATATAGTTTTTAAAACTAAATTGTAACACAAGTTTCCAATAATTTTGATCTTGCTATGAGATGAAGTTTACCACAATTTTGTTCTTACTATTAAAAGTACATTTATTTCAATGGACTTATTAGTTGTATTGTGTTCTTTCTCTTCCGATTCTTCCTCAATCACTTCTCCTTCCAATAATTTTTCTTTGAGATCTTCTATTAGGACATCCTCCAAAACCACCCTAAAGCAATATTTTTTCCTTTCTTGAGGGAATTTTGTAGATTTTAATACATCAATTGTCACCTCTTGGTCTTGAATTCTTATAGTTAATTCTCCATTTTAAACAACAATCATAGCTTTTTCTATTGCTAAGAAAGGTCTTCTTAAAATAAGAAGCATTTCCCTATCTTCTTCCATATCTAAATAATAAAATCAATAGTGAAAATAAACTTATTAACCTTTATCAAAATATCCTCTATTACTCATTTTGGATAAGTAAAAGTTCTATCAGCCAATTCAAGAGTAACAAAAGTAGATTGAATATCTCCTATATCTATCCTCTTAAAGATGGATAAAGGCATGAGGTTAATACTAGATCCAAAGTCACATAAAGCTCTCCCATATAATTTAACTCAAATAGTTAAAGGAATGGTAAAACTCCATGGATCCTTAAGTTTTTGAAGAATTTTCTTTTGTAGAATGGAATTATATTCTTTGGTTAGTGCCACTGTTTTATAAACACAAATATTCCATTTCTTACTTAAAAATATCCTTCATAAATTTAGGATAAGTGGGCATTTGTTCTAAAGCTTCCAAGAAGGAGAAATTAATGTTTAATTTATTTAAATACTTCTAAGAACATTAAGAATTGTTTGTGAGAATTTCTTCTGATTAACCTCTTAGGGAAAGCAAGTGGTGGTCTTTTAAAAACTTATTAATAAATATTTTTAGGTTCTTTAATAAGTTCAAGTTTTTCATATGGGGTATTATTTTCTTGTTCTTCCTCTCTATCATCCTTATCCCGAGGTTGGACTTTCTCCTTATAAAGGTCTCCTAACCCTTTACCCCTTAAATTGGATATTATGAGTTTTTTCTACCAAGTTTTCATAATGAATCAACCTAGCCAATTGTCCTATTTGATCTACAGTTTTTTAAGAGCATTAGATTGATTATTCAACTGCCTTTCTAATTAGAGAATATTATTTTCCAAGGATTTCTTCATATTTCTTTCATGATATATTTATTCAAATTTTATAGGGCAGCGTAGCAACGCTGTATATCTTGGCGTAGTGGCACTATATCTCCTAAGATCACTATTAACTTTCAATTTAACCAATTTCTTAGAAATAGCAATAACTTGAATAGTTAAAATAGATACATTATCATTTTCATTAACTTTAACCACTCTCTTAGGATTCATCCTATAAGTAGGCCATTGAAAATTATGTATTATCATTTGTTCAATTAATTCATAAGCAACTTCAAAA
Source organism: Dendrobium nobile (assembly GCA_022539455.1). Classification (NCBI taxonomy): domain Eukaryota; kingdom Viridiplantae; phylum Streptophyta; class Magnoliopsida; order Asparagales; family Orchidaceae; genus Dendrobium; species Dendrobium nobile. The sequence goes on along the minus strand of CM039732.1, from coordinate 11,466,941 downwards.
GGATTTGACATCAAAGAACCTCCTACTACATCGCCAATTATGGTTCTAAGCGATCCTACCAATCCATTATAAAAAATTTGAATTATCAACCATTCAGGTAAGATATGGCGAGGGCACTTTCTAAGAATCTCCTTAAATCTTTCTAAATTCTCGTAAATAGATTCTTCTTCTAAATGAGTAAAAGAACTACTATCATTTCTAAGCATGGCAATCTTAGAAGGTGGGAAACATTTTCTTTGAAATTTGTGGATCAACTCATTCCATGTGATAATAGAGCTTGGATGTAAAAACTTTGACCATATTTTTGTCTTTTTCTCTTAAAAATATGGAAACAATCTAAGTCTAATGGCATCATCACTAACACTATTGTACTTAAATGTTACACAAATTTCTAAGAAACTTGCTAAATGTAGGTTAGGGTATTCAATGGGAGTTCCCCTAAATTGAGAATTTTATACCATCTAAATGATTGCATATTTTAATTCAAAATTATTTTCTTGAATGGATGCTCTATTTATGCTTTAGTAAATTTCATCTACTAAAGGGTTTACAAAATCTTGAAGATATATAGAATGATCTAACTTTTGAACAATGTCATCCATTTTAAAAATCTTTTTTGGTGGTTATAATTTTAGAAAGGGTTCTCTCAATTTTAGAATTAAAAAGTTGAACTTGTCTCCCCTCTATGTCTTGTAAGTATACAACCATAGATATACAATTAGTGAATTAAAATAAAAGAAAAAAATAGTATTGTAGTACAAATATATAATTTATTCAACAATATAGTAAATTAACAAATAAAATAAATTCTTCAATGCCAAAATCTTGATTTGGGCAACGGAGTAACCTAAAGAATTATGAAATTAATTTAGGGCTCTATCAATCCCTATATAATGCTTATGTTTAGTTTGATATAAAAATTATAAAAACCCACTTAATATATGCATGTATATGTGCCAAATCAAGTAAATAGTAATGAAGTAGAGTATCAATCCCATGAGGAAATGTTTACTGACAAATACTAGTACTATCTACTTCAACTATAATAATTATCCTACTCAATAAAAATAAATTTTGACATAGATTCAATCGCATATTTTAAAATAAAAAATAATTAAATAAAACACTATTGGGATAAATTATTTTGGATTGATGGAATATAAATAAAATATGTTTCCTAATGTTTCTCTTTTATATTGATGGTATTCAAAGCTTATGCATCACTGGCTCAATTAAGCATGAAGAGATGAAGGATAGATTATACTCTTCCAACCTCAATACCACTCTAAACTCTATAATTTGTCACCCTATGAAAATATTAGAAGAGTAAGTTAAGTATGCAATATTCAAAACCCTCATGATAATTCAATATAATAAATTTGATACATGTCAGACACTTTGGTTATACTTTCATCATGTCTGGTTATGTCTATTTTCCTTTTACTAGGCTATATATTACACCTGATATTAACTGCACATAAAACCACTATGTGCATTAATGAATACCTGATATATTAAAAACATCATGAAATTATTGATGAAGAGAACTCATCATTACTCATATTTCATTTGCACCATCTATATAAATTAGGGAATTTAGTCAAACATTAAGAATGAATGAAGCATATTCATTTTAATTAATTACGCAAAAGAAAGAAAGTGCAGAAGAAAATATATCACCCAATAGGTTCAATTATCTCATCTACACTCCTCCTGAAACTTATAGAATTCCTTTCACAAACACAAGTCAAACACTCTAATAGAATATATCTAGTACTTCTTTGAATTCTCCTAGTTTTCACTCCTAAGCAAAAATCAAAGAAGCACGGTTAAGATTGAAATTAAATAAGTGACCAAACTCTTTTACTAACATTACAGATAGACTATTGGTAGAAAAATATTTTTGTGGTGCGACGCTTATAACACTTACGTCGCGATGCCTATAAAATGAACTAATGCTACAGTTCATGGCCTGAACAGTTATAACTGTAGTGTCATGGCATTGCTGATAGTTAAGTATTACGACGTCTACTTGGCACTCCCTTGACTTAGCGGCAATGGAATATGGCATCATTACACTGTGTGGATAAAGATCGGGTTTACGACACTGACTCCTTTGACTTTATACCATTGGGCTAGTTAGATTAGCTTTATGGAACTTATATCTCTGATGCTGCAGCACTGTCAAATAGAGACTGGGTGCCACTATGTCCAAATTTGGTCAATCTGATAGTGTTAATGATGGCACCGCGACTATATTTTTTTGACACCATGGTGTTGTACCTTATGTTAATTTTTTCCCCTTTCATTTATTTTCCATAAAAAGAAAATTAATATATTTTTAATGATAAATTAACACATAAAATATATAATTATTTACACTTATCAATCAATCACCAAAGTATAAAGTATATCTTTTTGTAGAAAGAGTTGAATATAAGGCAAATAAGGTGGTTGGACCTTATTAAGAATTATGATCTCGATATTATTTATTATATCAAGAAAGCAAATATTATTAGTGAAGCTTTGACCAGGAAGTCAGTGGGAGCGGTTAGTTTGTTGAGTGCTAAGCAGGCTCTAATCAAAGAGATGTAGTGATTGGATTTAGAAGTGGTATTTCTACAAATGTATAAAGTGGGGTTCTTTAGCAGTTATTAATTAAGCCTTTATTACAAGATGAAATTCAGGAAGCTTAGAAAGTTGATGATGAATATTAAAAATTTCCTGATCATATTCAATTTGGAAAATGCCTAAATTGCAAGGTAATGATTAGGGCATTATTTTTTGTGGCTGGTGTTTATGAGTTCCTTTTGGTGGTGAGCTATGGAAAGAGATCTTATAGAAAGTTCATTATTCTAGCTATATTATTCATCTAGGCAGTAAAAAAAAGAATCCTAATTTTAGGATTATATTTTATGACTAAGTTTGAAGCATGAAGTGGTTGAATATGTCTCAAGATGTGATGCTTATGAGAGGGTGAAAGTTGAGCATCAAAAGACTAGTGGGTTATTACAACCATTGTTTATTCTTGAGTAAAAATGGGAAGAAATCACTATGGATTTTGCAATGAGATTCCACATATTGATGTAAGGTCATGATGTTATTTGGGTGATTATGGATAAATTGATGAAGTCTGCTCATTTCTTTCCCATCAAGCAAATTGATTATGTAGACAAGTTGGCCCAATTTTATGTGAAAGACATTATTCATTAGCATGAAATACCAAAAATTATTATTTAAGATCAGGATGGTAGGTTCACTTAAACATTATAAAGGGAGTTTAGGATGGTGTGGGGACACATTTGAATTTTATTACATCTTCTCATCCCCAAACATATGGTTAATTTAAAAAAGTAATTCAAGTTTTAGAAGATCTCTTAAGACTTTGTATTTCAGATCTTTGGTGGAAGTTAGGAAGATCATATCCCTTTGATAAAATTCATCTATAATAATAATTTTCAATCAAGCATTGGTATCCGTATGAAGCTCTATATGGAAGTTTAGAAATATATTATCTTATGAAGAACTTGGAGAAAGACTTATGATTAAGTCTAAGTTAGTGGATAGTATTACTAAATGGATTAACTAATAAAAAAAAGATTAGAGGCATCTCAAGATAGGAAGAGAAAGTATTTTGATCTCAAGAATAAGTTTATTAACTTCTAGGTTAAGAATTATGTATTTAAAAGTTAGTCTAATGAAGGAAATAAGTAGATTTAAGAAAGGTGGTAAGTTAAGCCCTCGATATATTGGACCATTTGAAGTGATTGAATAAATTGGTAAATATACTTATCAATTATCCCTGCCTAATCATATGTCTAATATGCATAATATCTTTCATTTATCTGTTCTAAGAAAATGGGTATCAAATGTGGAGTAAGAAATCCCTAAAGCAGAGTTAGAAGTGTAGCCTAATTTAACCTTTAAAGAGAAGCTTGGGCATATTTTAGCCTTTGATGTTAAACAGCAGAGGAATGAGAAACTTCTAATGATAAAAATTCTATGGAAACACCAATCAAAAAGAGATGTGAACTAGGAGAAAGAAGCGAGATGAGGCCTTTTTTCTCAACCTATTTGATTGAAAGGTCGAGGATAACATTTTTTGAAGGAGGAGAGAATGTAACAACCATCATTTGGAAGATAGGTAATTTGTCTCTTAAATGTAATTTATTTTAATTTAATCAATAATTATAAATGTTTTTTTAGTAGTTCAATGCTTAAAGTGTTTGAAAATGTGGGTCGAATAAGTGAAAATATAAAGTTTGGATTTTCTTCTATAAGCATTGTGGCGCTGGTTCCGAGCTTTGCGGTGCAACAGGCTACGGACTGTTATTTTTGAGGGTTTGGAGGGTAGGTATAATTAATAAGGTAATGTGAATGACCCCTAGGATAGATGGGGAGAGTTTGGGAGTTTTGGCTGGTAGAGCCACGCTTCGGCATTCTAACGGATTACTAGTTTTTAAAATAAAAATATTTAAATTCACTAGCAAAACACTCATTCACACCAACTTGCCAGAGAAGGAAGAGAACAAGAGGAGAGGAAAGAGAAGGAATTTTGTTTTGGTTTTGAGGTCCATAACTTGATTTTCAACCATTTGGGAACTTAGAGAAATTGCCCAGCTCAAGGTAGGTAACCCATACCCCATTTTATTTTCAATTCAAATAAGCAAAGTGGAAGTTATGTTTCCAATTAATTTTTCTTGAGTTTTATAATGGTTTCATCATATAACTTTTTATATGTTGCCTTATTGTTCGTTCTGAATGTTTTGGAAAAGATTCTTTACATATATTGTATTAAAACTCATACTTTCATTCTATATGCATTTCATGAATTGAGCTCTTTATTGGAAAAGATATTGAGCCCAAAAGTGAAAGCATTATGCATTGGAAATGTTCAAAATTGGAAGCTCTCCGTATTGGAAGTTAATCTATATTGGTTTCATTCTACTTTGTACTTGTCTGAATAGATGGGATGTGGCTCTACTCTGCACCTGGGTAACCATGTGGAAGGTGGAAAATTGGGAGTTATAAGGGGCATTAATGAATTCAAATATTGCATTCATACATACATATTTAGTTAAATAATATTTTATATTTATTTAGTTTAAATGTTCTCTTTTAGTATTTTTATAATTATGAATTGAATGTTATGATGTGAATAGGATCTAGCCAAATGAGTTGTGAACTCATTTTTTTTTTTTACTATTCTAGGAAAAGGAAAATAATCTATTTAGTAGATTCGGTTTGATAAGAAGCAAGGTTACTAAATTGTGACGTATTTATGATTATGGAAATCCAGGTTCTTTATTTTGTCAAATGTGATTGAAATCTGGATTCTTATATATATGATGGCACAATGAATTTCTATTTTTGGTTACTCTTAATGTTTCTTCTATATATATTAATATTCTTGTAATTAGTTGCTTTGGTAAATCTGTAAATGCAAGATGATTAGCTTAGTAAGTTTAAGGAATTAGGATTAGATTCCTCCAAAGATCTTGGGGCATCATAGCTAGAATACTTTGCTAAACTAATGATGGGTATTCAAGATTGGAGGATAAGTGGTTTTAATGTTAATATTGGTGGATTATGAGATAAAAAAATAGTATCTATGTTTTTTATAACTCTAAATTAAAATTAAAAATTTTAGATAAGGTATATTATTCTATTAAAAGGTTTAATTTGTTAACTTTCTATAACATAAGTGGTCTAACTGTTTAGTTAATACTTATTGATGCTTAAGAATTCATTTAGGGATTTATCACACCATTATGAGGGCATTGACTTTGTAAGATTAAATCAAAATAAACTTCAGTCAAATATAATTATTTTAGATTGCCTCTACAATTTTGATTCTCACTTAAAGTTGTGCTTTCACATGTGATTTTTTATGATAACAACAAAATTTGAAAAAAAAAAAGTAAATAATAATACCTTAATTAAAAGTAAAGAAATTTAAGGTCCATTCACATGTAATTTCTTAAAATGATGGATATCTTCTTTACACTTACTAAACCCTAGGACAACCATAAAAATGGGAAAATATTAATAGTTTCATGTATTCCACAATAAAAGAACTGAAGATATGTGAGTGCAAAATTAACTTGTGTTTCATATTGCACTAAAATGAAATGATCAAACTTTGAAGTGGGAAAAATATCTCTAATCACAAATATGAACATTACATGCGTTATAACATTTCAAATTTCCTAAAAAAAATTGAGCAAAGAGAACTAATTTTACCTCTTAAATCTTGAAGAAATAAGGATAAATGAGCAATAAGTCATCTGGAATAGTGATGAGTAGCGGAGCATCTAATAGCTTCGATTTTGGGTGGAAGAATGTGAAAATGAATGAAGAAGAAAGGTTGAAGCAAAATAGGGCTCTTACTGGTGGAAACATCCATAAAAAATTAAGTAAGTTATTCAATCGTGATTTTGGATGGAAAAAATATTGAGTGCACTAATCATTGTTGAAAATTCGGAGAAAATGTTTTCAATTGAAATTTCATTGAAAAAATTTTGCAAGAATTTCTGCCAGGCACCCGGTCTTTTGTAAATTTTGCCAAAATTTCTGAAGGAAAAAATTCAACCAGAATTTCTTTGGGTTAATCTCTTATTTCATGTATTGCAAGTTTTACTCCAAGTTTCTTGTCCAAATAGAAGAATATAATAATAATCATTGTTTAAACCTTATTATACATAATTAACTAATAATCAAAAGCATAGCTTAAGTGGCATAATTCTTACTTTCAAGGGTAGAGATAATATGTTGGCATGTGATACTCTTTGAACAAAGTACTCTTAAAAAATTGAATTTGGCATGTAATTGTATATCCTATTTTTAATAATATCCAAAGTCTCAAATAGTCTTGAAATTTTAAAAGTCTTTCTAAAATATAAGCATCGAAACTATTTTCTAAGAAATTCAACAACTGATTTGATTAGAATGTAATAACGTGATTTTTGGTGGTGGGAGGATCTTTGAAGATGATGATGCACTCTCTTTCTTACAATGGATTTGGGAGAAATTATGGAATCCTTGTTGAGGATGAGAAGTAGATTGGGTTAGGATTTGTGGTTGTTTATTGGGCTGAGAGGTGACATTGAAAGAGATATGTTTGTGTAGGCTTGGAGGCTGAAGGTTTGAGTTGAAGTGTCTCTAAGCTTGGTGAATAAGCTTGAAGATGATTCTATGGTAATGGACTAAATACATGTAAGTGTATGAGGGAGTAGGGAAGGCCAAATTGGAGAGTTGTAAATTTGTTGTTGTGGTGTTGTGGAAGAGATAATGGGGTGGCTAGGCTATAGTTAGGATTAAAAATGAGGATGGAGATGGAGAAAATAAATTATAAAATATAAATTGAAACACACAAAAGTCACAAGAATTTGGATCACCCATAAAGTATCATAAGGATTTCTTCATAATAAAAAAAAATTCTTATTCATTAAATCACTCATAACAGAGTGCATGAAAAGTTTCTACATCAAAAGAAATAAACAATATATCAATTATTCCCTAAGGATACTAACCATGTTTAATAGAAAAAGAGTGGTTCCACTTGATTTCAATTGCATGCTTCCATATTTGAATAGTTATGACTATATACTTATATCTTTGAATAGTTAACCGAAGAGTTTGAGGGAATTTTGAGTGATTTTCTATTACATGGTGATTATTTTGTGGGAGGAGGGGCTGGACATTCTTATATGAAATGTAACGTGGACTTGAATTGATGCACATATTAAAATTTAGTGTAAAGGGGCCATAAAAAAAACTCTTCTTCATAGAGAATGTGAACACAATCATACCTAATATCATGTGATATATGCTGCATAATTTCCTAGGATTTCCCTTATGTGTTTCAAAGGAGATACGATATTTGTTACAAAAGAACTACATATTGGGAATTGCCTTTAGTTGTTTGGACATATGACTGGGAAGGCACCAATAATTGTTGATCCTTAGCTACTACAAATTAGTTAGTTTGCAAATCTCTAAGATTTACAATTCCCCAAAATGTCAATCACATTGGGAAATATAAAAAAAATTAATCAGTCCAAATTCATATACAACTTAGTTACATTGTATGATAACCAATTATTTCAAATATAATATATTACAATGATGAATACTTTTTGACAAAAGCTTTAACATGTTTAACAAAGTTTATGTAAACTTATTAAAGTATAAGCGAATGACGATCGTGAAATTAAGTGCAACAAAAAATGCAGTATAATATAATGAAATATTTGCTAGATCAAGTGGTCTTAGAAGCAGACCATTGATTTCTCTTTTAAGCTTTGGGTGCACAATAGGGTTCATGAAATCTTGTAATGTTCACCTAAGTTTCAAAGCTATGTCTAGTTGCGTATCAATAATAGAAGGTTGCACATCAATAAGTTCACTATAGGATGAACAACCCAAGCCAAAATTTTAGGATCATAAAATGAATGTTAATTTTAATATGCACAAGTGTAACATCATTCACATGCAAGAAAGACTTAACTAAGAAGTTTTCTTAGGCTTCATTGGGATGGCTTTCTTACTACTTCTTAAAGCAACTTTTTTATACAAAAATTTTAATTTATGCACTAAAAAGATATTTTAAGAAGCATTAAGAAAGCCAGTCCAAACATAATCTTAATTATTTTAGTTTAAAGTTTTCAATAGGATCCTTATGATTAAAACTATATGCAGATAAAAAAGGATCAATAGAAGAGTGGTTGAGATAGATGAAAGATGAACGGGTTAGTCAATCACTATCAACTATAATGGACAAGGGCCCAACACCACCTTTCTTTCATTCCAATCTTTATTACTATATCATTTGTTTTGAGGTTTGAGCACTACTTAGTGGTTTGTCTTAAAATAATATCCTCAAAGGTAAAAATTTTCCCTCTTTTCTCTCCCTCAAAATAACTATTTTGAGCTTTTTTTTTCTTCATTTAATGGAGAAAAAGAATGGCTACACACAAGATGGCACCGTTGATCTCCATGGTCGGCCGGTGCTTGCGGCTAAAACTGGTCGATGGAGGGCATGTGCTTTCCTTGTAGGTATGTTGAAGTAGATTTTTTTTTTCATTTAATTGTTGGGTGAAATTTTAAAATCATTTGATTTCGAATTTATATTCTGTCGAAATAATCAATCACTGAAAGAATAACAAGGCAATTATTGTTTTTTTTAGTTAGGTTCTATGTATAACAGGTAGTTTGCTTTTTCTGATAGAAAAGAACAGCTTGGTGAAGCTTTGGCAGTTAATATTTTCCTCTAATTCTGCCATAAACTCTTATTTTTGGCTTATCATTAACTCTGCTACTAAGAATTTGATAGGTTTGTATAAAAATATATATAACTCGTAATCTTTACTGGAATTTTTTTTTTTTTTTTTTGAACTTCAACAAATTTTACGACATTAACAGATCTCCTGATGATACCTTTTGAGCTCATGTCAATGCAATTCTACAAAGAATTTCTCAACGGAATTTTGCCCGTAGAGTCTCGTTTTTTAAATAAAATTATTAGTTGAGATTAACGCATTCTTTTGCAAGTTTATTTTTTCTTTTATTTTTTTCAATATATATATATATATATATATATATATATATATATATAATTTTGTCTCTATTTCTTCAAATATTCTTTTAAACTAAATATGATAACTAAGAAGCAGTAAATTTGATCAGGTTATGAGGTATTCGAAAGAATGGCATTCTTCGGAGTGGTCTCCAATCTTGTTGTTTACCTCACTACACAGTTACACGAGGACACAGTCTCATCAGTGAGGAGTGTCAACAACTGGTCTGGATCGGTTTGGATAACCCCCATCGTCGGTGCCTTCATCGCTGATTCATACTTTGGACGTTTTTGGACCTTCACCATCGCATCTCTTATTTACGTCATGGTAAGCACAATCTTGATATAGACAATATTTAATTTAAAAATCTTGATTTTAACTTTTAAGATCTTTAGTATCTTTGAAATTTTGACAATTAGCAACCCTATTAAATTTTTTTTTTTTCCTTCAGCAACCCTATTAACTTAGCTCTTAATCATCAAACCTACCATCCACTTAAAAATAAATTGCAATACTTAAAAGTTGGGAAGTCCATTTCAGTGGGGATGAGGCTCATGGGAGTGCTATTGCTATATTGGAGTTTCTGCTTTTCGTACATTACTAATAAGAAATCACTGTTTTCATGTGTGGCGTGCAATTATTTGTAAAATAATTTTATAATTTTTATGAAAATTTTATTTTTAAAAGTTTTAATAAGTATTTTAATTTTTTTTATTCTAAAAATATTCAACAATAACTAACATGCTTTAATAGATATGTGTACACACAATTATTTTTGTTATAAAAATTTTAAAATCAGTAAATAAATTATAATAAAATAAGATTATGATTTTTTTAAAATAAAACAATATAAAATACCCCAAGGACATCCTAACTTATTTTTCTTGTGGGATGATAACTCATCTCAAATATATATATATATATATATATATATATATATATATATATATATATATATATATATTATTTATTAAAATTTTAATATATGTAAATATATAAAAATTACTTGGTATGTAAATATTACTACAATTTTTACTATTACTTTTTTTTTTTGGCTGTAAGGGAATGATCCTGCTTACACTGGCCGTGTGGCTCAAAACCCTACGGCCAAACTGCGAGAAGGGCGAAATCTGCAACAAGGCAGCGCCATCTGAAATCGCATTCTTCTTCTCCGCTTTGTACATGATAGCCATAGGCGCTGGAGGCACAAAGCCCAACATCTCAACCTTCGGTGCCGATCAATTCGACGAGTTTGACGGAGAAGAGAAAAAGCTGAAAGTGTCCTTCTTTAACTGGTGGATCTTCAGCTCCTTTACCGGAGCCCTGATGGCTACCACTGGGCTTGTATTCGTCCAGGAGAACCTCGGCTGGGGTATAGGCTACGCGATTCCAACTGCAGGGCTTATTTTCTCTCTGATTATATTTTATGTGGGAACGCCAAAGTACAGGCACAAGGTGTGTCGGAAGAGTGGGATTCCGGCGAGGGAGCTGGTTAGGGTTTGGGTTGCAGCCTTTGCGAATTGCCGGCGGGAGTTACCGGAGGATCCGAAGGAGCTGAACGAGATGGAGCCGCGGCATTACATGATTGCTGGGAAGAGGAGACTAACCCACACTTCAGCTTTCAGGTGAGCTTTTGCTCTTCTAGGTTTTCTTTATTGCCGGCCCGCAATCATAGAGCAATATATTTCAAGTTTTACTGACACCTTTAGATTTTTTTTTTTTTTTTTCACCGAACACCTTTGAACCTGTATTTTTTTTTTTAATAAGTTAAAACCCATCGAAAAGCTTACTCATTAAATAATAAATATATTACAGAATTCTTAGAGGGGGCCTTCAAAGGCCTACTGCTCAGAAGAGCTACAAAAAAAACCCAAAAACATCTTAAGAACCGAAGGTCCCCTGTGCTAACAAGTACAAAGAAATCAAGCAACATTCTAGGACTGCAAGATGACAGCACCCAAAAAGAAAGACTATCAAATGAAAGATGAGCACAACTTTTTCCCAAAAAATAGAACAGAGCCTCCACCAGCATAACCAAAATTTGAACCTGCAATGATGATCAAGCACACAGGAGAACTTGCCAAAGCAAATGCCAAAACTAAAGATACAAATGATTAATACTAAGGAGGAACTATTCAATTCACAAATCAAGCAGGAATTAGAGATACTCCTATTGGTAAAATTAGGCAGGGGATGATATTGCCAAAGAATGATAACACCATATAAGTCATTAGTGACGCCCAAAATATTCCACTTAGAAACCAGCCACTTGGAAATGAAACCAATGACAAAGTAAAAACCATTAAAACAGAAAACAATATGAAAGGATAAATCAACACAAGTTAAGGTCTGGCTGCCAACATCCAAGGGGTCTGAAAAAAAAAAAAGAGAGCTAAGAATTTGGTCGCAACCCTTACGATTAACAATCCAAAGCCGCTCAATTCTAAACCCATAATAGCACAGCAGCAGAGAAAACCATGAATAAGGATAAAGGAAGTGATTTTCAACCAATCCACCCTTACAAACACAAAGCCAATAGACCACAACGTCCAGTTAATAGAGACCGTCAACAAACAGCAGAACCAACAAAAGCCATCCCCCCAACCAGTTAACATCAAGGACAACCCGCCCAACAACCAACAGCTGTAGACACCTAAAAGCCCTAGGAAAACTAAGCAGATGGGTAAACCAATCCACCGAACACCTTTAAACGTAGAATAAAAAAAATGCTCACTATAGGAAATTCATCGATTACCGGCGGTCTGGACAGGCGGTTCTCTAGCTGCCGGTAATAACAGCGGTTTAACCGGCGATTTGACCGCCAGTTTTTACCGGCAGCCTAATAGGCCGTTCTGCAAGTTGAAGCTGCCAAAAATAGCGGCGGTCCATAAACCGTCAGTTAAACGGCCAACATTAACTCTTACCGGCGTATTACCGGTGGCTAGAATCGCAGGTATTAAGTGAATTTATTTCTGGCGGTTTAAACCACCGAAAAATGCCCTAAAATAAGCCATCTCGAGCCTTCTATTTCATTCCATCTCCTGCTCTCTTGGAAGATAACCGGCGCTCGCCCCCATCTCCTCCGCCCTCTCACGATCGAGACACATGCTTCAGCCGCCGACAAGCTCCCTCCAGCTCCCGACGAGCTCCGCACTGCAAGGCCGAAGGCTCTCCCCGCTCCCATGTGCGATGCCTGCCTCCGAGGTTTACATTTTTAATTTTTTTTTTATGCATTTTGTTATTTCAGTTAGATTACATCAAGGATCCGCCTTAAGACAATATCTTTTTGCTTCAGTCATGGATGTTCTCAGTAGACATTCGAGAGAGGATGTACCTTGTTGTATGCTTTTTGTTGATGATATTCTTCTTGTTGATAAGACTAGAGAGGGAGTTGATGGCAAACTTGAATTATGGAGGTCAATCATAGAGACTAAAGGTTTTCGCTTGAGTAGATCTAAAACTAAATATATGAAGTGTAATTTTATTAGTAATAGACCTAGTGAGGGGTTTGTGTCTTTGGGCAATCAAGTCATTAATAAAAGTACACATTTTAGATATCTTGGATCCATTGTTCAGAGTGATGGTGAAATAGTAGGGAATATTATCAGTAGAATTCTAGTTGGATGGTTGAAATGGAGGAATGAATCAGGCATGTTGTGTGATAGAAAAGCCTCCCTCAAACTTAAGGGAAAATTCTATAAGATGGTGCTGAGATCTGCAATGCTTTATGGTGCCGAGTCTTGGTCATTAAAAGAGAATCATAATACTAAGTTAAGTGTTACAGAGATGAGGGTGTTCAGGTTGATTAGTGGCTTTACCCTAGAGATAGGATACGAAATGAACATTGATGTTCTTTTTGCTTTAGTCATGGATGTTCTTATTAGACATTTGCGAGAGGATGTACCTTGTTGTATGATTTTTGTTGATGATATTATTCTTGTTGTTAAGACTAGAGAGGGAGTTAATGGTAAACTTGAATTATGGAGGTCAACCATAGAGTCTAAAGGTTTTTGCTTGATTAGATCTAAAACTAAATATATGAAGTGTAATTTTAGTAGTGATAGACCTAGTGAGGGGTTTGTGACTTTGGGTGATCAAGTCATTAATAAAAGTACTTGTTTTAGATATCTTGGATATATTGTTCAGAGTGATGGTGAAATAGAAGGGGATATTATCAGCAGAATTCAAGTTGGATGGTTGAAATGGAGGAATGAATTGGGCTTGTTGTGTGGTAGAAAAGTCCCCCTCAAACTTAAGAGAAAATTCTATAAGATGGTGGTGAGATCTGCAATGTTTATGGTGCCGAATCTTGGTCATTAAAAGAGAAGCATAATACTAAGTCAAGTGTCATAGAGATGAGGGTGCTCAGGTGGATAAGTGGCTTTACCCCTAGAGATAGGATATGAAATGAGCATATACATGAAAATGTTGGAGTAGCTCCAGTGGATGATGAGATTAGAGAGTGTCACCTTAAATGGTTTGGTCACATAAAATGACAGTCTTCAGATGACCCGGTTAGGAAAGTAGAGATATTAAATTTGACTTATGTTAAGAGAGGTAGAGGTAGACCTAAGCATCGTCATCTCTGCAACACTTAACTTAGTATTATGCTTGTCTTTTAATGTCCAACATTCGGCACCATTAAATTTTGAACATTTTTTTCCTTGGGTGGATGAGTGGCTTGACCTCCTTAGAGATAGGATACGAAATGAGCATATACGTGATAAGGTTGGAGTAGCTCCAGTGGAAGATAAGATTAGAGAGAGTCGCTTTACATGATTTGGTCACATTAAACAGAGGCCTTCTGATGACCCGATAAGGAAAATTGAGGTATTAGATTTGACTTATGTTAAGAAAAGTAGAGTTAGACCTAAGCATCGTCATCTTTGCAACACTTAACTTAGTATTATGCTTCTCAAAATCAATAAATATCATATGAGATGCTTGTGAGACCTACAATGCATTCCAATTCAAGTAAATTACACTTGTTCGAAAGTAGGGGAGCGTTTGCTTCAACATCTAAATAACTATCCAAGAAGAGAGATATTGGATTTATAAGGGATATTTTATGTGCAGGTTTAGAGTTTAGGGTGAAAATCTCTCAAATAGAGGGGAGGCTGTCAATTTTTTTTTTCAAATGCTACAGGTTTCCGACGGCCAATCAGCAGTTTGTCACCAAAAACTTCGATACCATGCGGGTAATTAACACCGCCAGTAATCTACTAAAACCGTCGGTATATACCGGCGGTTTGCCGACGGTGTCCGTCGGTGGCCCGACGACACGCCGACGGTCATACCGTCGGCAATTCCTTCGGTTCTAACCACCGGTAAGCCGCTAATACTATTACCGGCATCTTACCGACGGTCTACACTATAATAACGACGGTGTTTAAACCGGCGGTTTCACGGCTGGTATGCCGTCGGTAAAAACACCGGCGGTCACCAGCGCTTAGACCGCCAAAAGATAACCGGCAGTACAAACCGCTGGAAAATCACCGGTAAAGGTTTCCGGTGTCGTTTTTTCCAGCGGTTTTTGAACCGCCGAAAAGCCGCAGGTTTTTTGTAGAACCGCTGAAAAACAAGTGGTAACCGCCAGCGAAAACAGCCGGTAATGAGTGATTTTCCTATAGTGGCTATGATTAGGTTAGAGCATGTTGACCCAATTTTGGTTCCAATGAGCTTTAAATAATGATGAAATATTTTTTTAATATATTTAAATTATATAAAATTATGTGATTTGAATTTCTATATAATGTAAAAATATTGAAAATATTTATTATAGAATTTATAATAAAATATTAAAATATAATATGCAATAAGTAGAACAATTATTAAAGAAGGCTAAACAAAAAATTTTCCCAATACACATGATTGATCTGTCGGTAAAAATCTATTAAATCAAGCATGTCTTAGCATATATATTTGAAATTAGAATTTTTTTTTCAACTTAGGCTTAATTTGAAACATCTTTTGGCCAATATTTTTTTGTTATTTTCAATATTTTTTTTACTAAAAAAATGTTGTAGAAAGAACTCAAAAAGATGTCTTAAATGAAGCCTTAATATCATCTAAATCCTATTTCTAACAAATTTTTATTAATCTTGACAAGATAAAACTAATGAGCTCAAAATCATTTAATTCTTACATTATTAAGACACCTAAAATATTAAATTTTAGTATATTTTCCACAAAATAAAGACAAATTGGGGTCAACAACATCTTCGAACTTTAGTGACACCTGATGGAGATGTAAGGGGACAAATTCCTTATCAAAAATCTAAAATTTTGGAAAAAGACAAAAAACTAATACGAAAACAAAGACATTCACCACTTTGAGATTTTCTCCAAGATAAAAAAAAAAACTAGCCTTAAGCAGAAATGCACCATGAATTAATTCTATTCACTACCCCAAATTGAGGTATGCAAATTGATGGGTAGGGTGTGTGATGGTGTGCAGAATAGTTAGATATGCATGAAATATATTTACATTTTTTTTATATAAATTCCCACAAAATAACTCAAGTGTACATGTCGATCAAGTAATAAAAGTGATAGAAGAGAGTGTTAATCTCATGAGGAAGTGTTCTGCTACAATGCAAACATGCTACTATTGTCTAATTGAGCTATAATGTTTATCCTACACCATGAAAAGTTGGTTTAGATTCTATCCTTTCTAACAAATGCACATGAAATATACACTACCATTAGGTAAAGTGTTTTGGACTAATGATAGTAAATTTTCAAAGCTTTCCTAACTAAAATCTCCTATGTTGGGTGTGAATCAGAGCATATGCATTCTTTGATCTCCATTGAGCTTTTAAGGAAGTGAATGAAGATCCCTCCGATAGTTATAATTTCTTCATAGACTCTAGAACATTAAATATGTGATATCTATGTATGCAAGAGTTTCATTTCAATACTTCTAATTATTTTAATATTCCTTCATCGAGATAATATATCTGGCAATGTTTTAACTTTACACATGGCCATTACTTAGATTAAGTTAAGTACAAGATATATTGAAAATATCCATTAATTCATTAAAGCACAAGAGACTACATTATTAATTACTAAGGCTAATCATTAGCCCAAAATTAGGAGTGTAACTAGTCATTGAATAAAATGAAACAAAATAGATTTTATTGATTGCCATAGAAAGAAAACACAAAGACAAACATGTAAATAAGTAACAACCAAATAGTACAATTTTACTCTCCACATTCTTTTGATTGCTTGCTTTCTCACAATAAGGTAGGCTAAGCACTCTAATTGGTTTCACTTTCTCTCTTCTAGTCCCCCTTAGACTTGACTTTAAGGTGACACTATAATTAAGCACTGATTACTCAATAGAGTGACTAAACTTACTCAGAATGATATAACTCTTGTAGAGATGACAAAATCTCTTTGCAAATAGACAGAAAAACTATTTATATTAAGTATAGAAATAGAAACAAGCATCGTGATGCTTGACATGATGGCGTCATCGTATTATAATATGAACTATCGCCTCGGTGCCTCTAAGTAGGCTCTGCTATGACACTAGACTAATCTAGTGTGGTTTTTGATTGGACCAGTATATTGTTTGGTTTATTATTCTTCACAGCTCTGCATTTTATCAACTGCTCCACCGTGGCATTGCATAAGTGTAGTGCCGAATGTGTAATCTGATACTGTGGCATTGTGAAGTTTGACGCTATGGTGCTCAAATTCTCGATACTTCGATGATGTGATGTAGATTTCTAGCACTACGACATTATGAAGCACTGCAATGCTGACCTTGGCTCCGTTGGGGCACTAAATTTAATTTAATTTTTTTTTAGGCTCAGCACTACAATGTCATGATCTAACATCTGGGTGTTCTAAATGCTGCAATGCTGATAGTTTGAGCATTGGGATGCTGGTTCAAAACTTGTGATTTTTCTCCTTTTGTAGAGACCTTACTATACAACATCATCTAAAAATAATAAATTTCACATAATTTTCATTTAATAAATTCCCTCAGATTAAACTCTAGCTTGTTGTCAAGTAATTTTGTAATTACCTATTAACCTACTTTAACCCAAATAAAATTTGATAATTTAAAATGAATTAAAATATAATATAATACACTATCATTTAGATGTAAACTGAAATGATCAAATTGTTGCAATTCTAATTTAAAAATTCATGAGTAATCATCATAATAAATCATCCTTTTAAATATTCAAATTTAACTCCTCTACTACAAGTGTAAGTGCATTGTTGACTACTGATTTTAGAGTTGAATATTATTTCATATAGAAAGTATTTATGCCTATAGTTAAATTATAAATTCATTCTAAAGTCATCATATATATATATATATTTATATATATATATATTATATATATTATATATATATATATATATTAGTTTGTTTACCTTCGCCAATTTGATTTAAGTAGTAGAGTTCTTTTAGAAATATGGCTATATCTGATACAATTTTTTTATGAAGTAATAATTTTTCTTTTCTTTTCTTTTCTTTCTTTTGATTTGCTTGTTTTTTGCAAGTTTTTTTTTTTTTCCAAACATATTCGATTACCACGATAATGATTTTGAATATCTTATTTCCTTCATCCATCAAGAAAATTTAAATTGAATTAATATAAGAACTGTTATAAGCTCACTAATTTCATAATGGAGTTTATAATTATTTTCTTAATTTAGTTTACACATTCTCTTTTTCTAAACTTAAATATTTAATCTTGATACCATTAATCAAGGCTTGAATGTTTAGAACATATTTGAAGTTCAAGATGAGATATTTACTTCGATGCTTTCTTTACACTATAGAAAAATCGTTCATTACCGAAGGAAATTTCCAGCAGTTAGCATCAGATTTTTCGGTAATTTTACTGGCAGTTTTTTTGGTGGTTTAACAACTGCCGATATATACCGAGTAGGAAATGTATTATGGTGGTAATTTTTTCTGGTGATTTTTCGGTGGCAACTTCAGCCTGAAATTATTGGACCCAAAATCACAAGTAATTTGCTGGAAGATTCCAGCAAAATTATTGCTTGCAAACCACTGATCATTACCGGCAGTTGTATATGTAGTCAAACCCGCCAGTCTTTCCAGTGGCCAAATTGATGAATAGACATTGATTATTATCGGCGGCACAATTAAAAATTTGGTGATGAATCATTATCATCCAGCATCAAAGTTTTTGGCGGCTAAATCACTGCTTAGCCGTCAGAAACCTATAGCAGTTGCCTATGATATAAATCAACCTTTACATTATCGGGCTTAAGGAATGCTTAATTTTCATGCTTTGAGCATGGACATCTAAACATTCTGTTAGACTTAAACGAAGGTTTTTGACATGTGTCTTGAATAAAATCTCAACTCCCTCCATAAATTCATCTGTCAATCTGTTTCGACCCGATAACAATTTATTATACATCTAATATCTCTCTTCTTGGATAGTCATTTGATTGTTAAAGCAAATGTTGCATACATAGTTGTGAAATAAATTATTAAAGATGGTGCAGTCTTAAAGGTGTGATAAATGCATCAAGGTAGGAAATACATGAATCTTTTTTCTCCCTTTTGTCCGATTAAGATTCAAATTCTCTTTTAGATCTAATAAAGAAAGTTTATTTCTAATATTTTTTAACCAAGTTTTTTTAGGTCTATCTTTGCCTTTCTTAACATAAGTTAAATCTAATACATCTACTTTTCTAACCGAGTCATCAGACGGCCATTGTTTTACATGACCAAACCATTTAAGGTAACTCTCTTTAATCTTATCTGCTAGAGCTACTCCAACATTTTCATGTATATGCTCATTTTGTATCCTACCTGAGCATCCTCATATCTGCAATACTTAGTATTATGCTTCTTTTTTAGTGGATAACATTTTGCACCATAAAGCATAGCATGTCTCACTACTATCTTATAGAATTTTTCCTTAAGTTTGAGGGGTGCTGCGAATTTGATTTCAGGAAATATGATTTTGATGATATCAAAAATTTCTATTTTTCTACGACTGTCATGCCTATCAACGTTTCAGGTCCACAAGATCAAATTGCAAATCGAGTCAGCTCAAAATTGAGTAGATTAAGATTGAGTCAGCCTGTAATGTACGTTTTGTGTCTTTTACCCTTTCTTGAGTCAATTGTAAACGATGTGATTCCTGATACTAAGTAACCTTGCACACACACACTTGGGAAAAACTTCTGTATGATTGATTAGAGTTTTCTATTTTGATCACATCATTCGGGAGGATCCAAAAATCATCTTGGACGATTAGTTAAAAATAAAAACCCTAATTAGAGCATTCTGGTTAAGGTAGTCACAATTAAGCGAATCATCTGGGACGATAAGCTTAAATCAGAAAGAATCAACCTCCATATCTATTTAGGCATCTTTTATTTTTGGACATCGTCTAAGACATCGTCCTGGATGATGCAACACAATTATGCCTAAATTAATCTGGTAATAAGGTTTGATTGCTCGATCATATCATCCTGGTCGATCGCAGGATCGTCCGGGATGTTTTGTTAACAAACGTTAGTTCTTCCTAGGCGATATACAATCAGCATGGTTCCATTCAGAGCGATGCTCTAGACGATATGTGATATTTTGAACTAATCGTCCCGGACGATCGTGAGATTAACCCGGATGATCTAGTCAATTTTGCATCATCCAGACATTTATTCAGGGCGATGTTTTTGACGATATTCGTAGTTTTGTACTAATCATCATGGACGATAAAGCAATATTTTTATCATCTAGACATCCATCGAGGGCGATGTGCTGGATGATATTCGACGGATTGAACTAATTGTACAGGACAATACACTATCGTCCTGGACGATATGAACATATAATCTTCTGATCGTCCTAAATCGTCCTGGCTGATTGAGCTAAATTTGTACTAATCGTACTGGACGATATTCAAATTGTCCTGGATGATATTATCTATTTGTTTCAATTAAGTGTTATTCCAAAGCTCTCCTATATAAGACCTCTTGTTTTACCCAAGAGTGTATCTTTTGCTGCTATTTTTACCTGAGAGAGCTAAGAGGAGAGGGAGAGTAAGGAGAGAGAGAGAAGATCTTGTGAGGGGAGTTTGTGAGGGGTTTCACAAAAGTTTCTCCAAGCAAGGATCCGAGTCATCTTCTCCATTTGTCGTCCCTAGTTCCTTGGGGGATGGAGAGAGGTCTATTTCAGCAATTTATCGAAGTTCTCTGCCTTCTTTAGGAGGAAGCGAAATGAGTCGGGTTTTCTGCCTTCTTTCGGAGGAAGCAAAAAGAGTCGAGTTCTCTACCTCACCGGTGTCGGTGGAAAAGAGGTTTGCATAGGCTTCTCCGCTTTGTTGTGGGGACAAAAGGAGAGACACTGAGTTTTGTGCAATACTCGGAGGGCGCCTCCGGGGAGTGGACGTAGGTCAAGTTGACCGAACCACTATAAATTTCTGTGTTAATTATTACTATTTTTTTTCGCATTTAATTTCCGCACTTTGATTTTTTTTGTGGTGAATTTTGGGTTGGTTTGAGTTTGTCTTTTGATTGAATTTTTTTTTTAAATATCAATTTATCTCCCCCCCCCCCGGTTAGCCTTGGGCTAGTTCATAAGGGTTTAATATCCCTAACGAACTTTTAAGGGAGACTTTTCTATCACACAACAAGTCCGATGTATTCCTCCACTTTAACCATCCAACTTGAATTCTACTGAAAATATCCCCATCTACTTCAACAACACTCTGAACAATTGATTCAAGATATCTGAAATGTGTACTCTTATTAATGACTTGATTGCCCAAAGTCACAATCCCTTCACTATGTCTATTACAACTAAAATTACACTCCATACATTCAATTTTAGATCTACTCAAGCAAAACCTTTAGACTCTAAGGTTGACCTCCATAATTCAAGATTACGTTCAACTAATTCTCTAGTCTTATCAATAAGAAGAATATCATCAGCAAAAGCATACACCGAGGTACATCCTCTTTCAAATGTCTAGTGAGAACATCCATGACTAAAGTAAAAATATATGGGCTTAAGGCTAAGGAGATGCATGGAGATTAAAAGGCATGCATAGTTTGAGGCTAAAGATTAACAAAAATAACTAAGGAGATGCATGAAAATCCCCTTCGGGTAGGGGGGGGGGGGGCGATGACCGAGGGAGAATTTCGACGAGCAAAACGTGGGGAGGGGTTCATTTTTAGGGTTCGTTTTGGCATCACCAGGGACTAAACCGTTAGTAAAAATCGACATGAAAACATAAAACTAGTGGAACATCCTGCACTTAAATGAATGTTGTATGTTCCGCCAGTATTCAGTGAATTTCCTATAGTGTTAGTTGATTGATATAATTTTCAAATTAAGAATTATTAAGTAATGCAAGGAATTATTCTTAAATAAAAAAATTTAATAACATAATAATAATAATAATAATAATTATAATAATAATAATAATAATAATAATAATAATAATAATAATAAAATTACATTCGTAATTAGCAAAAGCGGATATAACTAAATTTTAGAAAGAAACTAAACATATGCACTGCATATCATAATTAGGTTGCCTCCCATCATTGCTAAGGTTTTAGTTTTGTGCCAAACTATGCTAATTAATTTTTTTGAGGATAAGCCAACTTATTTATATTTCTCAAACGATCTCTATCTCCTCTTAAATAGTGCTTTAATCTTTGATCATTTCTTTAGAATTTGTGAAGTCTTTTGATTCTAAATTTCTACTGCCCCAAAGGAAAATACCTTAGTAATAATGAATAGACTCACGACCACCTATACTTAAGTTTTATTGGAAATAATTTTAATCTTGAATTAAATAATAATACATCTTGTCTTGGGATAAATTCTTTGTTAAGAAGCTTATGATCTTGCCATCTTTTTATTTTATATTTATAAATTTTAGTATTTCATAAGCATCATTTTTAAATTCCTCCAACTCATTCAACTGAATTAGCTTTTTTTTCTTCTGATTAAATGAGATTAAAATTTAGCCCCTAACTACCCAAAATGTCTTATGTTCCATTTTTAAGGGAAAGTGGCAAGCTTTAACAAAGACTAAGAAGTATAGAGACATTCCAATTGGTGTTTTAAAAGAAGTTTTATAAGCCCATATGCATCATCCAATTTCATTGCCCAATCTTTCCTATCTAAACTTATAATTTTCTCCAAAGTCTTTTTAATCTCTATATTATTAATTTCAGCTTAACCACTAGTTCAGGGATGATATACTATTGCAATTGTATACTACATACAAAATTTAGTGAATATTGCTTAAGCTCTTTTATTACAGATGTGACTTCCCCCATCACTAATTAAAATTATCGACATTCCAAATCTAGAAAATATAATTTCTTTAAGAATTTAACTACTAACTGAGCATTAACTTAGTGGTTGCCACTTCTATCTATTTGGATATATAGTTAACAATAATCAAAATGTATTGGCATCCATAGGACTACACAAATGGACCCATGGAATCCAATCTTAATACATCAAACATCTCTACTTCCAAAATATAACTTAAGGGAATTTTATTTTTTTAATAATGTTGCTTACTTTTTGACATCAATCATACTTTTTAAGATACTCATTTACATCATGAAATAAGGTAGATCAATAAAATCCATATTACACAATCTTCAAAGTAGTTTTATATCCTCCAAAATGGCCTACATAATGTGAATCATGTCATTCTATAATTATAGGTTCTATTTCAACTCCCTCTCTACCATTATCAATAAGAAGAATTTCATCAGCAAAAAGGCTACAACAAGATACATTCACTTGCAAATGCTTAGTGAGAACATTAATAGCTAAAGAAAAAACATACACCAAGATACATTCTATTAGAAATGTCTAGTGAGAACAAACATAACAAAAGGAAAAGCATATACGAAGGTAACTTTTTCTTACCAAGGAGGCGAAGGTTGCAAGTTTGGTGGCAGAAGCCAGCCTGAGAGTGAGTGTGGCGACCTTCAGTAAAGGAACAACAACGACTTCTCTTACGAGAGGCGGCGACGAATGTCGGCGAGGAACGGCGATGGAGAACGTTGGCGAACTTTGGTGACGAACAGGTCATGTTAGTGGAAGCTCTTGGGCGTGAGCGGTGGTAATCTAAATGTAGAGAGAAGAAATGAGGAGGAAGGCCGTATAAAAGCCAAAATAGGGCCTTTTTCGATGACCTTACCGTCGGATATTATGATGGTATGGTTGCCGATGTATAATGCGTCGGTAATGTTCCGTTGATCTTAAATACGCTAGTGTAAATTATGACGGTAATTCCACTGATAATTACTAGTGGAATTACCCACTGGTAATTACCGGTGGAATTACCGTCGCAATTGTTTAAGAACCAACAAAAGAACATGCGAAAAATACGCCGGTAATATAACGACGGCATTTTCATCGAAAAAATCGCCGTTACATTATCGACATTTATTCTACTGGTTTAGCCACCCTATTTTCAGCGAATACCTATCCGTCGGTATTAGGCTGTTTTCCTGAAGTGTCTTCTAATGATTTGATCATTACAAGTTTTAAGTATGACTCATCCTAAAAGTAATATTTACCATCTTTTTGAGTAAAAGGTAAAACAAATGGATTCACACCACTAATAATGAAATTTATAAGATCAGCAAACCAAGATAATGTACTTAAATGCAAAGTAAATATTTGCTCATTAAAAAAAATTTCATTAATATCATTTTCAATAGATGAATATTCTTTAAATATAAGTCTTGAAAGATGATCAACAATTTAATTTTCAATATTTTTTCTATCCAAGATTTTTACATCAAATTCTTGTAACAAAAGTATACACCTAACTAATCTAGAATTGGTATCCTTTCTTTTCATTAAAATTTGATAGCATAATGGTTAGTATACACTATAACTTTTGTTCCAATCAAGTAAGATCAAAATTTAACAAAAGCAATATCAATAGCTAGAAGTTCTCTTTTAATAGTTATATAATTGTGCTATACAATATTCAAAGTTCTAATAACATGAAAATATCATGAAAGTTTTATAATGATTTTAGCCAAGAACAACACCTACAAGAAAATCACTTGTATCTAACAAAACTATAAAAGACAAAAACCAATTTGGTGTAATAATAAGTGCAATAATTAAATTCTATTGCAAAGTTTTAAAAACATTAAGACATGTAGTGTCAAACATAAAGGAACCTCTTTTTCTAATAAATGACATAATAACTAAGAGATTTTTTGGAATTGCCCTTTAGAAATCTTCTATAAATTCCTACATGTCGAAGAAAACTTCCAATAGCTTTAATATGAGTGGAAGGTGTCAAATTTTCTATAACATGAACCATAACCTTGTCCACTTTTAATCCTATCTTTGAAATCTTATGTCATAGAATAATCCCTTCTGTTGCCATAAATTGACACTTTTCATAACTTAACTGTAAATCTGTTTTCATGCATCTTATAAGTACGGTGGTTAAATGATCAAGACAAGAATCAAAAGTAGTGTCAAAAATAAAAAAGTCATCCATAAAGATTTCAATAAATTGCTCAGTTAAATCTAAAAAATGGGACATTATATATATATATAATATATATCTATATATATATATATATATATATATATATTTATATATATTTTATATATATATATATATATATATATATATATATATATATATATTATATATATATATGAAAAGTAGCAAGAACATTGCACAAATCAAAAGACATTCATTTAAAGGCAAATGTCTCATAGGGATTGGTGAAGGTTGTTTTGTCCTGGCCCTCAGGTGATATAGGAATCTATTCGTACTCTAAATATCCATTTAGAAAATAGTAGAAAGAGTGTCATGCCAACCTATCTAGCATCTTATCAAGAAAATGTAAGGGAAAATATTCTTTTTAGTGTCTTTGTTCAGCTTTTTATAGTTTATATAAATTCTCCAATATGTGACTATCTTAGTGGGAATAAGCTCATTTTGTTCATTAGATATTACAACTAAACTACTGTTCTTAGGAACACAATAAATAGGACTTACCTAAGCACTAGCAGAGATATACTACATAATATCTACATCAAAACATTTATGTATTTTTTAAAATTTTTTTTCATAGATGGGTTAGTCTTTTTGGAGGGTCAGCTTCTGATAAAGAGTTCTTCTCTATTAAAATCCCATGCATACAATTTGAGGGGTTATATCCTTTAATGATAGTAACAGTCCATCTAAAATATTTCTTATACTCTCCTAAAACCCTAACAAACTTGCCTGCCAGTTCTTTTTTCAAACATGTTGAGATTATGACATGCAAAGTTGAATCACCACCAAAATAAGCATACTTAAGATGGTTAAGAAGGACTTTAGCTCTAAAATGTGTGCTTCCTCAACAGATGATCTTAAGATCTACCCAAAGATGAGGTATCCAAGACTTCATATCACTCTCTAAACATTCAAGAAGTGTCTCCAACAAATTGAACATATTCTTTTAAACCCTTACAATTTTCCTCCAGAGATTCATCTAGTGCCTCTTAAATTATCAATTCTTCCTTAAAACTCTCAACAATAGTTAAGTCGAAATCAACCCTAAAATAACCTTTTTTTTCTTTCATTTGGGGATTTCATATAATTTAGCATATTAATAGCTTATTGATTTTGCACTCTCATAAACAATTCCCCTTTATAAACATCAATCTTAGCTTTACTAGTTGTTAAGAAAAGTCTCTCTAAGATTATGGGTATCTCCCTATCATCTTTCATATATAGTACAATGTAATATATAGGGAAGATAAACTTATATACCATAACAAGAACACCTTCTACCATCGTGTTATGATATGTAAATGATCTTTCAACAAGCGGAAGGGTGACAATGGTGGGTTGAACCTCTCCTAAACCTAATTTATTGAAAATAAAGAAAGTCATCAGATTGATGCTGGATCCTAAATCACATAAGACTCTCCCACAAAATCTATCACCTATAATCATGTGTATTGTGGAACTACCATGATCCGTTAATTTTTCAAGGAGCTTCTTTTGAATAATAACATTGCATTCCTCAGTTAAAGCTATAGTTTTAAATTATCTCAACTTCCTTTTTTTAACAAAAAATAGCTTTCATAAATTTTGTATAATTGGGTTTCTGCTCTAAGGCTTCTAAGAAGGGTTTATTAATGATTAACTTTTTGAACACTTATAAGAACCTAGAGAATATTTATCAAAGTTTTATTTAATTAGCCTATTGAGAAAAGGTGGTGATGGTCTCTCTACAATCTTCCTAATAGGTATTTTAGTTTCTTTAATCATTTTAGGTTGTTTTGTACATAATTTAGCTTCTAAAGGCTCTTCTACTATAATTTTCTCCTAAGTTTGATCTTTATCGTTAGAAGGATCTCCCAAGTTTTTTCCACTCTTAAGCTGAATATTATAACATTGCTCTTCCAATTTCTTCTTCGAAATTATATTATTTATCATGGGATTTGTTATTAATCAAACTAGTGAGTTGGACTAATTGATTTTTTTCCTTTCAATTGAATAACTACTTCTTTCGAAGGTGTGTTCCTATCTCTAAACTAATTATTTGTGTTCCTATCGTTAGAATGGCTGAATAATTATCTGAGTTAATAAACTTGAATATTGATCGATAGAGGTAACCATTTCCAATTTTAACTTTTTCATATCCTGAATAAAAAAGTCATGGGAAGTGAGTAGAAGGCTCGACATCCCAGTTGACTTCCTATTTTAAGCATCTGCCACTATATATTTTTTTATCGAACTGATACTGAATAGTCATATCATAATTCATAATTAAATTTAGCCACCTTCTTTATCTTAGATTCAAATCCTTTTGTTTAAAAAAGTACTTTAGACTATAGTATTCAGTAAAAATCTCAAACCTAACTCTGTATAAGTAATGCCTCCAGATCATCAGAGAAAATACAACAGCGACAAGCTCTAAATTATATGTCAGATAATTTTTCTCTTGCAACTTCAATTTCATGGAAGCATATATTATGAAATTCCCATGATGCATCAAAACTCATCTTAATCCCTTCAGTGAACAATCATTAAATTCTTAAAACACCTTTGTACCTAATGGGATAATCAAAATTGTACTAGATTTCATATAATCCTTCAACGTCTGAAAGCTCTCCTAATAGCCAGGTATCCAGATGAAAGCTTTTACTTCTTTGTTGGTCTCATCATAGGTGCAAAAATATGTTAATATTATTTCACAAATTTCTTATAATAACGAGCCAAGCCAAAAAAAAAAAAAAAAACTCTATACCTCAGTTATGGTAATAGGTCTTGGCCAATAAGCAATAACTTAATACTTTAGAGGATTTAAAGAAATGTCTACACTACTCATCACGTGCCATAGAAATAATATATATTACAGATCTGATCTAAGTACCGTCTTTGTGCTTTGATGATAACAAAACTTATTGTGTATGATATTGCTTTATACTATTTCTGTGATATTGTATTTTGTTCTGCGTGTTCTAACATTTCAGAAATTCAATCCTCCAGTCACTTATAATTCTGATCAGCTTAAGACTGGGTAGACTAGGGTTATAGTATTTAATTTTTAATTTATTATATAAAATTTTTCTTTCTTGAGTCATATCATATATTTGGGTGGATATCTTTGCTAAGCAACTTTGCACACATAGAGGGGGAGATAAAAATATTTTTGTGAGAGAGTCTATTTTTTAAGTAATTCATACTGTACGATTTTTCTATGTTCTGTATGATACGTGTATCATATTGTATTCTTATAATTCATACCATATGATTTATTGTGCTCTGTCAAACCCTAGTTGCCAAAGTTAAGAAAGATTCTAATTATGTAGTTATCGTACAATACGATTTGGATCGTACTATACGACCTAACTAAAATTTTTCTTAATTAATCCCCTAATATCAAGCAATTAAATCATGAGCAATTATTGTGATTAATCGTACTGTATGAAATAGTTTGTACGTTACAATTGCTTGTGTACGAAATTGGTCATCCCTTGGATCGTACCAAATAAAATCTATGATTTTTGTACTGATCGTACCGTACGATGTCTACAGTGCTGGACGATCACCTTTGTACGAAGCTAGCAGTCCCAATGATCATTCCAAATGAACATAAAGAATTTTTTAATATTGCATCGTTTGATTATTGATCATATTATACAATGTCTTATAAAAGTTGAACAGTTTGTCTGAACAATCTTGCTGGATGACTTTGAATTGAACTAATCGTATCGTATGACACATCTATCTTACTGTATGAACAAAAGACGGATGGCTTGGAAATTAGAGTTTTTTGAAGCCTTCTATTTAAGAATATCTAACACTCTTGTTAGATATCTTTTGCTGCTATATCTTCTTGAGATGGTACTTGAGGGAGAGAAAAAAGGAGGGCTTAGTGAGAGAAGAGATAGAGATTTTGTGAGCGGATTCACAAGGTTGCTTCAAAAAAGAATCTTGTCTAGTACCTATAAGTGTTTGCTTGGAATCTCTCTGGCTCCAAAAAAGAAGTTCTTTAGCAAAGATCATTTTTTACTGTATTCTAAAATGATTTTTTAGTAAAAAAAAAATTATCTTTCAATAAATATTTGTATATAAAACTGCTTTAGAAAACAGTAAGAAAGTTGGCCCAAATGAAGCCTAAGTCTCAAAAAGTGTTATGGATGGATTTGTGATATGCTAAAGGGTATAAATGAGCTTTTAGAATTAGCTATACATTAAAAGGATTGTGCATGATAAGACATTGAATCACCCATGATTTCATGATGTGATAACACCTATTATGCAACTATCATGTTTTCTATGACTTTTGAATCCTTACCGGCATGTTGGGTACTAGAGGCATATTTATAGTACTATCTTGATCAACATATAAAAGGGGAGGAGGATTGTATTAAAGGTTCATTTCTTTTTGTTTAGATCATGGGTTCTACTTCTTTCTTAAATTTCATTATAATCAAAAGAGCTCATACATGCTCTAGTGGGCATAAATTAAAATATTATTGTATGTGATCTCTTTTATATCCCTCTCCTTTTCTTTTCTTATTGTTGGATACTTATTCACACTTATCCAAGTGAGCTAATTCAGAGACTCCAACTTTGATTTCCTCCTTGAGTCTAGATGGAGAAGCTTGAGCTCGAGTCTAACTCGAGTTTATATTGATGATTTTTGCTCATGAACTAGATGCTTGATTTGTACACATCCATTAAAATCAATCAGGAAGGAGATCTTTACCCAAAAAAAAAAAAAAATTTCCTATTAGAGTAACAAAAAGATTAGTTTCTATTAAGGTGATTCTATCACTTGATCTCATTAACCTTTTAATATTTGAACATAAGATATTCATTTATTTTAACAAGAAAGAAGTATGATTTTTTATTCAGGAAGAAAGCCATTATTATGTAATCGGAGATTTAATTTGCAACCTATACGTAGAAGTATTAAAATATATCAGTCCATAGGCTTTGATTTCCACAAAATTTTAAAAATAATTAATGTCTCATTACAGGTTTCTCGACAAAGCAGCACTGAAAAGCGGCGATCGCCTGCTGGTAAATCCCTGCACGGTGACCCAAGTGGAAGAGACAAAGTTAGTCCTCGGCATGGCCATCATCTGGCTAACCACTCTCATCCCCTGCACAGTCTTCGCCCAAGTCAACACCCTCTTCGTCAAACAGGGTACTTCGCTCAACCGCTCACTCGGAGACGGCTTCCGCATCCCCGCCGCCTCTCTCGGCAGCTTCGTCACCATCTCCCTGCTCCTATCCACCCCTATATACGACCGTTACTTCGTCCCTTTTATGCGCCGCCGCTCCGGCTGCCCGCGTGGCATAACCCTCCTCCAACGCATCGGCCTCGGCTTCGCCTCCCACTTTCCTGTCACCGCCGTCGCATATTCCGTCGAACTCCATCGCATGCGGGTTATCAAAACCCATCGCATTACCTCACCAAACGCCGTCATACCAATGAGCATCTTCTGGCTTTTGCCTCAGTACGTTCTTCTCGGCGTTGGCGACGTTTTCAACGGTATTGGATTGCTGGAATTTTTCTACGACCAATCGCCGGAGGACATGAAGAGCCTGGGCACTACTTTTTTTACCAGTGGGATTGGAGTGGGGAATTTTTTAAATAGTTTTTTGGTGACCGTTGTGGATGAGTTGACGAAAAGGAGATCGAAGGGGCGGGGGAAGAGTTGGATAGGTAATAATTTGAATGATTCGCATTTGGATTATTACTATGCGTTTTTGATGGGGTTAACGGCGCTAAACTGCGCGGCGTTTGTGTGGCTGGCTGCAAGGTATGATTATAAGCAGGAAGAGGCGATGCCTGATGAAGGGAAGATGGAGAGCAGAGGAGGCGATGAGAGCTCGGTGGCCGTTGGCGGGGCGGCGCTGTAGATGTAAACGTGTGAACATTTTCTGCTCGTGTGGTTATAACAGAACAATTATTAGGTCCTCCGACCGGACCGGACGGCACTAAAATCCAGCCAAAAAACTCGGTATTTGCTCGGTATTGCTAGGTATTATTTGGTAATAATGAGGAATACCGCTCTGTGAAGACCAATACCGAGTTATACCGAGCTATACCGAGCAATACCGAGTTATACAAAAAAATACCAAGTTTTTTCTAGGAAAAACTCGGTATCGCTCGGTATAACTCGGTATTGGGTCTTCACATGATGGTATTCCTCGTTATTGTTTGGTATTGCTCGGTATTTCTCGTTTTAAGTAATTGATGAACACTGATTTAATTAATTAATGTTTTTTCTATAATCAAATAAATCTAAGTTTTATTATTATGTTGATAGGGTTGCAAACAAACTTCACGTCTGACAAATCACTCAAGATTGGGCTCGATAAAAGTTCGTTCATGATTGTTTAATTAAGCAATCAAACGAGCTTGACGATTTTATTAAGCATCCGATGCAAGCTCGTGAACATGTTCGATATGAAGCTTATAAGATGTTCATTAAGAGCTCATGAATATACTTGACACGTCATACTTCATATTTGACCAAAATTTATCAATTTTTAAGTAATCGTATAATATGTTAATGTTGTAGCTGTAAAAATATCCGATATACAGGACATACGTCAAGCCATTTTAGTTTAAAAATTATTTTTCTAAAGCATTTTTATTTTCTTCTTATATTTAATAATCTTCCTCAGCTTTTCCTTTATAATAACATCATGCATTATTACTGATCTGTCATCAAACGGTCACTTGAACGAGCAGGAATTTAAATGCATACTTGAGTTAAAAAAATTAAATTAAATTATTCATGATCATTTAAGTTGTAATGTTAGCAAGCTTATAGTCGAATTGAATGATTCAACGAGACGAATTAATTGGCATCAAAGGTCATCCGATCTAAGTCCAGATATGCCCAAAGTATTTAAAAGTACAATCGAAAATTTTGGGATATTTCATGGAGGACAAAATGATCTTGGAATATTGCATGTTTTTAATCAAATTGAACACCTTGGTGCGATTAATTGTATGAGTCCAATATTGCTTAATTTCTATATTAATAATATCCTTTAATGCTAGAAGAATATTCAATGACTAAAGGAATCACGTACTATGGGTCATCCGGTAGAATGTTGTGAATTTTGGCTTTATCTATGAGGCATGACACTCAAAATTTATTAATAGGCCCTAACTCTCAACTTGAGAGAGAGCCCTTTATCTAAGATTCAAAAGAGCTCAAATGCTTAAAGAATCTTGAAGTTTCATCAAACCACTATATTGACCTCATTTTTATATGAGGTCACAGGGACCCATCCAAATTTCTACCCATTGACCTGATGTTTGATAAGCATCTAGGTGTTAATCATCTAGACTTCAATCCAGGATTCAATTTAGACTTTAATTCAATCTCAATCTAGATGTTAATTCAAAATCCCAAACTATAATCATAAACCCATACCTCAGCTCAAACTTCACATCCAAACTCCAAATCCAACTTCAAATCCAGACTTCACTCTTTCAGACTTCAATCAATTCTAAATCAATCCAGACTTTAATCTTTTAAACTTCAATCAACCCAGATTTAAGTCAATCCAGCCTCCTTTCAAACTTCAATTCTACCCAATTATTAATAATAATTCAATTAATTATAATTGATTTAGATAAATCAAATTCAATCATTCAAATCCAAAACCCAATTCAAATTCAGAAATTCATACCAAAACTCCAAGTTAAAGGCTTATGTCATGAAAGCCTTTTTGAGGGAATATTCAATCATTTCAAAACCCAGTTAAATGACCTTTGATTCATGATCTATGAATTACATATTGATTTGGTATGTCCCTAGGTTCAATCATCTAAATTTGAGCTCAATCTGAGATCTATATGCCTAGAAACTAAATATTTTTCCAAAGGTTCTAAAGCCTTCAAATATTTACATCATATGCCACTTGACATTCCATCTTATGGAATTTGTCCTTGGAACCTTCTCCAAGAACTTTGTTAATATTCATAACCTTAATTCTGACATGTAAAATAGTAAACTACATTTTGGTGGACCCACTTTGACGTCAGTTGACTAGGGGCCAAAATAACCAAAATGCTCCTAAAGGGAAAAATTGAAGTTTCCTTTAAACTTCAATACGATCAATCAAATCAAACCTTGAAACCTTCTATAATGCATCCTAAACACCATTTAGAGTGCATTGAACTCAAATCCAAACCTTGATCAAGCTTGGTTGACCAAGTCAACCTATTTTGACTAAAAGCTAATTTAAAATTTCAAAGCAATAACAAAAACAAAGAAAAAATAAAATCGAAAGGAAACAACATAAACAAAAACACATAAAATAACTAAAAATAAAATACAACACAAACACACAAATAAGGTCTTTAAACATCATCTTACTCCTAGTCTGATGATTTAGAAACTAGGTCCGCTTAGGAGATTTTTTGCTTTTCATTATTTGCTATTTTTATAATTTGCTTTGCTTTACCCTTTTCTTTTATAGGAAGAGTTCTCAAATTTGGGCACTGATTTTTTATATGTATAGAATTCCTATATCCAAAGCAAACAATGTCAGAAGAAATCTTAACATTCTTACCATTTTTACCTTTATTCCACTTTTGTTGATGCTTATGCTTTGGTGAGTTTTTTAATTTGCTTGACAAGTCATTGTTTTCCTCACCAACTAAGCTACTTTCCTCCATGTTTTCAGCGTTTAGCACTTGCATCCAAAAGTCTTTGATCCAAACTTTGCTCATAGGCAATGAGTGAGCCAATCAAATTTTCAATAGAATATTCATTTAAATTTCTTTATTCACAAATAGAAACAACTTTGGCATCAAACTTATCAAGTAGACAATGTAGAATTTTATTGACTTTTTAAAGTTTGAAAAACTCCTTTCTTAAAGCATGTAATAACATAATAATTTGAATAAATCTAGTATACATGTCTAAGATCGTCTCGTAAGGTTTCATACAAAAAAGTTCATAATCATGCATTAAAATATTCAACTTGGATTACTTGATTTGACTAATGCCTTTGTATATGGTGTGTAATTTATCCCAAATTTTCTTACCAGTAGTGTACGTGGAAACAAACTTAAAGTCTTCAGAATTTAAAGCATAGAAAAAATAGTTTAAAGATTTTGCATTCAATTAAGCATTGATTTGTTCTTCCCTATTCCATTGATTAAAAAGAATATCAATTTTAATTCCATCTATAACATGTGACGGTAAATAATAACCAGTTAAAATCATATGCCACATTCGAAAATCAATTAATTGCAAGAAGGTAGACATGCAAATTTTCTAAAAATTAAAAGTATATTTTCAAATAAAGGTGGTCTAGTGATTGAATAACCTTCCGCAATATTACGATTATAAAAATTAGCCATGGATCAAAATTCAAAAGTTTTCAAAAAATTGTTTTTATGAATCCCGCTCTGATACCACTTGAAAGTTCGTTAGAGATGTTAGGCCCCTTATGAACTGGCCCAAGGCTAATTAAGAGAGGTGAATTTTTGTTTGGTTTGGCTTTTTATTGTGAAAGATGTTTTAAAATACTAATTCACCTCTCTCTTAATTAGCCTTGGGCCAGTTCATAAGGGGCCTAACATCCCTAACGAACTTTCACAATATATTTTTCTAAAATAAACCAACCAAAACCCATTAAACAAGACCCAATAAATACAAAATAAAAAAAATAAAAGGATAAATCAAGAATAAAATAAAAAAGTGCAAAATAAGACAAACCAAAAATAGAAAATAAAATACAATCATATACGCAAGAAAAAAGTAAAATAATATACACAACTGCATTTTGCAGACTTGCAATTTTCAAGTATGAATGTCAAAAACACCCAATCTAGTTCTTAAGGTGTTGAGAGTTTCAAAAACCAATAGTTTTGTAAAAAAGAAAATCTACAAGTTAATTTTCAGTAGTTACATAATATAGCTCAATTTCTTGTTTGGTGACATGGTCCCTAATAAAGTGATACCTTATGTCTATATGCTTAGTCTTGGAGTGTTAGATTGGATTCTTTGAAATACAAATATCACTTACATTATCATAGAAGATTGGAATAGTGCTAATTGAAAAATCTAAATCTATAAGTTGTTGTTTTAATAAAACAACATATTCCACACAACTTCTTAAGGCTATGTATTCTACTTTAATAAGAGAAAGGTTTATTGAGTTCTATTTTTTTTAATACCAGAATACTAAAGAGCTTGCTATGAATTGACAAGTTTTAGAAGTATTTCTCTATCAACTTTACATTCTACAAAATTTGAATAAAAATATCTAATGATTTTAAAAGAAATGATGTGCCTAGGATACTAAATCCGTAAGTTTTGAGTACCTAAAAAATGTCTAAGAAATCTTTTAATATTAGTTAAATTGGATTCTTTTAAATCGGCTTGAAATCTACCACAAAGACAAACACTAAATATGATATAAGGTCTGCTAATAGTTAAACAAAGTAATGATCTAATTATCCCTCTAAATTTTTTTTTTATCAATAGCTTGCCTTTAGAGTCCTTATCTAACTAAACTAAGGAACTCATGGGAGTCCTTATGGATTTAGCTTTATCCATTTCATACTTCTTAAAGATGTTCTTAATATATTTTGATTGACTAAGAAAGATGCCATCCTCTTTTTACTTTATGCTAAAACTAAGAAAGTAACTCAAGCCTCCCATCAAACTCATTTCAAATTTCTTGCTCATTATTTTTTAAAAGTCATCACAAAGATTTTTTATTAGAGGATCCAAATAATATATCATCAAAATAAATTTGAGTAACAAGAATGTCATTTGTTATTATTTTTATGAAGAGAGTGGTGTCCACACTCCTTTAATAAAAGATCTTTCTAGTATGAATATGCTTAGCCATTCATACCATATCATAGGTTCCTGATTTAGTCCATACAATGCCTTCTTCAATTTAAACACATGATTAGAAAATTATGAATTTTTAAAACCTAAAGGTTACTCAACATAAACATCCTCTTTTATCAACCCATTAAGAAAGACACTTTTAATATCTATTTAAAATAATTTAAATCCTTTAAAATAGGTAAAGGCTAGAAGCACCCTTAAAGCTTTAAGTCTAGCTACAAGGGTAAAAGTCTCCTCAAAATCAATCCTTCTATTTGATTATACCTATTGGCCACTAATTTGCCTTATTTCTAACCACTACACCTGAATCATTCATCTTATTTTTGAAAACCCACTTAGTTCCAACAACACTTTGATTTTTAGGTCATTCTACCAACTCTCAAACATCATTTCTAACAAATTGATTCAACTCTTCTTGCATAGCTAAAATCCAAAAAAAAAAAAAATGATTGATTTATATTAGTGGGTGCAATCATTGAAATAAATTCTTAGTGGATCACTTCTTTGCTAAGTCCATGCCTAGTTCTAACGCATTCACTCGGGTATCCTAAAATAAATTCTTTAGAATGACTTCTAGAATATTTTCATTCTCTAAGCAATGCATTTTTTATTCTAACCCTTTCTTCAAGATTTGAATTTTCAATTCCTTAGATAATTTCTTCAACATCTTCTTTTTTCAAATGTGGAAGCAAATAATAAGAAAGAACAAACCGGATTTATAGTGGTTCGGTCAAATCTTGACCTACGTCCACTCCTTGGAGGCACCCTCCAAGTATTGCACTAAACTAAGTGTCTCTCCTTTAGCCCCCACAGCAAGGCGGAGAAGCCCTTACAAAATCATTTCCACCTTCCCCGGTGCGGCGGAGTCGTCGGGTCCTTTGACACCAAAGAGATCTTCTTCTTTGGTGAACTTCCCTCGAGGGAAGCCTTGAATCCGACGGTATTAAGATGCAAGCTTGCCGGAGCAACCGTGTGGAATCCCTTCCACACTCCCTTGAGTCCCCCCTCACAGGATCTTAGACTTCACCCTTTCCTTGCTTCCTTTCAAGCTTTCTCTTCAAGTCTCCCCCACAAGAACGAAGCTACAATGGCTGCCAAAGATACTTAAAAAGTGTCATGCCAAGCTTAAATAGAAAAGCTCAAAATGAGCTCATTAATGCAAGTTACCAATATTATCATCCAGGACGATAGGTATATCATCCTGGCCGATCAGTACAAATTCAGCTCATCAGCCCGGAACGATTTGGGACGATCAGAAGAAAATTGGTTACATCGTCCAAGCTGATAACACGATCGTCTAGACCGATTAGTTTAAAATTGATTTCAATCGTCCTGATCATCACCTGAATTCGAGATGTCCGATGTAGATCATTCGGGACATCATACAGGTCAATCTGGTGATCATCCCGGACGATGTGATCGTATCAATTAACCATTAATGCTTTCCAAAGATACCAAATCAATTTAGGCATAATTAAGTTAGATCGGCCAGGACGATATGAATATCGTCCTGGCTGATTTCCTAAAACAAAGAATTCCTAAACTGATTATGGCAGCTGATTCTTTCTGAATTGAGACTATCGTCCAGGCCGATCAGCTAATGACGACTGTCTTAATGAGGATGCCCTAATTAGGGTTTCTATTTTTGAACAGATCATCCCGGCCGATATAAATATCATCCAGGAAAATGTTACCAAAAACAAAAATCCAACAGAGAATCTTTTAAGTTACAAATCATCCAGTGTCTCACCAAATACAACAGACTCAAGAAAAGAAAAAGAGTATAAACTGACTCAGACCTAGTCTACCCAATCTTGAGCTGATTACAAATTGTAGTCCAATCGTGTGAACCTAAAATGTCAGTACATAAGACAGCCGTAGAGAAATAAGAATGTTTGCTATCATCAAAATCATAAACCATTAATCCACAACAAAAAGACCCAAAGAGAACCAAGTGAAGGACTTTTAAGGGTTTGCCAGTTTTAAGATCTTTAATTGAATGAAAGGAGGACTTGGTTTGTTTCCCTAATTAGCATGCATCACATAGGTGATACTTAGCAAAGTCTAATTTGAGTATTCCTCTAACCAATTCTTTTTGGATAATCTTCCTAATATTTTTCATGCTTGCATGACAAAGTCTTCTATGTCATAACCAAGATTTATCAGCAATAATTTTTAGACAAAAAAATTAGAAAATTTAACAAAATTTAAATCAAGCATGTAAACATTATTTATCCTATCTCCATGCAACACATCAACTCCATTTTGTCTTATAATGTAGCTTTTAGGAAAAACGTTTATATTAAAACCCTTATCATAAAGCTGACTAATACTTAGCAAGTTATATTTTAAGCCTTCTATAAAATAGAATATTTTCAATAAGAAAATTCTTTGTGTTACCAATCATACCTGAACTTACCACTCTCCTAGTGGTGTTATCTCCAAGTATTAGTTTTCCTCCAATCCTAGCCTATAGTGTATAAATTGTTTTGCATCTCCAGTTATATATTTTAAACATCCATTGTCCATATACCAAATGTTCTCATGAGGGTTTGTATGAGAGCATTTCTATGAAATTATTAAACAATGTACTTGAAAACCTAAATAAATTTTGGTTCACCTCCTGATAATGATAATCCATATGCATATTTGATATGCTGTGATTGATGCATCTTAGGTCTCCACACTAAATATGTTCTATTATGAATAGTGCAAATATGAGAAATATGCCCCAACATGCCACATGAAAAACATTTATCACAAGAAAAATTATTTACTAATCTATGTAAGTAATAATATCTTTTTCTAGGTTTTGAACTTGTACTCTTTTGGTTAGGATGATGAAATTGATCAAGTGTGGGAGCTAACTTATTTCCCTTAAAAGCTTTTAATTTTATTTGAAAATATTTGTTAGCATTTTCCAAAATCAAAATTTTAATCTTCAAATCATATTCCCTTCAATCAAATTCATCTATAAATTCGTTAAAACCATTTTTAAGCTCAATATAAGATGTTTTTAATAGTTTATGCTTCTTATTGAAATTATCAAATTCAGCTAGCAAAGCTATGTAATTGTTATCTATATTTGTATTATAATTCCTAAGATTTTCATGCTCTTTTTATAAATTCAAATACTCGATACTAAGATTAGTATGCAATTTTTTAAGTTTTCTATATGCATTATGAATTTTCTTAGAAACTTCAAATAATTCATCGTACGATAGATCGCATACCTCCTATTGATCTGAATGATCAAGTTTATCTTCCATTAAGCACACATTTTTAACCTCTTCTTTTACTTCTATTTTTGAAGATTCTAAAGCTAAATTAGTCTAGAAAGCTTTTTTTTTCTTTTCTTTCACTTCCTAGCATTAGCTTTCTCCTCAAGATTCTCCTGGTCAGGATTAGCTTTAAGATTTGGGCACTCAGTCTTTATATGTCCAGGCTTTCTACATTCATAACAAATGACTCTATTAGAAACTTTTCAATTCTTATTGAACTTACCTTTTTTTTAATGTTGACATCATTATTGTGTTCTCTTAAGAATACTTTTGAATTGCTTAGTCAATAGTGCAATATCTACTTCATCCTCTAGCATTGATTGATCACTCTCTAAATCATTAACTTTTAAAGCTCTCTCTTTATTTTTGTCACCTGTATCGATCTGTCTTTGATTCACTACTTGCTCGTAAGCAATAAGTGATCTAAGTCCATTATCAATAGAATATCCTTTCAGATCATTAGACTTAGTTATTGTAGTTATTTTTGCATTATAAGTAGTAGGTAAATAATATAAAATAATATTAACTTTTTTGAATTTATAAGTTCTCTACCTAAAGCATATAATGAGGTAACAATATGAGTACACTTTGTATAAATGTTAGAAATTGACTCATTTTGTTTCATGTGAAATAGTTTAAGGTCATGTAAGAAAATGTTTAACCTAGATTATTTTACATCATTTGTTCCTTCATAAGTTACACAAAGTCTATCCCATATTTCTTTTCCAATTTTATAAGTAGAAACACTCATATAATCCTCAAATTTCAAAGCACATAAAAAAATTATTTAAAAATTTTGCATTTAACTATGCTAATTCTCTTTTTTCTAAAGTCCATTTAGTAAATGGTGTTTCAATTCTAATGCAATCAATAATGAAAGTTCGTTAGGAATGTTAAGCCCTATATAACTGGCCCAATGCTAAATAAAGAGAGTGGTGAATTGGTAAAGAAGAAACTTTAAGCAAAGTACAAACCAAAATCACCACAAAAAAAACAAATGAGGAAATTAAATGTGGAAGAAAATAATAAGAAAGAACATACCAGATTTATAGTGGTTCGGTCAAATCTTGACCTACGTCCACTCCTTGGAGGCACCCTCCGAGTATTGCACTACCAACGTGTCTCTCCTTTAGCCCCCACAGCTAGGCGGAGAAGCCCTTATAAAATCACTTCCACCCTCCCCGGTGCGGCGGAGTCGGCGGGTCCTTTAACACCAAAATGAACTTCTTCTTTGGTGAACTTCCCTTGAGACAAGTCTTGCATCCGACGGTATTAAGATGCAAGCCTGTCAGAGCAACTGTGTGGAATCCCCTCCACACTCCCTTGAGTCCCCCCTCATAGGATCTTCTCCCTCTCAGACTTCACCCGTTCCTCACTCCCTTTCAAGCTCTCTCTTTAAGTCTCTCCCACAAGAACGAAGCTACAATGGCTGCCAAAGACTCTTACATAGGTGCCTTGACAAAGCTTAAATAAAAAAGCTCAAAATAAGCTCATTAATGCAAGTTGCTGATATTATCGTCCAGAATGAAAGTTATATCATCCTGGCCGATACGTACAAATTCAGCTCATCAGTCCGGGACGATTAGAAGAAAATTTGTTACATCGTCCTGGACGATACCACGATCGTCCAGGCCGATTAGTTTAAAACCGATTTCAATCATCCAGAGCATAGCCCTGAATTCGAGCTGTCTGATGTAAATCATCCAGGACATCATCCCAGCCGATCCTACGATCGTCCTAGATGATGTGATCATATCAATCAACCATTAATGCTTTCCAAAGATATCAGATTAATTTCGGCATAATTTAGTTAGATCGTCCCGGATGATAGGAATATCGTCCTGGCCGATTTCCTAAAACAAAGAATAACTAAACTGATTATATCGGCTGATTATTTTTGAATTGAGACTATCATCCTAGCCGATACAGGTATTGTCCAGGGCGATCAGCTATTGACGGCTGCCTTAATGCGGATGCCCTAATTAGGATTTCTATTTTTGGACAAATCATCTAGGACGATATAAATATCATCCCGGATGATGTTACCAAAAATAAAAATCTTTAGGGAATAATAGAACATCTTCCAAGTTTACAAATCATTCGGTGCCACACCAAATACAACAGAATCAAGAAAGGAAAAAAGAGTACAAACTGACTCAGACTTAGTCTACCCAATCTTGAGCTGGTTCAAAATTCTAGTTTGATGTGTGGACTTGAAATGTTAGTATATAAGGAAGTCGTAGAGAAATAAGAATGTTTTCTATCATCAAAATCATAAACCATTGATCCGCAACAA
Organism: Dendrobium nobile; assembly: GCA_022539455.1. Classification (NCBI taxonomy): domain Eukaryota; kingdom Viridiplantae; phylum Streptophyta; class Magnoliopsida; order Asparagales; family Orchidaceae; genus Dendrobium; species Dendrobium nobile. The sequence goes on along the minus strand of CM039732.1, from coordinate 11,425,403 downwards.
TCTCCCCATTTTTGATGATGGCAAACAATTCAATTTGAATTTAAAAAAAAAGCAATTTCTCCTAATCTCCCCCTCACTAGAATAAACCCATTTTAAAAAATAGGGGAGATAAAAAATATTTTTATTGTTTTTAATTTTTTGAAAAGAAAAAAAAAAGGATACAAATTCAACATTACGTTCTCCCCTTTTGACATTATCAAAAAGTCAGGAGGCACAAAAGAACAAAACAAACAAAAGAAAAAAAAAATGTTTCCTGATCTAGTGAAAAAGCAAATATTCTTAAAATGAGAAAGTTACCTCTTAGTTTTAATCAGAAAAACTTAGTAGAATTGGATTGACAATGCATAGCCCAGAAAAGGTTAGAAATTCAGAATTTGATAATCCAAACTCAAGTTCTTTTTTAAAAAAGGCTAAAAAACTTTTTAATTCAATATCAAAATTAAGGAATAAATTAGAGAAATAAACAATCATTTTTCAAAAACTCCTTCCATAAAATATATCTAATAGAAGATCAATGCATGAATTGTTGAATCAGGAATCATGATTTTCAAATTCAAGTATCGAAAGAATCAAGGATTTTCTTAGGCTTTTAAGAAGTACAAGAATGGTAAGCATTAAAATTTTGTGGGCTCATTTTATGCCTCTTGACAATTGGTTGGCGCACTGCGCATCTTTTGATACGTTTTGTGTATTTTATATTTTTCAATTTGGCGCTTTGCGCATCTTTTATTTTTGGCATCATTAGCCAATTTTTTTTTACTATGCTACCTTTCTGAAATCTTAAATACCAAAAGTAAACCCATAGTATTGATAAAGCGAATTTCTTGATTAAGAAAATTTTGAATTAGATTCAACAACTTGCAAAAAGATTCTTATGCGATAAATAAAATGCAGGAAGATAAAAAAATTATTTCAAAAACCAATTTAAAAGATGAAAAAGATTTTAAATGAAAAGTAGAATAACCTCTTTTAGGAAACAGAGATTGAGAGTCAAACACATGAGTTTTCTTCCTTTGATTGTTTTTAGAGAAGTCAATTGCAACTTACCAAAGAGTTCAAGAAAAAGCAGGAAGTAGATTTTTCATTTTTAGAAAAGTGAATGTGTGTGTTGATCAGAAAAATAAATTTCATGAAATAAGAAAAGAAAAGTATAAAAAAATAAAAACAAATCACAATAAAGAAGACTTTTTAACCATTATCTCTCTCTCCTGGTCCGATGCTTCAGAAACCAGGTCTGCCCATGAGATTTTTTGCTTTTCATTATTTCCCAAATTTAAATTTAGCTTTACCTTACCCTTTTCTTTCGTAGAAAGAATTCTTAAATCAGGGCATTAATTTTTCATATGTCCAGGCTTCCTACAACGAAAGCAAATAACATCAGAAGAAATATGAATTTCCTTAACATTTTTACCTTTTTTCCACTTTTGTTTATGCTTTGGTGAGCTTTGTGATTTGCTTGATAAGTCATCACAAACTAAGCAACTTCTTCTCTATCTTTCAATTTTAAAACAATCATTTCACCTGCATCCAAAAGTTTTTGACCCAAACTTTGCTCGTAGGCAATGAGTGAACCAATTAAATTATCAATAGAATATTTATTCAAATCTTTTGATTCACAAATAGCAACTACTTTAGCATTGAACTTATCCAGTAGACAATGAAGAATTTTGTTAACTTTTTTAAAATTTGAAAATTCTTTTCCTCAGGCATGCAATGATGTTACAATTTAAATGAACCTAGTGTATATGTTTAAGATCGTCTCATAAGGTTTCATGGAAAACAATTCAAAATCATGCATTAACAAATTCAACTTGGATTGCTTGTTTCACTAGTGCCTTTGTATATAGTGTGTAGTTTATCCCAAACTTCCTTATCAGTAGTGCATGTGGATACTAACATAAAATCTTCAGATTTTAAAGCACAGAAAAAGTAATTTAAAGATTTTGCATTCAATTGAGCATTTACTTGTTCTTCCCTATTCCATTGATTAAAAGTAATATCAGTTTTAACTCCATTAACAATACGTGACGGTGATGAATAACTAGTTAAAATCATATGCCACACGTGAAAATCAATCAATTGCAAGAAAGTAGTCATGCAAATTTTCCAAAAATTAAAAGTAATATTTTCAAACAAAGGTGGTCTGGTGATTGAATAACCTTCCGCAATAGTATGATTTGAAAAATTAGCCATGGATCAAAATTCAAAAGATTTAAAAACTTATTTTTTAAACCTAGCTCTGATACCACTAGAAAGTGCTCAGATGACACTAAAAAGTGCTCTGATACCACTTAAAAGTTCGTTAGGGATGTTAAGCCCTATAAAACTGGCCCAAGGCTAAATAAAAAGAGTAGAGAATTGGTAAAGAAGAAACTTTAAGCAAAGTACAAATCAAAATCACCATAAATAAAACAAATACGGAAATTAAATGCGGAAGCAAATAAAAAGAAAGAACACACGAGATTTATAGTGGTTCAATCAAATCTTGACCTACATCCACTCCTTGGAGGCGCCCTCCGAGTATTGCACTACCAACGTGTCTCTTCTTTAGCCCCCACATCTAGGCAGAGAAGCCCTTACAAAATCACTTCCACCTTCCCCGGTGCGACGGAGTCGTCGGGTCCTTTGACACCAAAATGAACTTCTTCTTTGGTGAACTTCCCTCGAGACAAGGCTTGAATCCGAGGGTATTAATATGCAAGCCTACCGGAGCAACCGTGTGGAATCCCCTCCACATTCCCTTGAGTCCCCCCTCACAGGATCTTCTCCCTCTCAGACTTCACCCGTTCCTTACTCCCTTTCAAGCTCTCTCTTCAAGTCTCCCCCACAAGAACGAAGCTACAATGGCTGCTAAAGACTCTTATAAAAGTGCCTTGACAAAGCTTAAATAGAAAAGCTCAAAACAAGCGCATTAATGCAAGTTGCAGACATTATCGTCCAGGATGATAGTTATATCATCCTGTCCGATCTGTACAAATTCAGCTCATCAGCCCGAGATGATTGGGACGATCAGAAGAAAATTGGTTACATCGTCCTGGCCGATATCACGATCGTCTAGGCCGATTTGTTTAAAACCGATTTCAATTGTCTAGAGCATCACTCTAAATTCGAGTTGTCCGATGTAAATCGTTCAGGTCATCATCTCGACCGAACCTACGATTGTCCCAGATGATGTGATCATATCAATCAACCATTAATACTTTCCAAAGATACCAGATCAATTTAGGCATAATTGAGTTAGATCATCTTGGACGATAGGAATATCGTCATGGCCGATTTCCTAAAACAAAGAATTCCTAAACTGATTAGGGCGGCTGATTCTTTCTGAATTGAGACTATCATCCTTACCGATACAGGTATCGTCTAGGCTGATCAGCTAATGATGACTGCCTTAATGAGGATGCCCTAATTAGGGTTTTTTTTCTGGACAGATCATCCAGGACGATATAAATATCATCCCGGACGATGTTACAAAAAATAGAAATCTTTAGGGAACAACAGAACATCTTCCAAGTTTACAAATCATCCGGTGCCACACCAAATACAACAGACTCAAGAAAGAAAAAAGAGTACAAACTAACTCAGACCTAGTCTACCCAATCATGAGCTGGTTCTAAATTACAGTCTGATCGCGTGGACCTGAAATGTCAGTACATAAGGCAGTCTTAGAGAAATAAGAATGTTTGCTATCATCAAAATCATAAACTATTGATCCGCAACAAATAATTCTAATAAGTCTATTATAACCTTCTTGTACTAATATCCACATGCGATAGCCAAGTGATTGCAGAAAAGGAGACATACCTTTTTTTCAAAAATCAAAAGGAATGTTATTGAATAAAGGTGGTCTAGTGATCGAATATCCTTCAGTAATATTCCAGTTTCAAAAATTAGCCATGATTATTTTTCAAAATATAGTTTAAATAATAATTTTTCAAATTGACTCTGATAACATTTGAAAGTTCATGTTGGTTGTAAGACCTTATGAAAGTATCCCAAGGCTAATTAAGAGGGAGGGTGAATTGGTTATTTTAAAAAGAATTCTTTGATTTTTTAAAACCTTTTTAGATCTTTTAAAAAAATAAATCACTAATCCTGAAATATGTAGTTATTTATAGAAATTAATATCACAAAGGATTTTTAATCACAAAAAATTTAAATGCAAAAAAATAAAAATGCGGGAAAAATTAAAGACAATAGAAGAACACAAAATTTTATAGCGGTTCGTTCCAACTTGACCTACATCCACTCCATGGAGACTCCTTCTCTAAGTATTGCACTAAACAATAGTGACTCCTTTTTTTCTCCACAGCAAGGTGGAGAAGCTCTTACAAACTCTCTTCCACCAACCCAGTGCAGCAGAGAATCATCGCCTTTTACACACTCCTAGAGATGGCAGCATACCATATTGTCCTTTTTCACCCTTCTAGTGAGGAATAGTATATAGATCCAACGTTTAAGATCCTCTCTCAAGAGCCTCCAAAGAAGTTGGGCAGAAATCTTAAGAAGACAAAGAGATCCTCACTTTGGACAACCTTATGAATCCCTCACAACTCCTATTCACTAGATCTCTCACTCTCACTCACAAAATTTCTCCCAAACATACTCTCAATGGTCACCCTTAAGAGAATTTCATAGCTAAAGGATTTTAAAGATGGTTTTTAGGGCTCTTTATATAGAAAACACATTAAAAACCATCCAAAAGCTGATCTTTCAAGAGAACCATCCTAAATTCACACTACATGATCGTGGATCATTTGGTATGAATAGTTTTAAAAATCAGGGCTTCATTTGGTACAAACTTGTATGAGCACAATTTTGTAAAATTTTAGTCATTTGTACAAATGCAAATCATACTTTATGAATAGTTCAAATAAATGTGTTTATTCGATGCAATCTTGAATGAACTTAATCTCATACATTATTAGCCATCTATATGAATGCAGATCGTATTATATGAATAATTTAAAAAATAAATGTGTTCATTCAGTATGATCTAGAATGAACTTAATAATGTACTATATCAATCATCTATACGACTTGACATCATTCAGTATGAATAGTTAAAAGAAATTCAAGCCATGATTTGATTAACTACATTTAGGAGGAAAACTATATCAAATTGTATAGTATGATTACATATTATACAGTATAATTAGTAAAATAAATAAATTTCTCTCTCCCCCTATATGTGTTTGTATGGTTATCCAATTACAGTCACACTTGCTCAAACTCAAGAAATAAAAATAGAGATATACAAACTCTATTACAAGAAATCCTATTCCACACTATCTTGAAGTGTTCAACAATTTGAAGTAGTGTATGATTTCCGTGAAATATTAGTACACACAAAATAAATAAAAATATCCAATATATGCTAGAAGAAATAATAAAATCATCAAAATAATAATATTTTGTTATAATAAAAAACCATAATATAAATCTTAATTCCTGAGTTTCTTGTAATATAGTAAAAACCATAATATATTTTGTTATTCTTGTGTACTTACGAGTGAGAATATGGGTTATTTTATATGTATTTTGATGGTGATTATAGTGTACATTGATATTTTGATGAATTGAAGTTACTTTCATAGATTTTTTTATTTAAAAAATTACATATCTTTGGTTGTTATATAAAAGATAAAAAGAAATAATTCTTTCAAATGAGATTTTGGGGCGTATCAAACTTCTTATAAGTGTATGGTTATTAAAAGAATTGAATTTTCATGAGAACTGTAGGAATTGATTATGAGTCATGTAAGATTGGGTAGACTAAGGTGCATTATTTTGTATACATAATTGATTGCATGCAAGAATTATTTTGGCAAAAATATGTAAGTGAATAATTAAAATTTAATTGCCATAGCAAAATATACCAAATGAATAACATAGTACAACTCCAATATAATTAGATAGTGTTATGCAGCTGGCCAATTTTATAATACATGTAATAGGACATAAATAGAGCAAACCATCTTGGAGTAAGGAAGATGATGGGGGATATGCATTAATAGACATTTCATAAATGGATGGCCCCACTAATTAAGGGAACTGTAGGACCCCAAACTATAGAAGATAGTCTACTGAAGATAGAGAAGATCTTTGACAGTATGTAGTACCTAGAGAATTGAATTATACTATTAGTTATTATGCTCTCTAAAGTTGAAGCAAAGAGATAGTGGGTCAGGAAATAGAAAGAAAAAACTAAGAGTAAAACTAATGAAAATTTACTTGAGTCAAGTTCAATGCAGTGTTTAGTATGTTGCTTGTACCTCCTTCATTCCAATGATAGATGTAGAAATCCTTTATGAAATTAGAATAGAGTGCAAGATCATGATGTATTATAAAGATGAGTTTACTTCATTTTCTAGGTATGCTACTCATTTGATCCCCAATAAGAAAGAAAAGTATTACATATTTTTGCATGGAAAGAATGATAAAGATTGATTAGCCAATACCAACATCCAAATATAATGTGAGCAGAAAGAGAACCATAGATGAATTAACCAAGGATAGAGATAGTGTCAGTGATAAGATGATCATATATAGTGATTTAAGAGGATTTAGATCAAGAAAATCTATGGATAGCTACATCTATCGTGAGTGTAATCATTATGGGAGAAGATATTCCATATAGTGATACCTATTGACATGATGATGTTTTTAATGTGGGCCGTAAGGACTCAAGGTGGCTGATTATCCCTAGAGAGGATTTAGACAAAGAACTAAACCTGGCTAAGGATAATATAGGTAGATTAAAAGATAAAAGACTGTAAGATCAAGAGCACACAAAGAAAGATCTATAAATAGTGCTGATGATAGAGTTATCAGTGGTAGACATAAATTGTCTACTATATAACGACCAATAATACCTATGACAACTATGCCATGAGTGTATAATTTGCAATATCACGAAAGCAGACAACAACATGAGAGTTCGACTCATGAGAACTTTTATTTTGAATGATAGAGTGACATGGCATTTCATTTCATACTGAATAATGTTTTATTGATTGAATTGTACAACTATATGATAAGAATCAACTTCTAAATTAATTTGTATTCTCTAATAAAGTTTTGATTTTATTTTATATTTGGAATGGATTTATTTTGTATTGATTTTGTGCCCTAATCGTTCAGAAAAATATTGCGGACAATAATTTTTATGCTAAGTAAATTATAATAACCTGATAATTTTTAAAGATTGAGAATTTGAATATATATATATATATATATCTTAATTAGAGCTCTTTAATATTTTACTTGTGGGCACTGCTTTCACTGCAAAAAAATGCACTATAACCGGGGGATGGAATCCACTAGTAACAATCAAAATACACTAGAAATATCACCTTTTAATTGTATTTTTAATAAAAATTTGTCTGATAGTAATTGTTTTGCAAGAAATATTTCTGCGGTTCTTCCAGCAAAATGCCAAAAAAAAAAAAAAACATACGAAGCCTTTTTTACTGCTGTATTCCAGCAACTGGGCTTAGGTGCACCTGGTTTTAATGTTTAAAACAAGGGCAACAAAACTATTCATCTGTGACAAAGCTGGGCAATTGAGAAGCTATTTGAATGAAAATATTCACCCCTTTAATAAGCTCCTTTGTTATTGTCTTTCATCCTTGCGCTAATTAATTTTACATCCAACTTCTTTTAGTTCTGATATCCATAATATAACCTATATAATATGGATAAATTAGATAATTTTGGAATATTTATTGAAGAAAAATATTAAGAGTCTTAGCCTACTCGAAAGGCCATCATTTTAAGTGACCAAACCATCCAAGGCGACTCTCTCTAATCTTATCTTCCAATGTAGCTACTCCAACCTTCTCACATATATGTTATTTTCATATCATGTCTATAATCAAGTATGCCCAATGCATTCCTCTATGTCCACACAATAACACCTAATGCATTTTACTCAATGTCATGAGAGGTATATTTTATTATTATTTTTTATTAATATATATATATATTAAATATAAATATTTATTTAAAAAAATAGCAATAAAACTATCCAAACAAAAATTTAAATTCTAACAATAACTATTACTAACTGGGTCAAATCAAGTACATCTACTTTCTTAATTGGGTCAGCAAAGGCAGCCTTTTTATATGACTAAACCATCTAAGGTGACTCTATATAATCTTATCTTCCACTAAAGCAAGTCAAATATTTTCATGTATGATTTCATATCCTTTCTCTAAAAGTGAAGCCACTCATCCACCTGAGCATCATCATCTCTGGAACACTTAACTTTATATTATGCTTCACTTTTATGTCCAAAATTCTATATCATAAAGCATTGTATGTCTATACACCACCTTATAGAATTTCCCCATAAGTTTGAAGGGGTGGGGGGGGGGGGGGGGGGGGTGCTTTTATATCACGCAACAAGCCCAATTCATTCCTCCGCTTCAACCATCCAACTTGGATACTATTAATAATATCCCCATCTATTTCACCATAACTCATAATAACATGTATTTCTTTTAATGACTTGATCACCCAAAATCACAATCCCATCAAAAAAACTATTTTGTACAAAAATTACACTCCAAATATTCAGTTTTAAATCTACTTAAATGAAAGCCTTTAGACACTAAGGATAACCTACATAATTCAAGTTTACCTTCAACTCCCTCTCTACTTTCTATAAATTACACTCCATAATGTATACACCAATATACCTTCTATTGAAATTGTATAGTAAAAACATTTAAACTCAAGGTGATGAGATAATACTTTCCCTTACCGGTGGTGTTCGGGGCTGCTTTGGCAAAAGTTGATGAGGGTTCAGTTAGGGTAGCTCTCAGACGCGATGAAGAAGTGATCGCTGGTTGGTCGTCAGGACAGCTCATGGACTTTAGTGAAGAGAGGGAAATCTAGGGGTGTCTAGGACTTGAGCGAGGAGAGGGTGATCTCGCAGCGTCGGCGCAGCTCTCAAACACGCAGTTGTTCTCCAATGCAAGAAAGAAAAAAATGAGAAGTTGTTCGGTAGATTCACTAAAATAGGGCTTTAACCAATGCTTTTTCTAGCAAAATATTCACCAATCCACAACTGGCGGATAATTTTCCAGTAATCATTCATGAAGTTTAAGTAAGCCAGCAATAATAAATGCTGGTAATTCCACCAGTCATTACCGATGGAATATACGCCGGACACCTAAAAAATGCCAGTGGAAAGCCGGTGGAAGTTACCTTGGTAATTCAATAGTGAATATTTCACTAGATAATGCATCGTTAAATTACCAACACATATTCCTTCGGTACGTGTGCTAGTGTTACCAGTGTAAAACAGTCCGCCAGAAAGTCCGACGGTAATGGCGTATTTTTCTGTATTGTTTGTTATGCTTTAGAACATAATTATATAAGAAAATATTGTCATAAAATTGAACGTTATCTTGTTATATAATTCTGGATTTAGTATGCAGTGCAGTGGCACTGGCTTCCTTGGACATCACGACCCCATACACAAAACTTATTTTATATATAATTAAATAAAAATCTACGGTATTATAGTGTTGGTTTCCTTTGGCTTCATGATGCCATGCACTAAAACTAATTTTTATATATAACTAAAATAAAATTTTCCACTCACGCCATGTCGTTGCTTGTCATAGAAGGAAAGAAGATAAGAGGAAGAAAGAAGAATAGATGAAAGAGAATGTTGTTTTTAGCTGCCAGTTCACTTCAGCACTTTTATGAAAATTCTTCAGATCATTGTAGGTGACTTCTCTCTTATTTTTGTTTTTAAAGATTTTGATTTTGACCTTTGCATTTCTCCAAAAAAAAAAACTTTTTTATATTTTCTTCAAATTTAGTGAACTTCGACCACATAGCTTTTTATATATTATAGTTCTAATTATTCTATATATTTTGAATGGTAAATTTTATAATTTTTCTTGATAAAATTGAAATTATTATGTTTTCTTATATTTGCACAAAATAGTAATTTTTATATTTTAATAATTTACATACTATTAATACAAGTATTGTGAATGAATAAGGGCATATGATTGGGTAATAGCTAGTTGCTATTACATTTAGTAATAATATGTGTAAAAGTATATAACGATTGGCTATTTACTGATAGTGGTTGGAGACTTACTTATCTATATAGGATGATGGAATGATAGGCTTTCTATTAAATACTATAATTTGGTGTTATCCTATACTGATTCACATGATCATTGATTAAGAGTTATAAGAAAATAATATATTATGCCAATGGACAAAGAGTAGTAACTCTATTTATTGAGCCAAAGGTTACTGATTTAATAATTTATTGATTACTTGAAAAATATCACTTAAGCTAGAACCATACTTATTTAGTGTAAATACATAGATGCATTCATTATAACTATTTATTTTCATTATATTGATTTAATTTTACTGTGCAATTTTGTTATTACTACTATATAAGTTACTCTTATTGTCAACCACTACTTATTTATTATTATTTCTACTAATATACTATTTATTATTATTGGGCATATGATTACTATTATTAGGCATGTGATTATTGTTACTGAACACTTGAGTCCTATTACTTAAAATTTGATATAACATACTTATTTTATATTGATATAGAATGACTAAACATCATATGTCTACTGATTTAATAGTACTGCATTATTATGGATATTGAAAGTGTTCATAGATGCTTTAATTTTACTAATTTATATTATTTTTGTATTTATTTGATAGCACTACTATTATTTATGATTTGAAAGAATGATTATTTACTACTTATTATTTTGAAATTCATACTAGTTTTTAGTTTTATTATTTATGTACTACACTTTTGTTGCAATCTGGATCTAAATACTATAATTTTGATGATAACAAATATTATTGTTTCTTTACCACTACTGTTTTTACATATCTATTTTATTTTCCTTGCTTACTAACCTTTTAGATACATAAAGATCACTTATAATGCAAATCAGCTTAAGTTTGGGTAGATTAGGGTTAAGTCTACTTGTAATTTCATTTCATTGTATTTTTTACCTTTACTGAGTCGAATCTTGAATATGGTGGACCCCAAGCAAAGTAACCTTACAAACACATACCCAAGGAGAGAAATTTGCTAAGTTGGAGTATTTTTCTATTTTGTATCTAATCGTAGAGGACGATGTGAAATAATATTGGACAATCTGCCAAAAATAAAAACCCTGATTAGGGCATCCATGCTAATTTTGACTGATTAAACTAATCATACTAGATGATCCATATCATCCAGGATGATTAGCTTAGATAATAAAAAATAGCTGCCAATCACAGTTTAGGTAATTTTTTATTTTCAAATTTTGTTCTGGTCGTATAGGATGATATACATCATACTGGATGATTTATGATAATCTTGTCTAAATTGATATGATGATTAGGGGAATAATTATGGTTAAATTATTCAATCATATCATACCAGGCAATCCATTTGGATCGTACTGGATGATATAGTATATTTCATAGGATGATCCCCTATCATCCAAGACAAGAAGCCATCATTTTTTTTTCTAATCATGTAGGAGTATCGTACTAGATGTCTCAAGATGTTTGGGGGATAATATGTAGATAACCACCCATTGTCTCATGTCATACTAGATGATCAGTATAGCATCTTGAACTAATTATACAGGATGATCAGTTGATCATCTTGGATGATAAGTTGTGCAAAATTGAAATTAGGGCTTCTTTTGGAGTCTCTTTATTTAAGCAATTGTATTAACCCTTGAGTTAATCTTTTGATGTGGAGTTGATCAAGAGGGAGCTTAGAGAAGGAAGAGAGAGAGCTTGAGAGAGAGAGATCCTTGTTAGGGGTAGTTTATGAGAGAAATACAAAGGTTTCTCCAAGCAAGTTATTCGTCATCTTCTGCGATGTGCTCACTGGTTCCTTGGTGGCTCTAGGGAGTTCATCTTCAGCATTAGATCTAGGTTTTCTACCTACTCCAGGAGGGAGTACAAGAATTCAAGGTTCTCTGTCTCACCATGTCGGTGGAAAGATTTTATAAGCGCTTCTCTGCCTTGTTGTGGGAGCAAAAGGAGAGTCACTTCAGTTTAGTACAATACTTGGAGAGGGACTCTCTATGGAATAGACATAGGTTAAATTTGATCAAACCACTATAAAATTTGGTGTGTTCTTTCTTTTTTACTTTTACTACATTTTATTTCTACACTTTTTTATGATTTATTCTGTGATTGAAAAATCTGATTGTATTATTAGCGTAAAAATTATTTTTCTTCCCCATCAAGGGTTATTGCTTATTTATAAAATATTTAAAAAGTTTAAAAAGATTTCAATTTTGTTTAATATTTTTTAAAAACTATCAATCCCCCCCCATCTTGGTTATCCTCTGACTAGTTCTTTAGGGTTTAACACCCCTCATAAACTTTCAAGTGGTATCAATGCGGGATTCATAAAATCAAGCTTTAGAAAACTTTTGAAGTTTGATCCATGGCTTACTTTAGAAACATAAACATTGAGGAAAGATATTCAATTACAAGAACACCTCTTTTTGATAATATACCTTTTAATTTTTGGAAAATTTGCATGTCCACTTTTTATAATCAATTGATTATTGTATATGGATGTCTTTTAGGGAAGGTTACTCTACACCATTTAGAGTAGTAAATGGTGTTAAAATTTAAATTTCTTTTACTAATTGGATGGTTGATGATAGAGATCTAGCACAACTGAATGCTAAGTGCTTGAGCTATTTTTTTGTGCCTTAAAATCTAAAGACTATATTTGTGTTTCCACTTGTTCCACTGGGAAAGAAATTTGGGACAAATTATTTCATAATATGTGAAGGTACAAATGAAGTTAAATGATTTAGACTGAACATTCTTCAGCATAATTATGATCTTTTCCGCATGAAATCTAATGAATTTATTTCTGAAATGTATAGTAGGTTTACACAAATAGTTACATCCCTGTATGCCTTAGGAAGAAAACTAACAAACTATGAAAAAGTAAACGAGATTATGAGATATTTATAGTCTTCCTTTGATGCAAAAATTGCTGCCATTATTGAATCTAAGGATTTCAATATTTATTCAATCGATAACTTACTTGGATCACTCATTGCTTAAGAGCAAGGAGTGAACCAAAGGCAGCTTGATGTAGGTGAAAAGAAAAAGGGCAAAACTGTATCCATAAAGTCTAATGATTCTGACACTAATTCTTCTGGTACTAAAAATGATTGCATTGCTTTAATAATTAGGCAATTTAAGAGCTTCTTGACAAAAAGCTAAAGCATCATCAGAAGTGGAATAAAAGTAAGAATAATAAAAATTCTAAAGTTTCTTCTAATATTATTTATTTTGAATGTAGAAAGTCAGGGCATCTAAAGTCTGATTGCCCAACTTTGAAAACTCACCCAAGCAAGGAGAAGTGTAAGGAAAAAACTATGTTCAAGTAGGATAACAAAATAATTCAAAAGGCTTTTCGGGTGTACTCAGCATAAGACTCCTCTAAAACTAAAGCAGAAGAGGAGTTAATAAACTTGTGTTTAATGGTTGATGGACATCTTGACCACTCTGATCAAGAAGAAGTATGTGAGCTTACTTATGATAAATTACTGAAAGTTTTTGAAAAAATTCATTCTTCATAGGAAGCTCAAGAAAATGCATGCTAGCCTTAAAACTCATTTTTTTTACTTTATAAAAAGACCATGAATGCCTACGAAAAGATCATTCCACTTAAGATAGTAATCACATGACTTTACTTCATAAATTTGATTAATTAAATAAAAAATATCTTGATTTGATTAATAAGCAAGATTCCTTAAAAAGTTTACAAGTTGAACTAGAAAATTCATACAAAAGATTAGGAACTCTTACATCTAAAATAGATAATGAGGAACATGCATTGAAAGTTAAAAATTCAAATCTTAGAAGTGCAAACCAATTTTTATAAATCAAAATAAATGCTTTGAATGAAAATAAAAAACCACCTTCACTTGAAGAGTATTATAATCCATCGTAACATTATGCATCATTCAAACCTAGGAAGAGGAACCATAACCCAAATAGATTAATAAATCCCTTTTTTGGTGTTAGATTTTTCTTATGAATATTAAGACATATCTCTCATACTTTCTTCATTCACCATAGAACACATTTAGCATGGAGACCTAAAGTTCAAAATTCATAGTATAGCATGCATGCATTTCTTTCTTCTATCCATAAGAAGGGACCCAAACCAGTTTATGTTCCCAAATCAAGTATCTGATTATTTTATAGGGTTGCTTTCATATAAGGCCTCGTGAGAGCATGTGATATCTAGATAGTGGATGTTCAAGGCATATGACTGGAGATGCAAATCAATTCATTTCACTGGAGGCCATGGCATGATGTAAGGTAACATTTGGAGATAACACGACAAGGAGAGTGGTGGGGTCAAGTATAATTAGCAACTCTAAAAATTTCATCATTGAAAATATTTTACTAGTTGATGGCTTGAAACATAACTTGCTCAGCATCAGTAAGCTCTATGATAAAGGCTTCACATAAAATTCTTGTCTACTAGTTACATAATAAGATTGAATAACAACATTATTTTACAGGGAAAAGGGATTAATAGTATTTACATACTTGATTTAAATTGCATTAAATTTGACACTGCTCTTTGCTTAAAATTTATTGTTGATGAATCTTGGTTGTGGCATAGGAGATTGTGTCATGCAAGCATAAAAAACCTTAGGAAAATCACTCAAAAAGACTTAGTGAGAGGAATTCCCAAACTAAAGTTTATAAAAGACCACCTACGTGATGCTTATCAATTACGGAAACAAGTCAAATCCTCTTTCCACTCAATAAAAGATAGTAACACTAGTAAACCCTTAGAAGTCCTGCACATAGATCTCTTTAGACCAGTCAGCATTTCAAGCTTAGGAGGGAAAGTCTTTGGGTATATGATTGTTGATGATTATTTAAGGTTTACTTGGGTTAGATTCCTATCTTAAAAATATGAATTATTCAAGGAGTTCAAGTCTTTTCCACTTAGATTTAGAGGAAGCTAGGTAGTGAAATTCTAATCATTCATAACGATCATAGTGGAGAATTTAAGAATGAAAAATTCAAATCTTTCTATAAGGAGCAAGGGATAGACCACAACTTTTTAGCTCCTAGTACCCCTAAGTAGAACAAGGTAGCTAAAAGAAAGAATAGGACCATAGTAGAAGCCGCTACAGCCATATTAACTAAATACTCACTTCCAAAATACTTTTAGGAAAAAGTCGTGAATACAGTCTGTTATTTTCTAAATAGGGTAAATGTTAGATCTAAATTGAATAAGAAACTCTATGAAATTTTGAAGGGTATGTCACCTAACCTCTCTCACCTCCATGTCATTGAATGTAAAGTGTTCATTTAAAATAATGGAAAGTCAAAAATAGGAAAGTTTGACCAAAATTTTGATAAAGGAATGTTCCTAAGTAACTCGAGTGTTGGGAAATCCTATAGAGTCTTCAATAAAAGAATATTGGTAGTTAAGGAAATCACTCATGCTATGTTTGATGAATCTGATAATTTTAGAGAGTCTAGGGTAGAAGAAGAAGAGGTTATAGAAGTCACCCGAATTAGAATATGCAAATCTTGAGAAAAGGGTAGAACCTAAAAACACTGCCTAGAGAATAGAGATATTCTTTGAGTCATCCAAAATATTTGATCTTAGGAGACCCATTTGAAGGTGTTAGAACTATGAATGGTCTTAGAAAAGAAGTAAACTACTCTACCTTCATTTTAATGACTAAACAATCCACCAACCTAAATCAAGCCTTATCCGATGAATTTTGGATCTTAGCCATGAAAGAAGAATTGAATCAATTTATAAGGGAAAATATTTAGGAACTAGTTGAAATACCTAATGACTAGAGTGAGGTTGGAACTAAATGGGTATTCAAAAATAAATTAATGATTCTAGAATCATAGTGAGGAAAAAGTCAAGATTGGTGGCTAAGGAGTATAATCAAATAGAAGGAATTAATTTTGAAGTGACTTTTTCCCCTATAGCAAAATTGGAAGCTATTAGAGTGCTACTAGCCTTTACTTATTTTAAGGGATTCAAACTATACCAAATGTATATCAAGAATGACTTTTTGAATGGGATAATAAAAGAAGATGTGTATGTTGAACAACCCCCAGGTTTTGAAAACTCACAATTTTCTAATCATGTGTTTAAATTAAAAAAAGGCATTCTATGGACTAAAATAAGCACCCAGGGCATAGTACGAAAGGCTAAGCACATTTCTACTAGAAAGAACTTCTATTATGGAGAGTGTATACTACATCCTATTTTTGAAAAAGGTACGAGATGAATTACTGATAGTTCAAATTTATATTGATGATATTCTATTTGAATATTCTGATAAAAAACTATGTGATGAATTCTCAAAAATGTTGAGCAAGTAATTTGAAATGAATATGATGGGAGAATTGACTTACTTTTTAGGATTTAGCATAAGATAGAAGGATGATGAAAATTTTCTTAGTTAATACATTAAGGACATCCTTAAGAAATATGAAATGGATAAAGCCAAGCCAATCAAAACTCTCATGAGTTCCACTATTCAGTTAAGTAAGGATTCAAATGGAAAAATTATTGATCAAAAGAAATATAGAGAAATAATTAAATCACTTCTTTACTTGACTGCTGGTATACCTGATATTATATTTAGTATTTGTCTTTGTGTTAGATTTTAGGCTGATCCAAAAGAGTCCCACTTGACGGGTGTAAAGAGAATTCTTATGTATATCTTAAAAACCCTGACTTAGGAATTTTGTATCCTAAGCATAGCACCTCCTTTAAAATCATAGGTTATTCTGATTCAAATTTGGTAGGATACTGAGTTAATAGAAAAAATACTTATAGAACTTGTCAATTCATAGGGTAGTTCTTAATCTCCTGGTCCAGTAGAAAATAGAACTCAGGTTCACTATCCACTATTGAAGCTGAGTATATTGTCTTAAGAAGTTGTGTGGCCTAAATCCTCTAGTTAAAGTAACAAATTCTAGATTTAGGTTTACCTTTAGGCATAATTTCAATCCTTTGTGATAACGGTAGTGCCATATGTATTTTAAAGAACTCAATCCAACACCCCAGGACAAAATGAATTAATATAATGCATCAATTCATTAAGCACAATGTTACTAGAGGAGACATATAGCTACACTATGTAGCCATTTAAAACCAACTTGCTGATATCTTTATAAAACTACTAGCCGTTGAAACAGTTAGCATCTTAAGAACTAGATTAGGTGTCAAAGATATTAATGCTTAAAATCACTTCTTTAAGTTTTCTGATGTATTTATTTGTTTATTTATTTGCATGTCTGTTTCTATTTATGTACTTCTATTTTTTATTTTTCTTTTTTCTATTATTTTTCACTTCAATTTTTTTTATTAGATCAATGCTCACTGTTGGTATTGATTTCTTAAATGACATTTTTGCCTTACTTTTAGTATTGAAAATATCTAAGCAATGATTGGCCTACCTAAATTGGTTAAAGGAAGAACTATAGTTGATTGATTCTCTTCCTCTAACAGTGTATTTTTCTTTTTGAAGCAAAATCTACTTCAAATTAAAAGTTGGATTTTGAAATTAAGATCTATTTTATATTCTTATAGTAATCTATCCTATCTCATATAAATAATGTTCAAAGTCATTAAATCTCTTTTTAATTTTTCATGATCAGGTTGTTATACTTATCATATGAATATGATTCTAATTTGTGATTTATTCTTCCTTATCTTCGAGAGTGAATTTTTCTTCTCTTATATCTGGAAGATATTCTTATAACTAAGAGTCTTTAAAAGCTTCAAAAGGGATCCAACTCGCAAAAAATAATAAGAGGCACAAAATGAGCCCAAAAGGAAAAATTAAAAAATACACAATGACCGTTAAGTAACTGCAAGATACATGAAAGTGTATCCAAAATAAAAAGATGGACAAAGTCTGCCAGATAATTGCAAAAGAGGCACAAAATGAGCCCACAAAATTAAGCTTCCTCCCCTTTCAAATCTTTAAATCTTAGAAGAATTCGTGTGCCACTTGATATCTTCAAACACTTTATTTTTGAAAATCATGATTTTGATTGGTTACTCTGTAATATTATTCTGTCAGATATTATTCTTAAATGAAGATTGAACATATGACTTTCTTATCTTTTTTTTTTAATTAGGTTTTTATTTTAAAAAGATTTTTAACCTGTAAGGAGTCTGAGCAAGGATTAACAAGATTGATTTTCTACCTTTTTTAGATTTTAGCGATGTTAATTCATTTCTTACTGATTTTTAATCCACTCATAAGGGAAATTTTTTTTTACTAAGAGTTGATCGATTAAAAAAAGGTTCTTTTGATTTTGATTTATGATTGGTTTTTATCTATGTTTTGTGTTGCTTCATGTTCTTTTTGTTTTTTTATTTATTTTATTTTTATCTTGAAGAACTCCTAATCATCATATTTTATGTCCTGAATTTTTTCTAGTTTTGCTCACATCGTCCAGGATGATCCACATCATCCTATAAGATATGAACAAAGATATAGCTCTCTGATTACTGCACATCTAACGGCTTATCTTCACCAATTATCGGTAATAATCCCATACAATTTTGTACATCATATTGGACGATCCATATATTAGAAATAATTAGACAATTTGAATGTTGTTAGGTCAATCCATTATTGCACATTGTTCTAGACAATACACCTGTTCATCTTATACGATCCCTTTATTCAACAATCATATAATATGACTCCTCTGGATGATCGTCCTATGTTTATTTATCCAATATGATATATGATCATCTTGGATGATAATATCAACTTTTTTATCGTTCATCTGGATGACATTATTGTGCATGACTGACCTGGAAAATCTCATGATCATCCTGGAAGATATTCCTAGCCCTACATAAATAACACTGATTTAATGTTTTTTTTTCACACCAAGCTTTTTAATTCCCTTCTCCCTCATTCGAGCATTCAATTTCTAACTATGGTGCGCGATAAATAATCTCATGCCCGCATAGGCATCTCTTCCAGGAGTGTTATCGATCTTCACTTTATGAAGCTGCCTACTCTTGCTACAAATCTACAAGGATTAATCCCTTGGAGGTTATCAATCAGTAGGTGTTGAATTTTTAGGTACTAGAGCTCTTTTCCCGCACCACTCTTAGATTCATTCTTACCCTTATTTTCCCCTTTAATTCTGAACTCCTATTCAATTTTTTGCTAGTCTCCATCTAAATTTTGATTGTATTGCACCGTAATCTTATGTTAATTGATGCCCTATCAAAATAATATATCATGATTTCTATGAATTTCTCCACCTTTCCACCACTGGTGATAAACTCAATCTTTTGGCTTCATATCCTGACTTTAATTAGGGCCATATAAATACCCTTCTTCGAGAAACCAATGCCCACCTTTATGACTCTATAAGTAGTTCCTTAGTGAAAAATGCTCGAACCATCCAGCATATTCTTTGCACCTCCATTACTCATAAAGCTAGGGATCGGATCCACATTACCCCCATCTTGTCACCCACCTTCTAATGCATAATGGCTTATCGAGATTTTAATGATGCTAATCTTATTATTTAATACGTTAAAAATCTAACTAACATTAGGGATCCCAGCCACAAAAGAAAGCCAAATCTAGCCTTAAGGCATATCATTGCCTATGTGCTTGAATCCAAGTACAACCTTCAGTATCCAAGACCACCTGATCACCTCCTTGTTTTTTACTTAAATAGTTCCTTCCACATCCTTCATAATACTCAAAATCACCCTGTGCATGATGAGGCTATGGCAGAAGAGGATGAAAGTTCGTTCGGGATGTTAAGCCCTATGAACTTAGTCCCAAGCTAACCAAGAGGGGGAGTGAATTGATATTTAAAAAAAACTTTTAAGACAAAGAAATAAAATCACAAACCAAATCACACCACAAGAAATTAATGCGGAAAAAAAAAGTGCGGAAGCAAAAATAAGAACACAAGATTTATAGTGGTTCGGTCGACTCGACCTACATCCACTCCTTGGAGGCACCCTCCAAGTATTGCACTACAAAACGTGACTCTCCTTTAGCCCCCACGGCTAGGCGGAGAAGCCCTTACAAGAACCTCCTTTTTGCCACCCCGGCAAGGCAGAGAACCTACCTCCTTTTTCTTCCTTTTGAAGCTGGCAGAGAACCACAACCAAAAGCAAACTCCTTACCTCTACCGACCCTTCCACGGACGAGAAACTCCAGACGAAAGACAAGCAGAGCGATCCTTGAAGCAACCCTTGTGAATCCCCCTCACAAGATCCTCTCTCTCTCCCTCTCTCTCTTTCTCTCCTTAAGGTCTTCTCAAGTCAAGGCAGCAGCAAAAGATTTTTTAAAACGTTTGAACAAGAGCTCTTAAATAGAAGAGCTCTCAAGGAGCTCATTAATTGCAAGTAGCCGACTTTATCGTCCCGGCCGATCTGGACATCGGCCTGGCCGATCAGTACAAATCAAAGAAGATCGGCCAGAGCATCGCCCTGGGAACAGTCCTCGACGATTGAAATTTGGCTTGATTATCCAGGCCGATCATACGATCGTCCTGGCCTATTAGTTCAAATCAGAGGCAAATCGTCCTGAGCATCGCCCTGTTAATGACCTGGCCAATATTTATCGTCCTGAAGCAACTCAAGGATTTTGAATGTATCGTCCTGGCCGATCCTACGATCATCCAGGACGATATGATCGTATCAGTCATCCTTAATTACTCCCTTGATTTCCTGATCAATTAAGGCATAATTTGGTAATTTTGTCCAGGCCGATATGGGTATCGTCCTGGCCGATAATTTAAAAATGCAGTATACCTTAACTGTCTAAGATGGCTACTTCTTTCTGTTTTGAGCTTATCGTCCTGGCCGATACACATATCGTCCCGGCCGATATGTTAATGTCGGCTGCCTTAATTAAGAATCCTTAATTAGACTTTCTGTTTTAAGCTGATCGTCCAGGACAATATGAATATCCGCCTGGCCGATGTGGGTAAAAACAGAAATTCTAAGTCTCTCAAGTGTGTGTGTGTAGGGTTACTTAGCATCAGTCTCTTTGACCATTACAAGTAGACTCAAAAAGAGAAAAACAAAAGTACAGACTAACTCAACCCTAAACCTACGCAATCTTGAACTTGGCTTCTTCATGATCGTCCGGTCTTCTATTCCTGAAAAGTTAGAAACAACAAGTAGTCCAAGAGAAGTAGTGTTTGTCAATCATCAAAACATAAGTCATGAAAAAATAGATTTGCAACAATCTCCCCCTTTTTGATGATGACAAACACAAGTAGGAAAATTTTCATTAAAACATCCAGGTTATAAACCCAAGACCAAACAGCTTTTTCCTACACCTTACTCTCCCTTTTGTCATCACAAAAAGAGGGTTCAGAAACAAAAGAAAAACATCACAAAAGATGAAGGTAAATGGTGAGAAAGCATGGCTGGAATTGGCCTGAATTTAAAGAAACGGCCATATCGTCCAGGCCGATCGCCTAATCGTCCAGGCCGATATGGTTCAATAATTACGTACAGGCCGATTGGTCAAAAAGGCGGTCTGATCGTCCGGGCCGATCAGATATCGGCCAGGCCGATTAGACACAGGCGATCAGCCCGAGGAGTTAGGCCAAACAACCGTTGAAAAAGCAGATGGTCCGGGCCGATTAGGTGTATCGTCTAGGACGATGCACAATAATTGATCGTACCGGCCAAAGTTAAAACGTTTAAAATGCTTGCCACGTGTATCGTCCACGACGAACAGTGGATCGGCCCGGACGATTGTCCAATAATGGATCATCCGGGGCCGAATTTAAAGATCAAAACGTGCTGACACGTGGATCGTCCAGAACGATCCAGTGTATCGGCCAGGATGATGTACATAAAATGCATTGGTCAGACAAAATTTTCTATCGGCCAGGACTATCACCAAAGTTTGATCAAATCGTCCAGGACGATATATTATCGTCCAGGATGATGAGTTACATTAAGCACATAAGAGTTCAGCAGATGGATTTTCAAGGTGAATTATCGTATCGTCTAGGACGATAAATCTATCGGCTAGGACGATGTGACTAGGAATTGATTTCAAAGAAAAGATGGTGATGATCAAGACCCTAAAAAATAAAGCAGAAGAAACAACAGTCTAAACACAACAGAAGAAAAGAAAAATAAAAAATACGAAGAAAACAAATAAACAAAAACAAAAGCAAATATTTTTGGATTTTAATTTTTCTAAATTTTTTTTTATGGGGGGCATCAAATGAAAATTTTTTCCAAAAAATTATCTTTTAAAGTTTCAAGAGATCAAGAAGTTTAACAGATCCCAATCAGAAGAAGGTAGAACATCTGATTCTGTTAACCCTAGATTGGACATCCTTCAGGGTACAAAACTTCTTTTGGAAAACAAAGATCCAACTCAGAATAACTAAATAGGATAATAAGATCCATTCAAGACTTGTTTACAAAGAAAATATCTCATATTTAATAACCCAAAGTAATTTTTCTCAGTCATGGAAATTGAAATCAAGTCTTTGAAAACATCACATAATCAATGAGTTTTCTAAGTTTTAAGAGTTTTATAAAAGAGAGGATAGCTTGCATTTAGTGGGCTCATTTTATGCCTCTTGTCATTTTGATTTGCTCTTTTGAGCATCTTTTGATTCTTTGATTCACTTTTGTGTATATTGCATTCTTTTCAATTTTGGCTTCATTGGCCTCTTTCCTTTTTATCTTTTGCAAGCTAGAAACTCTTTAATATACCCTTAAAAAAAACTTAGTTGTGAGTATATCCTCCAAATATTAGAGAATAGGAGCTCTCTCTCTAACATAGGGAAGAACAATCCACAACACAAAATCAAAATCATGTGATAAATATAATGGCAAGATTTCAAAAGCTTGAATGATATTTAAGAACTTTGGCTATTATGCATAAGATAAATTAATGTAGCAAGATAAGAAAAAGATCTTTAAATAACAGGCTATTGGTTAAACCGAGTTTAGACTTTTGTTTTAGAGAAGAAATCATACCACTAAATAAAGTCAGAAGGAGGGAAAACATCAACAGTATACTCCCTTTAACCAATTTTGAAAAGTAAAACACTACCTCTCAAAACTTTAAAAATCTAAAAGCTTGAAAAGATTAATCATATGGAAGGCCATATTTAAAGATCACATAAAAACAAAAACAATAAAAATAAAATGAAATTAAAGTAAACTAACACAAAGCAAGCACACAAACTAGCACAAAAACATAATAAATAAATAACACAAAAGGAATTTCAAGCACGTGATAAAGCAGCGAGTTTAAGCAATTTTGAGCTGCAAGCCTCCTTATGTCAAGTTATCCTATGCTCCCACGAGGACTTTGGTGAGAGCACATCTGCAAAACTCAACAACAGTCAGATTTAGGAACCCAAACAGGTTTGGGATCCTTCTTAGAAAAAGTAGAATGTAATACAGGTAAGGTATGTTGTGAATCATGCATCTTGGGTCTCCACACCCAATGTGTACTACGGTGAACGGTGCAAGTGTGTGAGATGTGTCCTAGCATGCTACATGAGAAACAACTAACTCCAGGAAAAGGGTTTCATAAATGGTTTGTGTTATATTGCCTCTTCCTAGGTTCTGGCTTAAGATCAAAGGTGGAAGTCATCCGATTTTTCTTATATGTATCAAAATTATTTTGAATCCTCAAGTTAGTTATTTTTAATGCATCATTCTCCATCCCCAAATTTTTCTCAATCTCTTTAGATTTCTTAAGATCAATCTTAAGTGAGGTGTGTGAAGCTTTTAATGCATTATATTCATCAACTAATTCCAAATGCTTTTTGTTCAACTCATCAAATTCATCAAGAAGAGCTATG
Organism: Dendrobium nobile; assembly: GCA_022539455.1. Taxonomy (NCBI): domain Eukaryota; kingdom Viridiplantae; phylum Streptophyta; class Magnoliopsida; order Asparagales; family Orchidaceae; genus Dendrobium; species Dendrobium nobile. The sequence continues at coordinate 11,401,498 of CM039732.1, read as the reverse complement.
TGATTAGAATCAATTGTTGCAAGATCTTTGAGAAAAACTTCATGCTCTTTTTATAGATTTGAATGTTCTAATTTTAGACTAGCATGAGTCTTCTTAAGTTTTTTGTATGATGCATGGATTTTTTCACAAATTTCAAATAATTCATCATAGGTTGGTTTACATACCTCTTCCTCATCACTTTGATTTTCTCCCATGAAACACAAATTTGTAGTCTCTTCCTCTGGTTCAGTCTCAGAGGAATCAGTACCAGATTCTGCCCAAAAACCCCTTTGGATTTTCTTCTTATCCTTCCTTGACTTGGCCTTCTCCTCACCTTTTTCCTTTTCTTTGCTTGAATGATTTTGAAGTGTAGGGCAATCGACTTTCACATGTCTAGGTTTCCTGCATTCAAAACAAACAACATCAGAAGATCCCTTAACATATTTGTGATCCTTACCTTTCCTCCAACTTTGATGATGCTTTTGTTTCTTCCTTAGAAAGCTTTTGAATTGCCTTGTGATGAAGGCAACATCATCGCTTTCAGACCCGGAAGATTCAGAATCCGTTTTGTGCGCCTTCAGTGCTATTATTTTCTCCTTTTTCTTCTCACCTGCATCAAGACTTCTTTGATTCACCCCTTGCTCGTAAGCAATGAGTGAGCCAAGTAAGTTATCAATAGAATAGGTGTTCAAATCTTTGGATTCAGTAATGGCAGTAATTTTTGCATCATAAGACGAAGGCAAGCATCTCAAAATCTTGTTAACTTTTTCATAATTTGAAAGCTCTTTTCCTAGTGCATGCAATGAAGTAACAATCTGAGTAAACCTAGTGTATATGTCAGAAATCGATTCATGAGGTTTCATACGAAAAAGTTTGTAGTCATGCAAGAGAATGTTTAAACGGGATTGCTTAACTTCATTAGTACCTTCATAGGTGATGCATAATTTATCCCAAATCTCTTTACCAGTTTTGCAAGTTGAAACACGCATGTAATCCTCAGATTTCAAATCACAGAAAAAATAGTTCAAACACTTTGCATTTAATTGAGCCAAATCACGTTCATCGAAAGTCCATTCAGTAAAAGCAACTTCAGTTTTAATACCATTAATTTCACGAGAAGGTGGAGAATAACCTTCTTGAATAAGCATCCACATGCGATAATCAGTAAATTGTAAAAACGTTGACATGCGTGTTTTCCAAAAATCAAAAGGTAGGTTATCAAACAGGGGAGGTCGGGTAATGGAATACCCTTCCGTAGTGTTACGATTCCCAATGTTAGCCATGGATCAAATTCAAAAAGTTTTCAAACTTAAATTTTTGAATCCCGCTCTGATACCACTTGAAAGTTCGTTCGGGATGTTAAGCCCTATGAACTTAGTCCCAAGCTAACCAAGAGGGGGGGGGTGAATTGATATTTAAAAAAAAATTTTAAGACAAAGAAATAAAATCACAAACTAAATCACACCACAAGAAATTAATGCAGAAATAAAAAGTGCGGAAGCAAAAATAAGAACACAAGATTTATAGTGGTTCGGTCGACTCGACCTACGTCCACTCCTTGGAGGCACCCTCCAAGTATTGCACTACAAAACGTGACTCTCCTTTAGCCCCCACGGCTAGGCGGAGAAGCCCTTACAAGAACCTCCTTTTTGCCACCCCGGCAAGGCAGAGAACCTACCTCCTTTTGCTTCCTCATGAAGCTGGCAGAGAACCACAACCAAAAGCAAACTCCTTACCTCTACCGACCCTTCCACGGACGAGAAACTCCAGACGAAAGATAAGCAGAGCGATCCTTGAAGCAACCCTTGTGAATCCCCCTCACAAGCTCCCCCTCACAAGATCCTCTCTCTCTCCCTCTCTCTCTTTCTCTCCTCAAGGTCTTCTCAGGTCAAGGCAGCAACAAAAGGTTTTTTAAAACGTTTGAAACAGAGCTCTTAAATAGAAGAGCTCTCAAGAAGCTCATTAATTGCAAGTAGCTGACTTTATCGTCCCAGCCGATCTGGACATCGGCCTGGCCGATCAGTACAAATCAAAGAAGATCGGCCAGAGCATCGCCCTGGGAACAGTCCTGGACGATTGAAATTTGGCTTGATTGTCCTGGCCTATTAGTTCAAATCAGAGGAAAATCGTCCTGAGCATCGCCCTGTTTATGACCTGGCCGATATTTATCGTCCTGAAGCAACTCAAGGATTTTGAATGTATCGTCCTGGCCGATCCTGTGATCGTCCAGGACGATATGATCGTATCAATCATCCTTAATTACTCCCTTGATTTCCTAATCAATTAAGGCATAATTTGGTAATTTCGTCCAGGCCGATATGGGTATCGTCCTGGCCGATAATTTAAAAATACAGTATACCTTAACTGTCTAAGGCGGCTACTTCTTTCTATTTTGAGCTTATCGTCCTGGCCGATACACGTATCGTCCAGGCCGATATGTTAATGTCGGCTGCCTTAATTAAGAATCCTTAATTAGACTTTCTGTTTTAAGCTGATCGGCCAGGACGATATGAATATCGGCCTAGCCGATGTGGGTAAAAACAGAAATTCTAAGTCTCTCAAGTGTGTGTGTGTAGGGTTACTTAGCATCAGTCTCTTTGACCATTACAAGTAGACTCAAAAAGAGAAAAACAAAAGTACAGACCGACTCAACCCTAAACCTACGCAATCTTGAACTTGGCTTCTTTATGATCATCCGGTCTTCGATTCCTAAAAAGTTAGAAGCAACATGTAGTCCAAGAGAAGTAGTGTTTGTCAATCATCAAAACATAAGCCATGAAAAAATAGATTTGCAACAGAGGAAGGATATATTCTATCTCCTAAACTTATCCACTAGCACTCCTAGATCAATCAGCTAGTTTAGTGGTTTGACCAATGGGAAGCTAGATTTGAGTCATATGTCATCAAGCAATAGCAAAAACATGATCATGACATAGCTCAGTTTAAGACATACACAGCATAGTAGCAGCAGTAGCATGACCAAGATATGTCCTGGTTTAGGGAGCAGTTTTCTTCTCTTTATTGATACTTTCAATAGCCACCACCACCACCTCCTCCACCTGATCAAGGTTCCTCTTTCTACTTGTTTATTAGTGTTTGATTCTGTGTTTGTATTGGTTCTCTTTTCTATATTTTGTTTTGTGTAGTGTTTTTTTCTTATTTTCTCTTTTTTTGTGATGTCAATAGGAGTAGAAGTTATGTTATTTGCTTTTGTCTTTAGTAGAATCTAACTTGTTTTACTTCTCTTATTTTTATGTTTCAATTTTTTATTTCTTTAATTAAAAAAAAATGTTATTTCTTTCTTGATCTAAAATTTTTAGCAACACTGTTTGTCATCATAAAAAAAGGAAGAGATTGTTACAAATCTAGATCTAAATACTATAATTTTGATGATAACAAATATTATTATTTCTTTATCACTAATACTATTACATATCTACTTTATTTTCCCTGCTTACTAACATTTCAGGAACACAAAGATGGCTTACAATGCAAATTAACTCAAGATTGGGTAGATTAAGGTTGAGTATTTTTGTAATTACATTTCAATGTATTTTTTACCTTCCTTGAGTCCAATCTTAGATATGGTGGACCCTAAGCTATTTAACCTTTCACACATACACTCAAGGAAAGAAATTTGATAAGTTATATTATTTTTCTATTTTTGACCTAATCATCTCGGAAGATTATAAGTCGTACTGGAAGATTTGTATAAATACCTATACTAATCATACAGAGAAAAGGTGATAGTTATAACTGAAGAGGCTATTTTGTATTAATTTTATAGAATGATCTGTTGATCGTACTGGATGATCAGTTGTGTAGAATTGAAAATTTGGGCATCTTTAAGTGGCTCTCTATTTAAGCAAATGTATTTACCCTTGAGTTAATCTTTCACTATGGCGTTAATCCAAGAGGGAGCTTAGAGAAGGAAGAGGGAGAGCTTGAGAGAGAGAGATCCTTGTGAGGGGGAGTTTATGAAGGAATCACAAAGATTACTCCAAGCAAGGTCTTTGTCATCTTCTTCGAGGTGGTCCACTGGTTCCTTAGTGGCTCTAAGGAGATCATCTTCAGCATTAGATCCAGGTTCTCTGCCTACTCTAGGAAGAAGTAATAGGATTCTCGAGTTCTCTTCCTTTACCAAGTGGGTGAAAAAGAATTTCTAGGTTCTCTGTCTACTCTAGGAGAGAGTAAAAGGAATCAAGCTTCTTTGTCTCACCGTGTTGGCATAAAGCTTTTATAAGGGCTTCTCCGCCTTGTTACGGGAGGAAAGAAGAGTCACTTCAGTTTAGTGCAATACTTTGAGAGGGAGTCTCCAAGGAGTGGACATAGGTCAGATTTGACCAAACCACTATAAAATTTGGTGTGCTCTTTCTTATTACTTTTAACGAATTTTATTTATGCACTTTTCTATGATTAAAAATTTTGATTGTATTCTTATCATGAAAATTATTTTTCTTCTGCATCAAGGGTTATTATTTTGTTTTAAAATATTTAAAAAGATAAAAAAGATTTCCTTTTTAAGATTTTTTTAAAAATAACAAATTCACCACCCCCTCTTGGTTAGGCTCAGGCTAGTTCTTTAGGGTTTAACACCCCTCATGAACTTTCAACTTTTTTATTAGTCACTATATCATACTAGTTTACTATTTTATATATATTATTGCTACAGTATATACTTTACTATTTTATTCATCTTTATATCATACTGATTTAATATTTTATAGATATTATTATTTCATTATATATTTTACTATTTCTACAAAGATTTGTGATCATATTGATTATACTTATTAAAAACTTAATGATTACAAGATTTTTTTTTAATCATACATTGAGTTCAGTTGTAGATTGGTAGTTTTGTGCTAGTCTTTTTACTTCATTATATATAATTTTAAGCGATTTCAGATTAGATAAGAGGATCTGGAGTGTAGGACCGATCAGTTATAGTTTTTTATAAGTCTTACTATTGCTTTATTTCTTTTTAGTATATTAGTAATTTTTTAAACTTAGAAGAGGAAAGTTAGATTATTGTATTTTAATGAATTATAAGTTTTGTACATAATTTTTTGATAATGATTACAGTTGTGTATTGATGTTTTGATCAATATAAGTTACTTTTATTGATTATTGAATAGGATGTTAAATGTAAGTTATTGTCCAAAGGCTAACCAAGAGGGGGTAAATTGATAATTTTAAAAATTTACTCTTGAATTTAAAAGTTTGAAAACCATTGATTCTCATAGAAAATTAATTAAAGTTTCAAAGCAACGTTTCAACCACAAAAAAATAACTTGCAGTTAATAAATGCTGAAATTTAAAAGACACAAAGATTTATAGTGGTTCGATCAAACATGACCTACATTCACTCCCTAAATACTCCCTTCTCAGGTATTGCACTATTACCAAAGTGTCTCTCCTTTTTCCCCCATATCCAGGTTGAGAAGCCTTTACAAAATCTCTCTTCCACCAATCTCTGATGCAGCAGAGAACTGTTGTCCTTTCACACTCTCCAAGTGTCGGCAAAGAACTATCATCTGTTCACACCCTCCAAGTGTCAGCAGAAAATTATCTTCCTTTAACACCCTCCAAGTGTGGGCAGAGAACCGTCATCCTTTCACACTCTCCAAGTGTCGGTAGAGTACCGGATCTTCTTCAAAGATTTTCTCACGAGCAATTTAGAAAGACAAGAAGAAGAGTGATATCCAAAATTACAAAGAGATCCTTACCTTTGAGTAACCTTGTGAATCCTTACACTTAACTTGTAAGAAATCTCTCTCAAACACTCTCTCTTTCAATTGCTCTAGAAAAAAACATGAAGACAAGACTTTTTCATGTTAGTTTTAGTGGACCTTTTATACTAAAGACATGAAAAACCATCCAGAAAATTGAAATTTTTAATTTTGAGCATACACGATTATACAGCATGATCATATATTCGTACGTACAAATAGTTCAAAAACTATTTTGTACGAACCTATTATGAATCAATACGAAATGATTTGTACACGATCATCTTTCAGTACGAACAAAGTTCTTTCGGGATGAATAGTAGAAAATTTTCAAGTTCGTCGGGATAAAAAATCAGGACGAAGAAAGGCCTCACAATTTCATACATTGGAAGGCATGTACGAATGATTGATCGTACAGTACGATCCTAACTTAAATAAATTCTTTTGAAACAAAAAGGGACCCATTCATTTCATACTCTGGAAGGTATGTACGAATGGTGATTGTACAGTACGATCTGTACTTAGAAAAAATCTTTCGAAAGGAAAATGGACCTATCCATTTTGTACTCTAGAAGGCATGTACGAATGGTGATCATATAGTACAATGGATAGAAAATTTTCATCATACTTTTCGTTTGACTGCTCGTCGGGAAAAATAATTAAATAAATAGTCCCATATGAACTACATTCATACTATATGATCAGTTTAAAGAAATTTCAAATTTTAAACTATCCTTCGGTGTGTGTGTGCATAGTTACTCAATTACATCACACTCTCTTAGACACAATAAAATGAAAATTATAAACTTCATTTATAATAATCCCTAAATTATTCTAATTTGAAGTCTTCAATAATTTGGAGTATAATTTCCCTGAAATTTTAGTAAACATGAACATCAAAACAATGCATACAAAATATGTTAGGGGAAATGATAATCAAAGCAATAATATTTGAAATCATCAAAAACATATATGTTGCAAGAATATCAATAATGAAGAACTAAGTTACAACAATCTCAAACAATCTCTTCCTTTTTTATGATGGCAAAATAATTATTGTTAGAGTAAAATGAAATACCCCAAATTTCTCCTTAGCTCCCCCTAAAAGTATAAACATGTGAATAAGAGAGAATTCCATGAATAACACAAATTTATTTTTTAATTTTACACAAAAGATAATAAAACAAAAACACATAATAAAAAATAAACACTCCAAACAAAACAACATAATCAAAGACGACATCAAAACATAAAACAAATAAAACATGAACAATATTTCTCCCCCTTTTGACAACAATAAAAAGGGAAAAATGAAAGTTTAAATGGAAGAAGTCATATGAGAAATCATAGTAATTGATCTTTAAAGAGATGGAATTAGAATTACAATAAAAAAGTTAATTACAATTAGATGAAAAATAAAGATTCAAAAACATTTAAATTAAAGTATAACTTAGATAAGAAAATGTATCAATATCATGAATCATTCTAGACAATTAGATAAGGAAAATTATTGCAAAAGTGAAGAAATGAAGATTAGTTAAGTTCACTTTTCAATACAAAAATAATTGCGCATTAGATTAATTTGAATTTGATGATTAAATGATAGAGAAAAGAACTTATTCAATTGGCGACATTGCGCATCGTTTCAAATGTTTGTGGCATACTTTGTGCATCTTATTGTATTTGGACTAATTTTGTATCTCTTCTTAATTTTCGAACCATTGTGCATTCTTTCAATTTTTTTATATATTATTCATTTCCGTTTTTTTAATTGATCTTTTCAAAATCAATAATGTAAAAAGTCAAACTTATCTAGTTTACAAAGATAATTATATTAAAATGAGAAATAAAAAAAGTCATCAAAATTATAATAATAATATTAAATTATGTTTTCCTAAAAAAAAGATGAGATTGATAACCTTAACATGATTAAGTTTTGAGTTAACATATTTTGAAAAATTAGATTTCATAATGAAATTAATTTTTGTATTGTAGTTTAATTTATAACATTTTTTAGATCAATTAATACAAGATTAACATATAACAAACTCACATTTCAAATAAAAAATAAAAACACTAATCAAAACAAGACAATTCTTATTGATATCAATTTAAAAATCAAATACATTTAAGCATAATTGATATCAAATCAATGTAACAAAAACAATATCACATCAATGATATCAACTAAAGAAGTATAAGTACACAAAGCATTTAAATCTGAAAGTTCGTTAGGGATGTTAAGCCCTATGAACTTAGTCCCAAGCTAACCAAGGGGGGGAGGGGGGGTGAATTGGTATTTTAAAAACTCTTTTCACAAAGAAAGAAAATTGCATAAACCAAATCACATCACAGAAATAAATGCGGAATTTAAAAGCGCGGAAGCAAGAAAAAGAACACAGAAATTTATAGTGGTTCGGTCGACTCGACCTACGTCCACTCCTTAGAGGCACCCTCCAAGTATTGCACTACAAAACGTGACTCTCCTTTAGCCCCCACAGCTAGGCGGAGAAGCCCTTACAAGAACCTCCTTTTTGCCACCCCGGCAAGGCAGAGAAGCTACCTCCTTTTGCTTCCTCCTGAAGCTGGCAAAGAACCAAAACAAAAAGCAAACTCCTTACCTTTACCGACCCTTCCATGGACGAGAAACTCTAGACGAAGACGAAGCAGAGCGATCCTTGAAGCAACCCTTGTGAATCCCCTCACAAGCTCCCCCTCACAAGATCCTCTCTCTCTCCTCTCTCTCTTTCTCTCCTCAAGGTCTTCTCAGGTCAAGGCAGCAGCCAAAGGTCGTTAAAAACATTTAACAAGAGCTCTTAAATAGAAGAGCTTCAAAGGAGCTCATTAATTGCAAGTTGCCGACAATATCGTCCAGGCCGATCTGAACATCGGCCTGGCCGATCAGTACAAATCAAAGAAGATCGGCCAGAGCATCGCCCTGGATGCAAAACTGGACGATTAAAAATTGTCTTGATTGTCCAGGCCGATCTCACGATCGTCCGGGCCGATCAGTTCAAATCAAAGGAAAATTGTCCTGACAATAGCCCTGAATACGAGCAGGCTAAAATTTATCGTCCTGAAGTAACTTAAGGTTTTTGACTAGATCATCCTGGCCGATCCTGCGATCATCCAGGACGATATGATCGTATCAATCATCCTTAATTACTCCCTTGATTTCCTGATCAATTAAGGCATAATGTGGTAATTTCATCCAGGCCGATACGTGGATCGTCCTGGCCGATAATTTAAAATTACAGTATACCTTAATTGACTATGGCGGCTACTTCTTTCTATTTTGAGCTTATCATCCTGGCCGATACACGTATCGTCCAAGCCGATATGTTAATGACGGCTTCCTTAATTAAGAATCCTTACTTAGACTTTCTGTTTTAAGCTGATCGTCCCGGACGATATAAATATCGGCCGGGCCGATGTGGGATAAAACAGAAATTCTAAGTCTCTCAAGTGTGTGTGTGAAGGGTTATTTAGCATCAGTCTCTTTGACCATTACAAGTAGACTCAAAAGGTGAAAAATAAAATTACAGACTGACTCAACCCTAAACCTACGGAATCCTGAACTTGGCTTCTTCTTGATCGTTCGATCTTCGATTCCTGAAAGGTTATAAGCAGCAAGTAGTCTAAGAGAAATAGTGTTTGTCAATCATCAAAACACAAGCCATAAAAAATAGATTTGCAATAATCTCCCCCTTTTTGATGATGGCAAACACAAGTAGGAAAATAAAAAAAACAGGTTCATTAGAAATTCAAAGTTACAAACCCAAACCCAACAATGTTTTCCTACCATATCCTACTCCCCCATTTGTCATCACAAAAAGAGGGTTCAGATACAAAAGAAAACACACCACAACAAACAAAGACTAATAAAGCAAACAAAATAACAAAAAAATTTGAAACAAACAACAGAAAGTACAGACTAAAAGAGCGAGGGATCCAGATCATCTGATGGAGGTGGTGGAGGTGGCCGCTAAAAGTAGCTGGCAAGTGTGGTGAACTGAGCATTGAACCAGGCGATGTCCTGGTCATGCTGCTGCTGCTGCTGAGTAAGAAAACTATCAAATCGGGCTAAATCCTCAGCGCGGTGCTTCTCGTAGCGGGCAATATCCTTAGAGTGTTGCTGCTCCTGTGCAGCAACGTAGGTATCGAAGCGGGTCTCCCAACGATCAAACCTCTCTAACAACTGATCAACCGGTGAGTGCTGGTGGAGATGAACAGGATCAGGAACGGGAGCGGGAGCGGGAGCCTCCTCCTCTCTAGCTCCCTGAGGTTCCTCAGGGTGGAGATGAGTACTGTGAAGGGTGCTAAAGGAATTATTTGAGTAGAAGGGAGTTGGGAGGTTTGGTGGAATAGGATACTGAAGTTGGTATTTGGTTTCAAGGACATAGGGTATGATGTGTCCTAAGGCTAGATTGGGTTTCTTTTTATGGCGTGGATCACGGATTGTGGTTAAGTGATCAATGTATCAGAAAATTAGGTCCGCAATATTAAATTCCCTATGAGCCATGATGTAGAAAGTAGTGAGTGAAAGTAGAGGGGTGATGTGGATTCGGTCGCCGGCTTTTGGAATTACGGAGGTGCGAAGGACATGTTGGATTGTCCTAGCATCTTTGACTAAAGAGCTAGTCTATCCAACATGGTAAGGTACATTGGTCTGGCGAAGGAAATGATTCACCGTGGACCAGTCAAGATCAGGGTCAGAGGCGATTAAGTGCAGCTTATCCCCGGTGGTGGATAGCTGTAAAAGATCAACACAATCCTGATATGTGATTTCGACAGGGCGTCGATTCACATAGGAGGTCAGAGCTGTGAAGGTAGGGTTGATGCGAAGGTTTGCAAAAAACTCTCGAAGAAACTCTAAATTGAAAGGGAAAGCAAGAGACAGAATGAAGCAAAGGGAGGTGTGAGTGAAAAGATCCATTACCGGGTATGAGATGTGGGCGGGATTGATGATTCTTGAGACAGTTATCCCACATTCTTTAATGGTAAGCGGCTTCATCTTCTGCTTCCCTGAAATGAGAGTCAATTCTTGCCCTTGAAGAACTCCCAGAAGTTTGTCGGATGTGTTTCCCACCAGCCATAGAGAGGACTAAGCAAAAACACAAGAGGAGAAATGATGAAGAGTGAAAAATCATGGCTGGAATGGCCTGAATTTAAAGAAAAGGCCATATCATCCTAGCCGATCGCAGAATCGTCCAGGCCGATATGGTTCAATAATTACGTACAGGCCGATTGGTCAAAAAGGCAGTCCGATCGTCCGGGCCGATCAGATATCGGCCAGGCCGATTAGACACAGGCGATCGTCCCGAGGAGTCAATCTGGCCGACCGTTGAAAAAGCAGATCGTCCGGGCCGATTAGGTGTATCGTCCACGACGATGCACAATAATTGATCGTACTGGCCGAAGTTAAAACGTTTAAAATGCTTGCCACGTGTATCGTCCAGGACGAACAGTGGATAGGCCCGGCCGATTGTCCAATAATGGATCGTCCGGGGCCGAATTTAAAGATCAAAACGTGCTGACACGTGGATCGTCCAGGACGATCCAGTGTATCATCCAGGACGATGAACATAACATGCATCGACCAGACAAAATATTCCATCGGCCAAGACTATCACCATGAGTTCGATCAAATCGTCCAGGACGATATAGTATCGTCTAGGACGATGAGTTACATCAAGCACAGAAAAGTTCAGCAGATGGATTTTGAAGAGAATTTGTCACATCGTGCAGGATGATAAAAGTATCGTCCAGGCCGATGTGACTTGTGTTGAGTATAGTAATTAGGTGGTTAAGCCTAAGTGAATGTCCCAAGGCAACTAAGAGGAGGGGTGAATTAGTAGTTTAAAAATTTAAGTCCCCTTTTGAAAATTATTGAACCGAAATAAAAATTTCTTTTAAATTTTCTAGGAAAATGTTTTTCAACCACAGAGTTTTTTAAAACTAAAATTTAAAGTGCGGAAACGTAAAAATAGTAAAGTAAATGACACCAGATTTATAGTGGTTCGGTCTATAACCAGACCGACATCCACTCCCCAGAGGCACCCTCTGAGTATTGCACTAATACCAATAGTGACTCTCTTTTTTGCACCCATAGCAAGGCGGAGAAGCCTTTACAACACACTCTTTTCACCACTCCTCGGTGCGGCAGAGAACCGTCCGTCCTTTTACACAATCCCAGTGTTGGCAGAGAACCGTCCGTCCTTTCACACTATCCCCAGTGTTGGCAGAGAACCGTCATCCTTTCACACTCTCCTAGTGTGGGCAGAGAACCCTTCGGCTGTTCACACTCTCCAAGTGTAGGCAGAGAACCTTTCGGCTGTTCACACTCTCCAAGTGTCAGCAGAGAACCGGATCTCCTTGACAGATCTTCTCACAAGAATCTAGAAGGAAGAAGGAAAAGAGTCAAGTAATCTCAATTCACAAGTAGAGATTCTTACCTTTGTAATCCAAGTGAAGCCTTCTCGCTCCAGTAGTAGGAATCCTCCCTTGAATGCTCTCTTCCACTCTCTCCTTGGCTATTCTCTCAAGAGGCACGAAGATCAAATGACAAAAAGATTGGGTGGCAGTCTAATTTGGACTATTTATACAAAAGACAAGAAAAACCACCCAAAAACTGCAAGTTTTCAATTCTGTACGCAGTGGATCGTCCCGTACGATCGTGGATCATCCTGGACGATTTTACTTAAATGATCTGAAACGACCTTATTTGAATATGTGTACGAAATGTCTTCGTACAGCTGATCGTCCTGTACGAACTAAGTTCGTCCAGTACGAACGGTTATTTCAAGGTCGGTTTTAGAAACTGCTTAAAACTGTTCTAAGTCGGTTAATCGTTTGGACGAAAATATGTTCGTCTAGACAAAATTTTTACAGAGAGCCGATCGTCCTGGACGATTATTGACTTCGTCTGGACGAAAATTTTCCAGAGGACCAATCGCCACGGACGATAATTTATTTTCGTTTGGTCAAAAATTTTCCAGAGACCGGATTGTCCTGGACGATTTTTAATTTTGTCTGGACGAAATCTTTCCAGAGGACCAGTCGCCACGGACGATAATTTAATTTCGTCTTGACGAAAATTTTACAGTGAACCAATCGTCCGGTACGATAATTAATTTCGTTCTGGACGAATAGGACTTAGAAAAATTTTTCGAGCAAGTTCCTATTCGTTCCATGTGCTCTATAGGAGATAATTGTCTGATCGTCCAGTACGAACGGATATCATCCTGTACGATCAGTATAAATTATATATGATCTCCTTATGTGTGTGTGTATGTTTTTATTCACTCAAATTACAATCACTCCCTTTCAATTTGATTTTAAAGATAAGTGTAAGCTTCAAATTTTACAAAGTATCTCATGCTGAAATTTATTTGAAGTTTTCGTAGTCTGGAGTTTGTTTTTTTTGAAATGTTAGATCACACAAGAGCAAATACAATTCTTCTAAAAAATTGTTAGGAGAGAACAGCACATTTGAACAATAATGTTTGGAATCATCAAAACTACATAAGTTGCAAAAATGTAAAGCATGCAAATAGCAACTATCTTAACAATCTCCCCCTTTTTGATGATGGCAAAACGATTATTGTTTGTATGATTTCAAATTAAACTATTCTCTTAAACTCCCTCTGAATTGATGTATATATGAAAATAAGGAGGCATTTTGAACCATAAAACAAAATTTTTTGTTTTTCAAAATTTTTTTTTAATAACAAACTACAAAACAGGAACACAAACAAAACATACGAATAACAAACTACAAAACAGAAACACACAAACAAAACATACAAACACAATAATTTCTCCCCCTTTTTGACAACAACAAAAAGTGAAGAAGAAATATACGAGAAATGTAATAATTGTATGAAATTCATTTGAAAATTTAATTTACATGGTGATTGATATAAGGTATGCAATTTTAAACTAAAAATATTAGGTCAATCATAGAAATTCATAAAATTTAAAAAGTGATATAACATTGTAAGTAAGAAGAATTTATCAAAAACATGATTCAATTTAGACATTTGACTATAGAAAATCATTACAAGAGAGATGGAAAAAAAATTCGATATTTCAAAGTTCAATAGAATATAAATGAACATAAGATCAATTTGAATTAAGAGATTGAAAGAATTTGGAAAGAAAAGAATTACCACATGTGGCGCTTTGCGCATCTTTTTCAAAATTTTTGGGCACATTTTTGTGCATCTTTTGATATTGGGCTAATTTTGTTCCTCTTTTTCATATTTGCGAACCTTTGCGCATTCCTTTTGATTTTTGTACTTTTTGTATAATTTTCAAGAGTAATTGAGACCAATTCTTTCCAAAATCAATAATCTAAAATTTCAAATATTTCTAAGTGCATAAATATTACTTGAGTAAAGAAATACAAAATAAGAAAACATCTAAATTGCAATAATAATATTAAGTTTTATGTAGTCTAAATGAATAGATATGAATTTTAAAAGTTCTAATTACAACAAGTTATAAACAACTTTTAAATTTAGAAAGACTAGATTTTTTAATGTAGATAATCTCAAATTATAATCTAATTTAAGCACTATGAAGATTACATAATACTAATGAAATTCATAAAAATTAACCACATTTCAAAAACAAATCAAATTTGAAACAAGTACTATAAGCATTGATATTAATGAAAGGATTACACATTTCATAATATCTAAAAACAATTAAGAAAATACACTTAACTTAAAAGTAAAAACAAACATAAAAACAAACACTTAAAATAAAACTGATACAACAAAACATAAAATACGAGTACAACAAACATAAAAAAATTCATCTCTACTGTTCTGGAGGAGGAGGAGGAGGAATGCCGCCAAAAATGTTGAAGTAGGAGGCCATCAACATTACATTGGTATTGATTTCATGTACTTCATTTCTAATGTTACCAATGTCTTGTTGCTGCTGCATAAGTTGAGCAACAAATTGATCAAACCTTTGATCAACATGAGTCTCTAATCTATCAAATCTTTCAATCAGATTTTGATAATCTGACTGAGGTGCAAAAGTTTGCACTTCTTCTTCTTCTTCTTCTGAAGCACTGGCATGTGCTTTTTCTTTTTCTTTTTCCTCCTTGAAGAGCAATCTGAAGGAAGCATCATTATAGTAAACTGGCTCTTCGTATTCTTCATCAGGATGCACTAAGTTGTATTTCTTTTCCAAGATGTAAGTAACTAAGTGTCCCAAAGAGATGTTCATTTTTCTCTTCTGATCTGCATGTCCTATTTCTGAAAGCCCATAGATATGATCTATGATAAGTTGGGCTTCGTCTATAGGGTGACAATCTATAATAAAAAAAGTTAGAATAGAAAGGAGAGGGGTAATATTGATCCTATCACCAGCTTTAGGAATGATTGAAGATCTAAGGATATGCTGGATGATACGGGCATTTTTGGTCATCCCGGAGACTCTAACAACATGATAGGTTAGACCACTTTTTCTAATCGCATTATTGACAACATCCCATTTGAATATGTTTTCACTCATTAGGGTGTGGGCTCTATATCCTTCAGTCCTTAGTTTTAGAAAGGCTCCAATGTCATGCTTAGTGATTTCCACTTTTTGTTTGAAGACAAAGGAACTTATGCTAGAGTGGTTGGAGTTAAAACTCATGTTTGCTAGGAAATAGTGGAAGGTTTGCTTGTTGTAGAAGTGGACGAGAGAAAGTATGAAATGAAATTGGGTTGAGGCAAAAAGGTGCATTACCTTAAAATTTATCTCGCTTTGGATTAAAATACGAGATGGAGTTATTTTGGCGGAAGCAAAACGAGGAAAGGATTCCTCATTCGCCTTAGACAGGAAGTTTTCTGAGGCATTCCTATTGGGCTTCTTTACTAACACCTTTTGTCTCTTGCTTGAGGAGGCCATTGTCGATTTGAAGTAGAAAGGGATTGAAAGTGAAGTTTGGAAGTGTGATTGTTAAGTTAGAAAGCCTTCATATTTAAAGAAAACGATACGTTCGTCCTGGCCAAAAAAACTTCATCCTGGACAAAAATCATCGTTCGTCTGGACGAACATATTTCGTACAGACGATCAATTTCGTCCAAAATGTAACGACTTTTCGTAATCAACACAACTTACGATGCGTCCCTTTGTACAGACTTTTTGACTTGACTGATCGTACAGATGAAAATATTTCGTACAGACGATCAAAAAGTAACTCATTTTAATGTCTTTTGAAAACCGTCCCCTATAATGAAATGACATTTATTCGTCTGGACGAACCAAAAATTCGTACAGACGAAATCCATATTTAAAACTGTCTTATCCACTCAACCGCTGCATTCAATCGTCTCGACATTTTGAGAGAAAAAAAATTTCGTCCTGGACGATCGTCAGATCATACAGACGATCTAATTAAAAACTGCTCTCAAAACGGTTAAAATTCGCGCAAACCGTTCTTTCTCACATCGTCCAGTACGAAACCAAATTCGTCCCGGACGATTTCCTCCAATTTTTGAATTTTGAATTTTAATTTAAGAAAATCAAACTAAACATTCAAAAACATAGAAAACATAAAACAAAAACATAGACCCAAAAACAAATTCATTCAAAGCACACAAAATTTTACAAAATCAAAAACAAAAAAAAAACAAAAAAAAAACATAAATATCAATGTTGCAAAGACATTTTGTTTAGGCATTTAAATCAATAACACCAAGCCTTGTTCTTAAAGTACTGAAGATATCAAGGGCTAAAGGTTTTATAAAAATGTCTGCAAGTTGATTTTTAGTTGAAACATGTGTGAGTTCAATTTCTCCCTTGGATACATGATCCCTTATGAAATGATGCCTTATATCAATGTGTTTGGTTATAGAATGTTGAATAGGATTTTTGGAAATGCAAATAGCATTAGTATTGTCACAATAAATTGAAATAGTGCCTACAGTTAATCCTAAATCAATCAACTGTTGTTTTAACCAAAGTACTTGTGCCACACAACTTCCTAATGCAATGTATTCTGCTTTTGCAGTAGATAGGGCTACTGAATTTTGTTTTCTACTGGACCAAGAAACTAATGAATTTCCAATGAATTGACATGTTCCAGAAGTGCTTTTCCTATCCACTCTACAGGCTGCAAAGTCAGAATCTGAATAACCAATAATTTCAAATGAAGAGCTAAACTTAGGATACCAAATTCCTAAGTTTTGAGTTCCTAGTAAGTATCTTAAAATCCTTTTCACTGCTGTCAAATGTGATTCTTTTAGATCTGATTGAAATCTAGCACATAAGCAAACACTGAACATAATATCTGGTTGGCTAGCAGTCAAGTAAAGCAAAGATCCAATAATCCCTCTATATTTCTTTTGATCAACAGATTTTCCCTTAAGGTCCTTATCCAACTGAACTGAGGAACTCATTGGTGTACTAACAGGTTTAGCATTGTCCATTTCATATTTCTTGAGGATGTCCTTAATATATTTAGATTGACTAAGAAATGTCCCTTCCTCAAGTTGCTTGATGCTAAAACCTAGAAAGTAATTTAAATCTCCCATTAGACTCATTTCAAATTCACTACTCATTGTATTAGAAAAATCATCACAAAGATTTTTATTTGAAGATCCAAAGATGATATCATCCACATAAATATGAACAATGAGAATTTCCTTTCCAAATTTCTTTAAAAAGAGAGTTGTATCCACACTTCCTTTTTCAAAAGATCTTTTAAGTAGGAAGGTGCTCAATCTCTCATACCAAGCCCTAGGTGCCTGTTTCAATCCATATAATGCCTTCTTTAACTTAAAAACATGATTTGGGTATTTTAAATTTTCAAATCCTGGAGGTTGTTCTACAAAAACATCTTCTTCAATAACACCATTCAAAAAGGCACTTTTGACATCCATTTGAAACAATTTAAAACCTTTAAAACAGGCAAAGGCAAGTAAAACCCTAATTGCTTCAAGTCTTGCTACAGGGGCAAAGGTCTCCTCAAAATCAATTCCTTCAATTTGATTATACCCCTTAACAACTAATCTAGCCTTATTTCTAATGACTACTCCTGAGTCATTCATTTTATTTTTGAACACCCACTTGGTTCCAACAACACTTTGATCTTTTGGCCTTGTAGTTAATTCCCAAACTTTATTTCTTACAAATTGATTTAACTCTTCTTGCATGGCCAATATCCAAAATTCAGCAGAAATTGTCTGATCAATATTAGTGGGTTCTATTGTTGAAATAAAGGCTGAATGATTGACTTCCTTATTTAATCCACGCCTAGTTCTAACACCCTCACTAGGTTCACCTATAATCAATTCTCTTGGGTGGTTTTTAGAAAATCTCAAATCTCTAGGCAAAGGGTTTTCTCTTTCCAAATTTTCTTCCACATTTTCTTCCAAATTTAATCTATCAATCTTTTGGGAGTTTTCTTCAATCTCTTCTTCAACAACATTGGGCTCTTCCAAATTTCCAGATTCATCAAATACAACATGTGTGGTTTCTTCAATAACTAAAGTTCTTTTGTTGAATATCCTATAAGATTTTCCAACATTTGAATATCCAACAAAAATTCCTTCATCTGATTTTGGATCAAATTTTCCTAAGGCAGATTTTCCATTGTTATGTATGAACACCTTGTAACCAAAAACATGCAAATGTGACAAATTAGGTGTTCTTCCTTTTAGCAACTCATAGGGTGTTTTATTTAAGGTTGATCTTACATTCACCCTATTCAGAACATAGCATGCAGTGCTAACCGCCTCAGCCCAAAAATATTTAGGAAGTGAGTATTCTGACAACATTGCTCGGGCGGCTTCTATTAATGTTCTGTTTTTTCCTTTCAACTACCCCATTTTGTTGAGGTGTTCTAGGTGCAGAAAAATTGTGATCAATCCCTTTTTCTTTACAAAAATTTTTAAATCTATCATTTTCAAATTCTCCTCCATGGTCACTTTGTAAAGATATTATTTCACATCCTAGTTTTCTCTGTATCCAAGTTGAAAAATTTCTGAATTCCTCAAATGATTCACTTTTATGAAAAAAAAATCTAACCCACGTGAATCTTGAGAAATCATCCATAATAACAAATCCGTGTACCTTCCCTCCTAGACTTACAGTTCCTACTGGTCCAAAAAGATTCATGTGAAGAATTTCCAATGATTTACTAGTTCTAAGATCATTATTAGACTTAAAAGAGGACTTCATTTGTTTTCCTAATTGACATGCATCACAAAGGTGGTCCTTAGTAAAGTCTAGTTTTGGTATACCTCTTACTAAATTCTTTTGGGTAATTCTCCTAAGATTTTTCATACTAGAATGACAAAGTCTCCTATGCCAAAGCCAAGATTCATCAGAAATAGTTTTTAAACAGAAAGCAATTGGAGTATGAAATGAATTCAAATCTAGCATGTAAACATTGTTTACCCTTTTTCCATTTAAAACTTCTTTCCCATTTAGGCTTAATATGCAGCTAGTAGATAAAAATTTCACATTATATCCCTTGTCACATAGCTGACTTATACTTAACAAATTATGCTTTAAGCCTTCAACCAATAAAACATTGTCTATAAAATTTTTTTAAAAATTTCCAATCATACGTGATCCAACCACTTTCTTTGTGGTATTATCTCCAAGTGTAACCTTGCCTCCATTCCTGGCTTCTAGCGTTATGAATTGAGTAGTATCTCCAGTCATATGCTTTGAACATCCGCTATCCAGGTACCATATGCTCCCACGAGGTCTTGTGTGAGAGCAATCCTCTTCTTGATCTGATTGTTCAACATTATCTGCCATCAAAAAAAGGTTGGTGACTTCTTCTTCTTTTTCCGTCTCAGATGAGTCTGAAGCTGAGTCCGCCCAAAAAGCTCTTTGAAACTTCTTCTTGCCCTTCTTTACCATAAGTTTCTCCTCCACCTTCTCCTTACCAGGAGTGGCTTTGAGTTTTGGGCAATCAGTCTTGATATGACCTGGTTTCCTGCATTTATAACAAATCATTTCATTAGAAATCTTGCCATTTCTGTTAAACTTACCTCTATTCTATTGCTGGCGTCTCTTCTGCTTCCTCTTTAAAAAGCTTCTGAATTGTCTAGTCATCAGTGCAAAATCATCTTTATCCTCAGGTTGTGAGTGCTCACTCTCTGACTCTTCCACCTTTAGTGCAATATTCTTCTCCTTTCGTGGTTCACCTGCATCAATCTTTCTTTGACTTACTCCTTGCTCATAAGCAATGAGTAAACCAAGAAGATTATCAATAGAATAAATATTTAAATCTTTAGACTCTGTAATTGCAGTAATTTTTGCATCATAAGCAGTAGGTAAACAACGAAGAATCTTATTAACCATTTCAGCATTAGTTAATTCCCTACCAAGTGCATGCAAAGAAGTGACAATTTGTGTAAATCTTGTGCACATGTCGGAAATAGATTCATTAGGTTTCAAGCAAAATAATTCATAGTCATGTAACAAGATATTGAGCCTTGATTGTTTAACCTCATTTGTCCCTTCATAAGTTATACAAAGTCTATCCCATATGTCCTTTCCACTTTTGCAAGTGGAAACCCGCATGTAGTCTTCAGATTTTAAAGCACAAAAGAAACTATTTAGACATTTGGCATTTAATTATGCTAAGTCACGTTCTTCTATAGTCCAATCCGCAAAAGGTACTTCTACCATAACTTCATCAACTAATCTAGTTGGTTTTGTGTAGCCATCCTGGACTAGCATCCACATGCGATAATCAAGTGACTGTAAGAAAGTAGACATGCGTATTTTCCAAAAATCAAAAGGATATTATCAAACAGTGGAGGTCTAGTGATAGAGTAACCCTCAGGTGTGTTTCGGTTTCCGAAAGTAGCCATCTACGTTAATCAAAAAGTAGTTCAAACTTATGATTTTGAAACAAAGCTCTGATACCACTTGTTGAGTCTAGTAATTAGGTTGTTAAGCCTAAGTGAATGTCTCAAGGCTACCAAGAGGGGGGGTGAATTGGTAGTTTAAAAATTTAAGTCCCCTTTTGAAAATTATTGAACCGAAATAAAAATTTCTTTTAAATTTTCTAGAAAAATGTTTTTCAACCACAGAGTTTTTTAAAACAGAAATTTAAAGTGCGGAAACGTAAAAACAGTAAAGTAAATGACACCAGATTTATAGTGGTTCGGTCTATAACCAGACCTACATCCACTCCCCAGAGGCACCCTCTGAGTATTGCACTAATACCAATAGTGACTCTCCTGTTGCACCCACAGCAAGGCGGAGAAGCCTTTACAACACACTCTTTTCACCACTCCCAGGAGTGGCAGAGAACCGTCGTCATTTTACACAATCCCAGTGTTGGCAGAGAACCGTCCATCCTTTCACACTATCCCCAGTGTTGGCAGAGAACCGTCGTCCTTTCACACTCTCCTAGTGTAGGCAGAGAACCCTTCGGCTGTTCACACTCTCCAAGTGTAGGCAGAGAACCTTTCAGCTGTTCACACTCTACAAGTGACGGCAGAGAATCGGATCTCCTTGACAAATCTTCTCACAAGAATCTAGAAGGAAGAAGGAAAAGAGTGAAGTAATCCCAATTCACAAGTAGAGATTCTTACCTTTGTAATCCAAGTGAAGCCTTCTCGCTCCAGTAGTAGGAATCGTCCCTTGAATGCTCTCTTCTACTCTCTCCTTGGCTATTCTCTCAAGAGGCACGAAGATCAAATGACAAAAAGATTGGGTGGCAGTCTAATTTGGACTATTTATACAAAAGACAAGAAAAACCACCCAAAAACTGCAAGTTTTCAATTCTGTACGTAGTGGATCGTCCCGTACGATCGTGGATTGTCCTGGACGATTTTACTTAAACGATCTGAAACGACCTTTTTTGAATATGTGTACGAAATATCTTCGTACAGCTGATCGTCCTGTACGAACTAAGTTCGTCCAGTACGAACGGTTATTTCAAGGTCGGTTCTAAAAACTGCTTAAAATTGTTCTAAGTCGGTTAATCGTTTGGACGAAAATATGTTCATCTAGACGAAATTTTTACAGAGAGCCGATCATCCTGGACGATTATTGACTTCGTCTGGACGAAAATTTTCCAGATGACCAATCGCCCTGGACGATAATTTATTTTCATCTGGACAAAAATTTTCCAGAGACCGGATCGTCCTGGACGTTTTTTAATTTCGTCTGGACGAAATCTTTCCAGAGGACCAGTCGCCACGGACGATAATTTAATTTTGTCTGAACGAAAATTTTACAGTGAACCAATCGTCCAGTACGATAATTAATTTCGTCCTGGACGAATAGGACTTAGAAAAAATTTTCGAGCAAGTTCCTATTCGTTCCATGTGCTCTATAGAAGATAACTGTCTGATCGTCCAGTACGAACAGATATCGTCCTGTACGATCAATATAAATTATATATGATATCCTTATGTGTGTGTGTATGTTTTTATTCACTCAAATTACAATCACTCTCTTTCAATTTGATTTTAAAGATAAGTGTAAGCTTCAAATTTTACAAAGTATCTCATGCTGAACTTTATTTGAAGTCTTCGTAGTATGGAGTTTGTTTTTCCTGAAATGTTAGTACACACAAGAGCAAATACAATTCTTCTAAAAAATTGTTAGGAGAGAACAGCACATTTGAACAATAATGTTTGGAATCATCAAAACTACATAAGTTGCAAAAATGTAAAGCATGCAAATATTAACTATCTTAACAACTTGGAATTGAAATCAAGAGAAGAATGGTGATGATTAAGACCCTCAAAAAATAAAACAACAAAAAAAAAATAGTCAAAACAAAAAAAAAGAAAAACAAAAACAACAACACAAGGAAAAATAAAAAAATGAATATTTTTGGATTTTAATTTTTCTAATTTTTTTTTTAAAAGAGGCATCATATGAGAGTTCTTTTCAAACAGTTAAACTTTTAGAGTTCCAAGAGATCAAGAAGTTTAACAAATTCCAATCAGAAGAGTGTAGAACATCTGATTCTGTTAACCCTAGATCGGACATCCTTCAGGGTACAAACATTCTTGGAAAACAGAAATCTAACTCAGAATAACTAAATAGGATAAAAAGATCCATTCAAGACTTGTTTACAAATAAAATATCTCATAAATAATAAACCAAAGTAATTTTTCTCAATCATGGAAATTGAAATCAAGTCTTTGAAAGTATCACATAATCAATGAGTTTTCTAAGTTTTTAAGAGTTTTACCAAAGAGAGGATAGCTTGCATCTAGTGGGCTTATTTTATGCCTCTTGTCATTTTGATTGGCTCTTTTGAGCATCTTTTGATTCGAATACACTTTTGTGTATATGGCTTTCTTTTCAATTTGGCTTCATTGGCCTCTTTCCTTTTTAACTCTTGCAAGCTAAAAACTCTTTAATATACCCTTAAAAAAAAGACTTAGTTGTGAGTATATCCTCCAAATATTAGAGAATATGAGCTCTCTCTCTAACATAGGGAAGAACAATCCATAACACAAAATCAAAATCATGTGATAAATGCAATGGCAAGATTTCAAAAGCTTGAATGATATCTAAGAACTTTGGCTATTATGCATAAGATAAATTAATGTAGCAAGATAACAAAAAGATCTTAAATGAAAGTCATTGGTTAAACTGAGTTTAGACTTTTGTTTAGAGAAGAAAATCATACCACTAAACAAAGTCGAAGGAGAGAAAACATCAACAGTTTACTCCCTTTAACCAATTTAGAAAAAGTTAAACACTATCTCTAAAACTCCAAAATCTAAAAGCTTGAAAAGATTCATCATATGAAAGACCAAATTTAAATAGCAACGCGAAAACAGAACACATAAAAACAAACAAAAAGAATGAAAACAACACAAACTAGACTACCACCAAATAATCACAAAAACTAGCATAAAAATAAAATAAAAAGAAACAAAAACTAAACATTTCAAGCATGTGATAAAGTAGCGACTTTAAGCAATTTTGAGCTGCAAGCCTCCTTATGTCCAGTTATCCTATGCTCCCACGAGAACTTTAGTGAGAGAACACCTGCAAAACTCAACATCAGTCAGATTTAGGAACCCAAACAGGTTTGGGATCCTTCTTAGGAAAAGTAGAATACAATGCAGGTATGGTATGCTGTGAATCATGCATCTTAGGTCTCCACACCCAATGTGTACTACGGTGAACGGTGCAAGTGTGTGAGATGTGTCCAAGCATGCCACATGAGAAACATGTAACTACAAGAAAAGGGTTTCTTAAATGGTTTGCATTATAATGCCTCTTCCTAGGTTCTGGCTTAAGATCAAAAGTGGAAGTCATCAAATTTTTCTTATATGTATCAAAATCATTTTGAATCCTCAAGTTAGTTCTTTTTAATGCATCATTCTCAATCCTCAAATTTTTCTCAATCTCTTTAGATTTCTTAAGATCAACCTTAAGTGAGGTGTGTGAAGCTTTTAATGCATTATGTTAATCAACTAATTCCAAATGCTTTTTGTTCAACTCATCAAATTCATCAAGAAGAGCCATGTGATTTGAATCAATCGTTGCATAATCTTTGAGAAAAACTTCATGCTATTTTTGTAGATTTGAATGTTCTAATTTTAGGCTAGCATGAGTCTTCTTAAGTTTTTTGTATGATGCATGGATTTTTTCACAAATTTCAAACAATTCATCATAGGTTGGTTTACATACCTCTTCCTTATCACTCTGATTTTCTCCCATGAAACACAAGTTTGTAGTCTCTTCCTCTGGTTCAGTCTCAGAGGAATCAGTACCAGATTCTGCCCAGAAACCTCTTTGGATTTTCTTCTTCTCCTTCCTAGACTTAGCTTTCTCCTCATCTTTTTCCTTTTCTTTGCTTGAATGATCTTGAAGTGTAGGACAATCGGCTCTCACATGTCTAGGCTTCCTGCATTCAAAACAAACAACATCAGAAGATCCTTTAACATGTTTGTGATCCTTACCTTTTCTCCAACTTTGATGATGCTTTTGTTTCTTCCTTAGAAAGCTTTTGAATTGCCTTGTAATGAAGGCAACTTCATCGCTTTCAGACCCGGAAGATTCAAAATCTGATTTGTGTGCCTTCAGTGCAATTATTTTCTCCTTTTTCTTTTCACCTGCATCAATATTTCTTTGATTCACCCCTTGCTCATAAGCAATGAGTGAGCCAAGTAAGTTATCAATGGAATAGGTATTCAAATTCTTAGATTCAGTAATTGCAGTGATTTTTGCATCATGAGACGTAGGCAAGCATCTCAAAACCTTGTTAACTTTTTCATAGTTCGAAAGTTCTTTTCCTAGTGCATGCAATGAAGTAACAATCTGAGTAAACCTAGTGTACATGTCAGAAATCGATTCATGAGGTTTCATACAAAAAAGTTCGTAGTCATGCAAGAGAATGTTTAAACGGGATTGTTTAACTTCATTAGTACCTTCATAGGTGATGCACAATTTATCCCAAATCTCTTTACCAGTTTTGCAAGTTGAGACACGCATGTAATCCTCATATTTCAAAGCACAGAAAAAACAGTTCAAACATTTCGCATTTAATTGAGCTAAATCTTGTTCATCAAAAGTCCATTCAGTAAAAGCAACTTCAGTTTTCACACCATTAATTTCACGAGAAGGTGGAGAATAACCTTCTTGAATAAGCATCCACATGCGATAATCAGTAGATTGTAAAAATGTTGACATGCAAGTTTTCCAAAAATCAAAAGGTAGGTTATCGAACAGGGGAGGTCGGGTAATGGAATACCCTTCTGTAATGTTACGATTCCCAATGTTAGCCATTGATCAAATTCAAAAAGTTTTCAAACTTTAATTTTCGAATCCCGCTCTGATACCACGTGAAAGTTCATTAGGGATGTTAAGCCCTATGAACTTAGTCCCAAGCTAACCAAGAGGAGGGGTGAATTGGTATTTTAAAAACTCTTTTCACAAAGAAAGAAAATTGCGTAAACCAAATCATACCACAGAAATAAATATGGAATTTAAAAGCGCGGAAGCAAGAAAAAGAACACAGAAATTTATAGTGGTTCGGTCGACTCGACCTACGTCCACTCCTTGGAGGCACCCTCCAAGTATTGCACTACAAAACGTGACTCTCCTTTAGCCCCCACGGCTAGGCGGAGAAGCCCTTACAAGAACCTCCTTTTTGCCACCCCGGCAAGGCAGAGAACCTACCTCCTTTTGCTTCCTCCTGAAGCTGGAAGAGAACCAAAACAAAAAGCAAACTCCTTACCTCTACCGACCCTTCCACGGACGAGAAGCTCTAGACGAAGATGAAGCAGAGCGATCCTTGAAGCAACCCTTGTGAATCCCCTCACAAGCTCCCCCTCACAAGATCCTCTCTCTCTCTCCTCTTTCTCTTTCTCTCCTCAAGGTCTTCTCAGGTCAAGGAAGCAGCCAAAGGTTGTTAAAAATGTTTAACAAGAGCTCTTAAATAGAAGAGCTTCAAAGGAGCTCATTAATTGCAAGTTGCCGACAATATCGTCCAGGTCGATCTGGACATCGGCCTAGCGATCAGTACTAATCAAAGAAGATCGGTCAGAGCATCGCCCTGGATGCAAAACTAGACGATTGAAAATTGGCTTGATCATCTAGGCCAATCTCACGATAGTCCGGGCCGATCAGTTCAAATCAGAGAAAAATCGTCCTGACAATAGCCCTGAATACGAGCTGGCCGAAATTTATCGTCCTGAAGTAACTTAAGGTTTTTCACTAGATCGTCCTGGCCGATCCTGCGATCGTCCAGGAAGATATGATCGTATCAATCATCTTTAATTAATCCCTTGATTTCTTGATCAATTAAGGCATAATTTGGTAATTTCGTCCAGGCCGATACGTGGATCGTCCTGGCCGATAATTTAAAATTACAGTATACCTTAATTTACTATGGCGGCTACTTCTTTATATTTTGAGCTTATCGTCCTGGCCGATACACGTATCGTCCAGGCCTATATATTAATGACGGATGCCTTAATTAAAAATCCTTACTTAGACTTTCTGTTTTAAGCTGATCGTCCCGGACGATATAAATATCGGCCGGACCGATGTGGGAAAAAACAGAAATTCTAAGTCTCTCAAGTGTGTGTGTGAAGAGTTACTTAGCATCAGTCTCTTTGACCATTACAAGTAGACTCAAAAGGTGAAAAATAAAATTACAGACTGACTCAACCCTAAACCTACGCAATCCTGAACTTGGCTTCTTCTTGATCATCCGATCTTCGATTCCTGAAAGGTTAGAAGCAGCAAGTAGTCCAAGAGAAATAGTGTTTGTCAATCATCAAAATACAATCCATGAAAAATAGATTTGCAACAAAATCATCACTAAGGTCAACACATCTTAAGGAACTAGCAAAGACAACATACAAGAAGTACATCTAAAAGTCTGAGGGACCCTGGTCTGCAGGAGGAGGCTGGTTGAAAATTAAGCAATAGCTATTCATCATAGTTATATTAGTGTTCACCAATTCGAACTGTCCTCAAATCCAACCCATGTCATGCTTTTATTGTGCATCATGCTGGTTAAGGTGAGTCTGAATTTGATTAAAACATTGATCAAAATGACTCTCTAATCAATCAAAGCACTGGATCATCTCCTAAAAGTCAGATCCCTAAGCAGGTGTAGGTGCAAGTGCTCCCCCATCTCTTTAAATATTCTCACTTATATTATCATTCTTCCCAAAAAGTGCTTGAAACAAAGCATCAGTGAAGTAGATTGGCATTTCAAGTGGAGGCTCAGGATGAACAATGTTGTACTTCTTTCTAAATATAAGTCACTATATGTCCTAAAGCAATATTCTTTTTGCTCTTATGAGATGCATGCCCGATTTCAAAAAGGTTATGAAGGTAATCAAGAATAAGTTGGGCTTCATCTATTGGTTTTCCAGTCATGATTAGATAGGTAATAGTGGATAGAAGAGTAATGTTAATGCGATCACCAGCCTTAGGAATGATTGAAGTTCTAAGGATATGTTGAATGATTCTGGCATTTCAATTTAGAGTGTAAACCCTAGGCAAGTGACCAACTTGAGCAACACCTCTATGAACTTTATTAATTTCAGATAAATCAAAATTAGATTTGGAGGCCAAAGTGTGAGCTCTAATCACTTGAGTCCTTAATTGTAGAAAGATTCCTAGATCTTCCTTAGTGATCTCAACCCGTTTCTTTTGAACAAAAGATCTTATCCTATTCTCATTCTCATTAAAGCTCATGTTCTCTAAAAAGTAGTGAAATGTCTCCTTATGATATGAATGAATTAAGGTCAAAATTAAAGTGAATTGAGTTGAAGCAAAAAGTGGCATGACTTGAAAATGAATATCTTCTTGGAGTAAGAGCCTAGATGGAGTGATTTTAGTAGAGACAAACCTAAAGTAAGAATCCTCATTTTCTCTAGTTAGAAAGTCTTTGTCTCCACTCCTAGAAGACAAACACTTCGAGATTCTACCCCACTTGCTAGAATTGGCCATTTCTAAGATGAGAAGGATTGGAAGAGGCTATTGAAGTCAATGAAAAATGAGTTCTAAAACCCTCCTATTTAAAGAAAAATGACCATTCATACGTACAAAAATGGATTCATACAGTATGATAGATGGTTCATACATGTCAAAAATAATTTTGTATGTACGAACAAATACATTCAAAATGAAATGACTTTTCGTAATCACGCAAGTTATAAAGCATCCTTTTGTACAGGCTTTTTGACCAGACTATTGTATAGACGAATAGGTGTTCATCCAAGACAAACGGTTATTTAAGATCATTTTAAATATGGTTATATTTGTCCCCAACATCAAATGACACTTGGTTCATACATATAACATAAAGTTTTGTATATACAATTAGTTATAATAACTGATTCTGCCAGGATAACCGTCTATATACATACAGACTAATTAATAAAAATTATTTGAGATAATATAAATATCATACAGTGTGATATGTATTTGAAAATAAAAAATTTATGCATTTTATCCAAAGCATCGAATGAAGTACTACATAATTCATATGGGATGAAAATAATTTCATATAGTACGAACAGAACACTTGTAAAAATTAGCACGAATGTTTAGAAATAGGAATTTCAATATGTAAAAATTTGTCAAAATCACACAAAATATAGAACACAATAAATAACCAAAAAATACACACAAAAACATAACATTACTTATGAAAAAACACAAAAGACATAGAAAAATATATCAAGTTTGCAGAAGATTTTTGTTTAAGCATTAAGATTGATCACACCTAGCATTGTTCTTAATGTGCTAAAAGTATCAAAAGCTAGTGGTTTTGTAAAAAAATCTACAAGTTGATTTTTAGTAGAAACATGGTTCAATTCAATTTCTCCTTTGGATACATGATCCCTAATGAAATGATGTCTTACATCTATATATTTGGTTCTAGAATATTGAATAGGATTTTTTTAAAATGCAAATGGCACTAGTGTTATCACATTAAATTAGAATTGTGCTTATTGAAAATCCTAAATCAATAAACTATTCTCAACCAAAGAACTTGTGCCACACAACTTCCTAAGGCAATGTATTCAACTTCACCAGTAGATAGGGCTGCAGAATTTTGTTTTCTACTGGACCAAGAAACTAAAGAATTCCTTATAAATTGACAAGTTCTAGATATACTCTTTCGATCAACCCAACAACCTGCAAATTTTGAATTTGAATATATATTAATTTCAAATGAAGAGCTATACTTAGGATACTAAATCCCTAAGTTCTAAGTTCCCAAAAGATATATTAAAATCATTTTTATTACTTTCAAATGTGATTCTTTTATATCTAATTAAAATCTAGCACACAAATAAACACTAAACATAATATCAAGTCTACTAGTAGTAAAATAAAATAAAGATCCAATAATTCCTTAAAATTTCTTTTTATCAACAAATTTTCCTTCAGGTTCTTTATCCAACTGAACTAAGAAACTCATAGGTGTACTAACTAGTTTAGTATTATCCATTTTATACTTCTTCATGATGTCTTTAACAAACTTTAACTGACTAAGAAAAGTTCCTTCTTAAATTTACTTAATGCTAAAACCAAGAAAATAACTTACATCTCCGATTAGGCTCATCTCAAATTCACTACTCATTATTTTAGAAAAATCATCACAAAAATTATTATTTATAGATCCAAAGATGATATCATCAACATAAATTTGTACAATGAGTATATCTTCTCCCAATTTCTTCAAAAAGATAGTGATGTCCACTCTTCCTTTTTAAAAGATCTCTAAAAGAGGGAAGTGTTCAATCTCTCATATCAAGCCCTAGGTGTCTGTTTCAATCCATATAATATCTTTTTCAATTTAAAAACATTATTTAGTTATTTAGAATTTTCAAAACATGGTAGTTATTTAACATAAGCATCCTCTTGTATCACCCAATTTAAAAAGGAACTTTTAACGTAAATTTGAAACAATTTAAATCCTTTAAGACAGACAAGGGCTAATAATACCCAAATTATTTCAAGTATTGCTACAGAGGAAAAAGTCTCCTCAAAATCAATCCCTTCAATTTGATTATACCTCTTAGCCACCAATTTAGCCTTATTTATAACAACAACTCCTGATTCCTTCATTTTATTTTTAAAAGCCCACTTAGTTCCAACTATACTTTGATCCTTTGGCCTTGTAATGAATTCTTAAACACTATTCCTTACAAACTAATTTAATTCTTTTTGTATTTCTAAAATCCAAAATTCATTCGAAAGTGTTTGATTTATATTTGTGGGTTCTATTGTTGAAATAAAGGTAATGATTAACTTCTTTGCTAAGTCCACGCCTAGTCCTAACACCCTCACTAGGATAACCTAAAATCAATTTCTTATGGTGGTTTTTATAAAATTTCAAATATCTAGGCAGAGGATTTTCTTTCTTTAAATTTTCTTCCAAATCAATCTTCTCAATCTTTTAGGAGTTATTTCTATTTCATCCTCTTCCAAATTTGGCTCTTCCAAAATTTTAGATTCATCAAATACAATATGTGTGGTCTCCTCAACTACTAAAGTTTTTTTGTTAAATACTCTATATAATTTTTCAACACTAGAGTGTCTAAGAAAAATTTTTTAATCTAATTTTGGATCAATTTTTCCTAAGGTAGATTTTCCATTATTATGTATGAACACCTTACATTCAAAAATATGCACATGTGACAAATTAGGTGTTCTTCCCTTAAGAAGCTCATAAGGTGTTTTATTCAATTTTGACCTAATGTTCACCCTATTTCGAACATAACATATAGTACTGACCGCTTCAACCCAAAATTATTTAGGAAGTAAATATTCCACCAATATGGCTCTAGTAGATTCAATTAATATTCTATTCTTTCTTTCAACTACCCCATTCTGCTAAGGGGTCCTAGGTGCAGATAAATGATGATCAATTCATTTTTCTTTACAAAATTTCTCAAAATTTTCATTTTCAAATTCTCCCCTGTAATCACTTTGAATTATTAAAATCTCACACTAATTTTCTCTGAATCCAAGTCGAAAAATCTCTAAACACCTCAAATGATTCACTCTTATGAAATAAGAATTTAACCCATGTGAATATGGAAAAATCATCAACAATCATAAATTTATATGCCTTCCCTCCTAGACTTATAGTGCTAACTGGTCTAAAAGATCCATATGCAAAATCTCATAAACTTTACTAGTTCTAAGATCCTTATTGGAATGAAATTAGGTCTTCACATATTTTCCTAAGTGACATGCATCGCAAAGGTGATTCTTAGTAAAGTCTAGTTTTAGTATACCTCTAACCAAATCTTTTTGGGTAATTTTTCTAAGGCTTTTCATGCTAGCATGACAAAGTCTCCTATGCTATAACCATGATTCATCATAAATAATTTTCAAACAAAAAGCATTAGGAGTTTTAATACAATTCAAATCTAGCATATAAATATTGTTTACCCTTATTCCATGCAAAATATGATTTCTGTTTAGGCTTAATATGTAGCTTGTGGAAAATATTTTACATTATACCCTTTATCACATAATTGGCTAATACTTAACAAATTATGCTTTAAGCCTTTGACAAGTAACACATTTTGTTATGAAAAAATTTTGCAACTTTCTGATCATACATGTGCCAACCACTTTCTTAGTGGTGTTATATCCTAGTGTAACCCTGCCTCCATGCATGGATTTCAATGATATAAATTGTGTAGTGTCTCCAGTCATATGCTTTGAAAAATTACTGTATATGTACCAAATGCTCTCATGATGCCTTGTATGAGAGTGTTCCTGCAAAACAATCAGATGTTAGACTTGGGAACCCAAACAAATTTGGGTTCTCCTTTTGGCAAAATAAAATTAGATGCATATATGATATAACTAGGTTTATGCATCTTAGGTCTCCACACTAAATGATTTTTTATATGTAAAGTACAAGTGTGTGTAATATATCCAATCATCCCACAAGAATAACATTTAACTTCAGGAAATGGATTTCTCAATTTTCTATAATAATATTGAGTCTTCCTAGGTTTTAAAAATTTTGACCTCAAAATAGGATTAGTAAAATCTTTAAGAGTTAGGGGTTTCCTATTTTATTCAAGAGCTTTTACTTTCAATTTAAGAAATATGTTTAATTCTTCTAACATATTCTTATCAAAATTCAAATAATGCTCTTTACTCTCTGATTCATCCTTAAAATTCTTAAATTCTTTTTCCAATTGAGCATAGGATGATTTTAAAAGATCATTCTTTTTATTCAAGTCATCAAATTCATCAAATAAGCTCATGTGATTATTATCTATTAGTGGATGATCTTTCTTAAAAATTTCACGTTCTTTTTGCAATTATTATATTTCAAGGTTTGGACTAGCATGTATTTTCTTAAATTTTCTATATGCATCATGAATTCTTTCAGAAACTTCTAACAATTCAGCATAGGTTAAGTCACATACCTCGTCTTAATCTAACTGATCAAGATTATCGGCCATTAAATATAGGTTGGTGACTTCCTTCTCCTTTTCTATTTCTAACGAATCTGAAGCTGAGTCCGCCTAAAAAGCTCTTTGAAATCTCTTCTTGCCCTTCTTCACATTTGCTTTCTCTTCTTCCTTCTCCTTACCAGGAGTGACTTTTAAATTTGGGCAATCCAATTTTATATTTCTTGGTTTCCTACATTCGTAGCAAATCACATCATTAGAAAACTTAATATTTTTATTAAACTTATCTCTGTTCCACTGCTGGCGTCTCATCTACTTCCTTTTAAGAAAACTTTTGAATTGTCTAATCATTAAGGCAATGTCATCCTCGTCCTCAAGTTATGACTGATCACTCTCTAAGTCCTCCACTTTCAGAGTAATATTCTTCTCCTTTCGCTGTTCACCTTTATCAATCTTTCTTTGACCCACTCCTTGCTCATAAGCAATTAGTGATCCAAGAAGATTATCAATAAAGTAAATATTTAAATATTTAGATTTTATAATAGTAGTTATTTTTGCATCATAAGTAGTAGTTAAACAATAAAGAATTTTATTGGCCATTTCAACATTCATTAGTTCCCTACCTAATGCATGTAAAGAAGTGACTATTTGAGTGAATCTTATATACATTATAGAAATGGATTGATTTGGTTTCATGCAAAATAATTCATAGTCTTGTAACAAGATGTTTAATCTAGATTACTTTACTTCATTAGTCTATTTGTAAGTAATACAAAGTCTATCCCATATGTCCTTTCCATATTTATAAGTGAAAACCTGCATGTAAACTTCTAACTTAAGGCATAAAAGAAATTATTTAAATATATTGCTTTCAGTTGTGCTAAGTCACGTTCTTCTATAGTCTAGTCAACAAAAGGTGTTTCAACTCTAATGCCATCAACTAATCTAGTTGGCCTAGTATACATTTCTTGAACTAGGATCCATATGCAATAATCAAGTGATTGCAAAAATATAGACATGCATATTTTCCAAAAATGGAAAAGGATATTGTCAAATAAAGGAGGTCTAGTAATCGAGTAACCTTCTTGTGTAATTTGGTTTCCAAAAGTAGCCTTTCTCATTTTTTAAAAAGTAATATAAACTTATGGTTTTAAAAAAAAGCTCTGATACCACTTGTTGATTCTTAAATAGGTTGTTAAACCTAAGCCACTATCGCAAGGCTAACCAAGAGGGGTGGAGGGGGGGGGGGGGGGGGGTGAATTGGTAATTTTAAAAATTTACTCTTAAATTTAAAAGTTTGAAAATGTTGATTCTCATAGCAAGTTAATTAAAGTTTCAAAGTAACTTTTCAACCACAGAAAAATAACTTACTGTAAATAAATACAAAAATTTAAAAGACATAAAGATTTATAGTGGTTCGGTCAAACACGGCCTACATCCACTCCCTGAAGACTCCCTCTTCAGGTATTACACTATTACCAAAGTATCTCTCATTTTCCCCCAACAGCAAGGTGGAGAAGCCTTTATAAAACCTATCTTCCACCAGTCTCAGGTGTGGTAGAGAACCATTATCCTTTCACACTCTCCAAGTGTCAATAGAGAAACACCGTCTGTTCACACACTCTAAGTGTCGTTAGAGAACTGTCATTCTTTTACACCCTCAAAGTGTATGCATAGAATTGTTGTCCTTTCACACTCTCCAAGTGTTGGCAAAGTACTAGATCTTCTCATGAGCAATCTAGAAAGACAATAGGAAGAATAATAACCAAAATTATAAAGATATCCTTACCTTTGAGTAACCTTGGGAACCCTTCACACTCCACTTACAAGAAATCTCTCTCAAACACTCTCTCACACTCTCTCTTTAAATTTCCCGTGAAAAAATATGAAGACAAGACTTTTTAACGTCAGTTTTAGTGGACCTTTTATACTAAAGACATGAAAAATCATCCAAAAAACTAATTTTTTTAATTTTGAGCATACACGATCATACAGTATGATCATATATTTATATGTATGAAAAGTTTAAAAATTATTGTGTACAAACCTGTTGTGAATCGGTATGAAATGATTCAAACATGATCATTATCCGGTATGAACAAAGTTCATCCATGATGAACAGTAGAAAATTTTCAAGTTCATTGGGACAAAAAGTCGGGATGAAGAAAGGCCTCACAATTTCATACTCTAGAAGGCATTTATGAATGCTTGATCATACAGTATGATCCTAACTTAGAAAAATTCTTTCAAAATAAAAAGGGACTCGTCCATTTTGTACTTTGGAAGGCATGTATGAATGTTGATCATACAGTATAATCTGTATTTAGAAAAAAATCTATCGAAATGAAAATGGACCCATCCATTTCGTACTCTAGAAGTCATGTATGAATGGTGATCGTACAGTATGATGGATAATTAGAAAATTTTCATCATACTATTCGTTTGACTGTTCGTCTGGAAAAATAACTGAACAAATTATCCCGTACGAATTGCATTCACACAATACGATCAGTTTGAAAAAAATTCAAATTTTAAACTATCTGCCGGTGTGTGTGTGTACAATTACTCAATTACATCACACTCTCTCTGACCCAATAAAATGAAAATTACAAACTTCATTTACAATAATTCCTAAACTATTCTAATTTGAAGTCTTCAATATTCTGGTGTAAGATTTCCCTGAAATGTTAGTATACATGAACATCAAAACAATGCATCCAAAATATGTTAGGAGAAATGGTAATCAAAGTAATAATATTTGGAAACATTAAAAACATACATGTTGCAAGAATATCAATAATAAAGAACTAAATTACAATAATCTCAAACAGCTTTCACTAATTTTTATTATTGAAATAAATAAATATCGCTTATTTTTATATAAAAGATTAAAAAAAAAATTCTTCCAAACTGGATTCTCGATGTGACATAATTTAGGGGCATTTTATGTCTCTTTGTTATATTACCTATTCACTGTCACTTATCATTTTCCTTTAAAAATTTGTTTACATACTTGAAAAACGTAGACCAAGAAAATTCATATTTTAAAATCTTTGATGCAATCTTATATCCTCTTAAATGCCCTTCATAATTAGAATTCTGACATTTATTGATAAGTTATCAGTCTTCTTTAAAGGGATACAATTCCTTATAATTTTATACTTACATCTCCTAAAATGATATGGTCATCCCAAAAGTAGAACTTAATATCATTTAAAACTTTTTCGCCTTTGGGCATATGTCATATTAAATGGTATAAGACCACACATAATGTATTTCACTATATTATTCACGGTATTTTAAACTTGCCTATTAACACTACTTCCAATGACATCATACTTAGTGACTTGTCCAGAGATGGTAAGTTTCATTTAAAGAGTGCTTGGCATTTCTTTAGAGAAAAAAGTAACATAGATAGAATTTTACCTAAGATATGGCATAAATCCATATCTGCTACTGTCTCTAATTTTTTGTGGAGGGTCCTCCATAAATTTATCCCTACAGAAGATAATCTTATTAA
This sequence comes from Dendrobium nobile, assembly GCA_022539455.1. Taxonomy (NCBI): domain Eukaryota; kingdom Viridiplantae; phylum Streptophyta; class Magnoliopsida; order Asparagales; family Orchidaceae; genus Dendrobium; species Dendrobium nobile. Next base: position 11,365,400 of record CM039732.1, on the reverse strand, counting down.
GAAAGGTTTTAGTTTAGCTTCTAAGTGTCAATGTTGTTACCACACTGAAACTATGCATCATATTTTTATTTCTGGCCCTGTGGCTGTTAGTACGTGGACTCATTTTGATGACATGTTTAATTTAAACACTTTTAATGCTCATTTATCTCTTAGTTCCCTTCTTAATTATTGGTTTATTGATACTAAAGGTCATATTCGCAATGTTATCCCTCCCTTATTCTATGGTTTCTTTGGTTGGAAAGAAATAATTCCACTTTCAATGCTATTAAAATGAATCATCTTAATGTTATGCAAAGGGTGAAGGACAAGATCTTAGCTCTTGTGGCTGTTAACCTGATCACTAGTAAGAACTTTAAAAATTGTTTTGATGTTGGTTCTACTTTAGGGGTTACTTGGGAGGGTGCTCGGTCTGCTCTTAATATTATTTACTAGAACAAGCCCCTTGCTAATTGTTTTAAACTTAATGTTGTGGTGGTATTATTAGAGACAGTAATGGCCACCTTATCATTGCCTTTGCGAGTCTGGATCATAATGGTAATGTTGTTTCTTCCCTTTTTAAATCCATTTTGTACGGTATTCAATTGTGTATTCCTCTTAACATCACTAATTTGTTTATTGAAGTTACTTCTGACATCAACATATTACCTCTTCAGGAGGATCAGGAAGTCTGTTGTACTTCTAATTACTTCTATCTTGCAAGGGAAATTAAAAGATATTTATTATTTTTAAACCCTTCTTTCTGTCAGGTTAGTGAGGTTGGTAATTCTTGTGCCTCTTGGCTGGCTCATTGGGGTTGTAGTCTCGGTGGCTTTACTGATTTCATTCCTTCTAATATTCCTAGCATGTTGTCTGGTATGATTAACTTGGATGCTAATGGTATTCCTTATGTCAACTCTTAATTTTTTTTCTGCTTCCCTTGTTATGTTCGGTTTTTCCCTGTGTCACTGGGTTAGTTGGCTCGTTGTGCTTTCCTGGCACTGTGGGAGCTATGTATGGTTTTTGGTTGATCGTGGGAGGGTGGTTTTTCTGACTGCTTCTACTCTGTTTTGTCATTGTGGGGCTGCTTATCATTTTTTGGCTGATGTTGTTGGGTTGATTACCTAATCTGTGATGGTTGCCTATTTTTTGGTTTGGATTTGGTATTTTTTTCTTTGTTACTTTGATGGTATGTTTCCTGTGTAATTCTATGTTTTAGCTATTGTCTGTCTGGTTAGTGACTGGAGCAATACTTTTACTAGTTTTATTGCTGAAGTTAAGTCCCATTGTTGCTCTCCTACCTTTTGGGGTGTTGGGAGTAATGAGGGGGCTATAGATTGGGATCTAGACATTAATGGATGGTTGATTAACTGCTACTGGCTATATTTCATTTGCTCTGGTAATCTAGATATCCCGAATGATTTTATGTTTCTCTGTTCTGCTTGGGATACCCGTGATCCTCTTGATGATTTTTCTGGAGCTGTGGTTTGTTCCTTATCTGTTCTATGGGTTGTTTGGTGGTATGATGTGGGGTTATTTCTGTATATCCTGGACTGCTCTAATGGCAATTCTTGGCTATGCTAGAGGATCTTTTATGTGATGTTTTTGGTTGGTAACCTGAGTAGGATTGAGCTACTTGTGGTCTTTCCTAATGAAGCTTATTTTTATGATAGCTTTCTGAGCTCTTTTAGTTACCTTCCTAAGACTGGCTTTGCTATTTCTTGTGTTGTTGTCCTCTTTTCATCCAATATTTTCATGTTTGGAACTATCTTGAATTTCAATTATTTTCTTATCTCTAACCTGTGCTTTGATAGTGAGATCTATTGTTTCTGCTGCTAGAATACTTCTTGTGCGAAGGATTGGATTGTTTGTACTCTGAGCTCTTATGATCGGATTTCAGAGATTGGTTTCACTTGGGTCTTTTTTATCTATTATTTTCTTTTTCATTCCTTTTCTTATAAGTTTTTTGCTAATATTATTTTTGGCGTAGTTGTCCTGTTTGTTGTTTCTCTTTTTTGCAGAGGACGTTGATCAGGAATGGATTCATTTTTGATAGAAAGACTGGGACTTATTGCTATCTTTTATTCTATTTTTTTTTTTTGGATGCTTGTCTATAACATCAGTAGATTGTTACTAGGGTTCATTGTATTTTTGGTAGCAGAGACAATTGGCTCTTAAGTTTTCTTTATCTTTGATTTGTAGCTCTGTTGAGCAGTAGTGAACCGATGGTTTCCTTTAAGGACTCTATAACCTATTTTTTATATTAACACGTAGGCCCCTCCGTGGGTTTTAACCAAAAAAAAAAAAAAGACTAGCAGTCCTTATTTAGTTATTATGTTGTTATTTTGGGCTTCATTTAATGTTATACCAATATAGTATATAAGATTAAACTCTTTATCCACTCTCTGCCCTAATACTACTCCTACACTAAAGTCACTAGAATCACACTTGAGTTCAAAATTTAGTAACCAATCAAGTGAAAAGATAAATGGATGAAGTAGTCATATGTTAATCAAGATTTCAAAAGCTATAAGGCACCCACAATTGAAAGAAAAGGGACATCATTTTAGAATAGATAGCATAAAAGCTTTGTAATTTTATAGAAGTCCTTAATGAATCTTTTTTAAAATCAAATGTGTCCTAAAAAACTTCTTACTCCTTTAATAGTGGTAGGAGTTGGGAAAATTTTTGTCCACCTCCAAACCTTTATAACATATATTATGGCTCAAAATAATACCTTATGAGACCATAAACATATACTTATTTTAATTCAACACTAGGTATGATTTTTGCATCTCTTCAAAACAACCATTCAGTGCTTAAGAAAAAATTAAGTACCAAACACAAAAAAAAAATCATTCTAGAAAATTTCAATATATTTATTCAATCACATTTTGAAAAGATAGACATCATGCATTTTTAAAATACTACAAAGCATTACAAAGTCCAAAAGATATTCTATAAAAAGAAAATGTACCATAAAAGATAGTAAATATGGTTTTTTTCTGGTCCCCAAGTGCTACAAGAATTTGATGATAACTTGAGTAGCCATCTAAAAAATAATAAAGTGGATGCCCTGCCAATCTATCAAGCTTTCATTTAATGAATGGCAAATGGAAATGATCTTTTCTAGTTGCTTTTTAAACTTCCTATACATAATACAAATTCTTTAACATGTGACCAATGTAGTTGGTAATAACTCATTCTTTTTATTGGACACAATAATTAAAACCCCCTTCTTATATATATAGTGAATAGGACTAACCCAGACAATATAAAATATAAGATAGATAATACCTGCATCAAGCCATTTGAGTATCTCTTTTTTAATTGCTTCTTTCATGGCTATCTTAAACCTACTTTAATGATCAACCTTTGGTTGGGAATCTTCTTACATAAAAATTTTTTGTGCGCATAATGATTGGTTTGAAAGTTCATTGGGGGGGGGGGGGGGGGGGAGGGGTTGTAAAGCATTGTTGAACTTCTCAAGGCTCACCATAAGTAGGGTGAATTGATGTTATTTATTTATTTTTTTAATCTCATTATAAAAGCTTGCATATCAAGTTCAAAACTTCAAATTTAAATAGAAATCTAACATTACAGAAGCTAATCAATGTACTCTTTTTTTGTTTAGTAGAGAACTCAAGAGATGAACTTGCATATATATAGGGGGGGGGGGGGGGGGGGGTTGTAAAGCATTGTTGAACTTCTCAAGGCTCACCATAAGGAGGGTGAATTGATGTTATTTATTTATTTTTTTAATCTCATTATAAAAGCTTGCATATCAAGTTCAAAACTTCAAATTTAAATAGAAATCTAACATTACAGAAGCTAATCAATGTACTCTTTTTTTGTTTAGTAGAGAACTCAAGAGATGAACTTGCATATATATAGTTCCAAATTAATCCAAAACAATCCAAACATTCAAAGTATGAATTTTCAAGAAAATGAATTATAAAAAATTTAAAGTTTAGAAATTAAATGCGTAAGGAAAAAATAGAAAGAAACAACCACTCAAGAATTTTATAGTTGTTTGGCCAACGTTGACCTACGTCCACTCCCCGGAGTCCTCCTTTCGGGTATTGTACTAAACTCTTAGTGACTCCCACAACTAAGTGGAGAAGCCCTTATAATAACCACTTCCACCAAATTGGTAAGGTGAAGTACTAGATTCCTTTTCACCCTCCTAGTGATGGAAAGAAACTTGGATGCTTTTTCACCCTTTCAGTGAAGGCAGAATACCTTACAATCTTCTTTTACTCTTCTGGTGAAGGTAAAGAACCCGATTATCTTCAGCCTTGAAGTATTTCTCCTTAAAGAAATTCCAAGAAATCTACAAAGCCACTAAAGGAATCAAGGTAAAAGTCAGCTTGGAGAAACTGTGTGAAATCCCCTCACACTCCTCCCTCTCACACAACCTCACCTTATCCTTCTCTAATGCTCTAAAACCTCTTATAAAGCTCTCTCTTAAAATCTTTTTAACAGCCAAAGATCTCCAACTAAATTCTTAAGAGAGTTTTTATATTAAGATCTCAAAAATATTAAAAATTCAAGTCAATCGCTTATGATCGTACATTATAATATGGGATCATACAATATAATTAGTTCATTTCATTCTATTACTATTGTATGATGAAACAGGGTCTATACAATTAGTTCAACTAATTCTTTACAGATCATCTGGTATAATATAAGGAGTCGTACACTTTGCTTAGTTCAATCAAATAGGTTTTTCATTTAAAATGATCGCTATCATTTAATTATTATCCTAGGATCAGATTGGGTTGTATAGTATGATGATGTTCATCATATAATATGATATGAGGTATCAATTAATTTTGATTTAATTGCCTATTCCAAGGATTAAATTGGGCAAGATTTATTAATATTATCCAATATGATTATCACCATACAATATGATTAGTTCAAATTTTTAATTTCAAATTTGGTGGTAGGAAACTCAATTTCTACATATCATCTTGTATGATGCAGATCATACAATATGATTTGTACAAATTCAATTTTCTTAATTAAGTGTTTAATTAATCATTATCTTATGGACATTGTATAGTATAATATAGATCTCACAGTATGATATTTACAAAATTTACAACACTTAATTTTCCTCCCCAATATGTGTGTGTATAGTCCTCAAATTACCATACACCCTATATTACATGGACCAAATAAATATAAAATTAAAGAAATTAAAAGTACAAACTCTTTCAACACATCCTATTCTTACCATACAACCTATATTACATGGACCCAATAAAAATTCAATAAAGATTATTTATTATCATCAAAATTACAAGCTCAAGATCTTGAATTGTGATAATCTCCAACATGTTAATGATGAAAAATATTATTGGTTGAAATTATAAGTCAATTATATTTCCTCTTAAGTTCTACCTCACTATGTGAAGTATTTAAAAAATAGGGAAACGTAACCATTTTATTTATTTATTATTCATTATTATTATTATTTAATTATTTTATAAGCATTAATAAGAACACAAGCCCTGGGAGAAAATTTTGAAGTAGATAAAAAAAGAATAAACTACAACTGAATACTACTCTCTCTTTTGACATCACAAAAAAGAGGAACAATAACAAACTACAACAACACAAATAGAAAAGCTAACAAAAGACATCAACAAAAAACTATAATAAAATGCAATTCTAAAAATAGGATGGCCTCTGATTCGGTAGTTGTGGTGGTGGCTAGAAAAATTAGTGAAGTGCTAAAAACTAGTCACTAAATAAGGCTTGATCATCCTCTCGATGCTGCTGGAGCTACTAATATTGTTGTTGTAGCAGATTAAGCTGCCAGTGAAGCCACTTTGATTGCTGATTAGAATCTTGATAATGGGTGGAAGTTAGCATCTCCAATCGATTTAGTCACTCAATGATAGATTCATAGTCATGAGTAGGTGATGGAGCTGGCGCTCCCCATGCATCCTCTTGCTCAAGATACACCACATAACATCTATGACCGCATTTATTATTATGGAGGATGTGAAAGAAGCTATTAGAGTAGAAGATTGCAAGGTGATTAGGTGGTGAAGGGTATTGTAGATTATATTTAGATTCTATAATATAAGATATCAAGTGACCTAGCATTAGCTTTTGCTTATGCTTTTTTTTGGGATCTAAAATGCTTATAAAAATTTTAATATAATAAATAATCAGATCCACTACATTGAACTTAGTTTAAAAAATAATAAAGTAGGTGACATGGGATAGAATAGGTGTGATATTTTTCCTATCTGTTACTTTTGGTATGATTATGTTGTGAAGCATATGCTACATTATGCGCACAGTATATATCATTTAGTATGATCATGAGAATTTAAATCATTAAAGAAAATGAAGTGGAGTGTAGTGCCATTAAAGAGATTGAGAACCTAAAAATTATGGACATCCTAATTGATGATTTTGTATGGTGTTATCCCAGCAGCCTTGTATCGGTGGTAGGCATCTTCGTTAGTAGCTTCATGAATCCGAGGGTATACTTCCACAAGAACTACCTATTATAGATATAGAGCACTTTCCTCTAGCCATTAAGGAGGTTGAAGGTACAAGTCCAAATGAAAGAAGGAATAAAAGGATTATTTGAGTGAAACCTTAGAATCCCTTCCAATTTATAGAGTTTTTAAAATATCATACTGTACAATATAGATCATGTAGTATGATCATGAAAATTTAAATCATTTACATGATTTCCAAAAAAAGGTGATCAAATTGTACTATATGATAATTATCGTACTAAATGATCTTTGAAAAAGCAGTTTTCTCGAGGAGTGTTTAGGTTATATTTTGATTAATGGGTCTTCCTACATGAATAGGTGTTCATACAATATGTTAGTGCAATTATTATTATGTTGATTGATTTAAATTATTCAAACAATTATTGATATGTGGATTATAGAGTAAGAAAGAGAGGATCGTACAGCATGATCAGAAATTATTAAGGAAAATTAGAACTATTGAAATCACAAATGATGAGGTTATGTTAAGTTGTGGTTATTGTATATTATAATTGAGGTTCATATAGTACAATGTAAATAAATTTTTAATTTTCAATTATTTTTTATTTTAAAATAATGGGTAGTGTGTGATGATCAGGAAATAAGTACAGACTAAAAACACATGAAATTGAACAAAGCAAAAACAAACAACACATGAATATAAATAAGAAAATATAACATAAATTTGGGTACACAAAAAAAAGAAAATGATTAGAAATGATTATTGATTTCACTTTCACCCTGGATCAAGCATGAATATCATTAATATCTCGTCTAGTCCTCAAGGTCCTGAAGGTTTCATAGTTTAAGGCTTTTGTGAAAATGTCTTCCAATTGATCTTCAGCAGTTATATGATACAGTTATATATCTCCCTTGGCTATGTGATCTCAAATGAAATGGTGGCTAATATCTATATATTTATTTTGAGAGTGTTGAGTTGGGTTTTTATAAATATAGTTGGCACTGTTGTTGTCACACACGATATGAATGGTGCTTACAAATAATCCAAGATCTAGGATCTATTTTTTAAACTATAAGACTTGAGCAACATAACTTCCTACTACTATATATTTTTCCTCACCGGTTGATAGGGATACTAAATTTTTCTTCCTATTGGATTAAGAGCCTAATGATTCCCTTATGAACTGAAAGGTTTATAAAGTGCTTTTTTATCTATCTTACATCTTAGAAAGTTAGAATCTAAATATCCTATAATTTCAAAGGAAGAACTATATCTAGGATATAAGGTACCTAGGTTTAAGGTATTTAGAAGGTATGTAAAAATTATCTTAACTATAATCATATGGGATTCCTTTGGACTAGCTTGAAATCTAGCACTAAGACTTACACTAAACATTATATCAGGAATGTTAGTAGTGAAATATAGAAGTGATCATATTACTTCTTCAAATCTACTGAATTCCTTTTGAATCCTTATGTAATTATATGGTCGATCTCATGGGTCAATTTATTGCCTTTACATTTTCTATCTTATATTTCCTTAGAACATCCTTGATATATTTACTTTTGCTAAGGAAAGTTCCATCATCTCTTTGTTCCACACTAAATTCAAAAAAATAAGTAAGCTCTCCCATCATTCTCATCTTAAATTCCTCACTCATTATTTTTAAAATTTTATCACAAAGATTTTTATTTGTTGGTCTAGAAAGTTTATCATCAATATAGATTTGAATAATAATAAATCATATCATATTTTCATTAAAAATAGGGTGGTACCTTCATTACCCTTAATGAAGAATCTATGGAGGAGAAATGTTCTAAACCTCTCATACCAAGATCTAGGTTCTTGGTTCAATCCGTATAATGCCTTTTTCAATTTATAAATATGATTAGGAAAAGTTACATTTTTAAATCTAGGGGTTGTTCTACATAAAAATCTTCTTTGATAAGCTCATTCAGAAATGAACTCTTCAAGTCCATCTAATATAATTTAAAGCCTATAAAGCAAGCAAAAGCTAATAGAACTCTAATTGCTTCTAACCTAGCTACAAGGGCAAAATTTTCCTCAAAATTAATACCATCAATCGGATTGTATCCCTTAATTACTAACCTTGCCATATTCCTAATTACAACTACAAAGTCATTCATTTTATTCTTGAATACTCACTTGGTTCCTACAACGATCGGGTCCTTAGGTCTACTAACTAATTCTCAAACATCATTCCTAACAAATTAAATCAATTCTTCTTGTATAGTTAAAATCCAAAATTCATTTGATAGGGCCTGATTTATATCAGTGGGTTCTACCAAGGAGATAAATGAAGAATAAATAACCTCCTTCCTAAGTCCATGCCTAATCATAACTCATACAAATGGATATCTTAATATGAGTTCCCTATGATGACTACATGAATATCACCATTCTCTAGGCAATTGATCTTGAGGCTCTACTTTATTTTCTAGGTCAATAGATTCTATTCCTTGGGTGACCTTTTTCTTTTCTTTTTCATGTAACATAGGCTCAATAGATCTATTAGATTCATCAAATACTATATAGGTGGTCTCCTCTACCACTATAGTTCTCTTATGAAAAATTTTATAGGCTTTACCTATAAAAGAATAACCAAAGATAATACCTTCATCAAATTTAGGGATAAATTTTCATAGAGAAGATTTTTCATTTATCAGAATGATGCACTTACATCTAAAGACATGAAGGTGAGAGAGATAAGGTTTCTTACCTTTGAGTAATTTATAGGGTGTTTTATTGAGTTTGGATCTAACACAATTGAGTTTGGATCTAACATTTATCTTATTTAGAACATAAAAAATAGTGTTCACTACTTCTACCCCAGAAACACATAGGAAGTGAATACTTAGCTAGTATGGCTTTAATAGCTTCTACTAAGGTTCTATTCTCTCTTTTACTTACCCCATTCTGCTAAGGGGTTTTAGGGGTAAAAAAACTATATTTTATTCCTAGATCCTTACAGAATGATTTAAACCTATCATTTTCAAATTCTCTGTTATGATCACTGCGGATAGTAGATAGATATTATCCTAAATTCTATTGAATCTATTTGGAGAATGTCCTAAATTCCTTGAACCATTCACTTTTATGAGATAAAAATCTAACCCATATAAATTTAGAGTAATCATCAACAATTATATACATGAAGGTCTTCCCACATTGGCTGGCTACACTAACCAGTCCAAATAAGTCCATATCAAGAATTTCTAGTGGCCTAGAGAAAATGATGTCCTTGATGTATTAAAATTATTATTTGACTTATTTTTCTAGTTGGTAGGTATCATAAAGGTGGTCCTTAGAGGAATCTAACTTTGGAAATCCTCTAACTAGTTATTTTAGTTTGATCATCGTAAGTGTGTTCAGGCTTGCATAATATAGTCACCTATGTCATAGCCAGGATTAATCAGCAACAATTTTTAAACATAAAACATTAAAATATTCAACATAGTTTAAATCAAGTTTATAAATATTGTTAATCCTTTTTCCTTCTAAAATAAGTTTATCATTCAAACTAATCAATCTTTGAGTAGACAAAAATTTGATTTCAAATTATTTATCTCATAATTGACTAATACTATGGAGGTTGTGTTTCAAACCATCTACTAGCAAAATATTCTTAATGATAATATTTTTAGAATTGCCAATCAAACCTAAGCCCACCAATTTTTTGGTGGTGTTATGTCCCAGTTTAACCTTGCCTCCTACCTTGGACTCCACTATGATGAATTAGTTTATATCTCTAGTCATGTGTCACAAGCATCCACTGTCTAGGTATAAAATGCTCTCAATATTCCTTTTGTAAGAGCAATCCTTATCTTGATCAAAGTGATCAAGATTATCATTAGAAATTAGATATAAATTACTTACCTCTTCTTATACTTCATGTTCTAATGATTCTGAGACGGAGTCTACCCAAAACATTTTTTGTGTGTTTTACTTCCCCTTATAGAAGATAGGATTTTCCTCATCCTTCTCTTGGGCCAGTTGAGTTTTCGGATTGGGACAGTTTGATATTAAGTGACCTAGTTTCCTACATTCAAAGAAGATAACTTCAAATGAGTTTCAATTGGATTTAAAACCTTTACCTTTATTTCTTTTGAAGTGATGATTTTATTTCCTCTTCCAAATTTAATAGTGGTTTGGTTAACATTGACCTACTTCCACTACTAGGAGTCCTCTTCTCCATGTATTATACTAAACTCTTAGTGATTCATCTTTAGCCTTTGTAGCGAGGTGGAGAAGCCTTTATAAGAATAACTTCCACCAACCCGATGTGGTAGAGTACCAAAATCCTTTTCATACTCCTGGTGAGGCAGAGAACCTTGGATGCATTTTCACTCTCCTTGTGTAGGTAGAGTACATTGCAATCCTTCTTCACCCTACTGATGAAGGTAGAGAACCCCACAATCTTCAACCTTGTTGTCTTTCTCCACATTACAACCCAAAGAAATCCATAAAGCCTATAGAGAAATTAAGGTAAAAGACTACTTAGAAAACCATGTGAAATCCTCTCACACTCCTCCATCTCACACAACCTCACCTTCTACTTCTCCAATGTTCTAAAACCTCTCACAAATCTCTCTTTCAGAATATCTTTAACAATCAAAGATCTCTTACAAAAGACTTAATAGTTTTTATATTAGACTTCAAGAAAACCTTAAAAATTTATTTCTATCGCTTCTGATCGTGTAGTATGATATGTGATCATACAGTATAAATAGTTCATTTCATCCTATTTGTACTATACAATGAATAAGGATCTATATAAATAGTTCAACTAGTTTTGAAGGATCGTCCAATACGATATCACGAGTCATATAATATGATTAGTTCAATTGAATAGAATTTTCATCCAATATGATCATTTGCAATTAATTATTATCCTGGGATTATTAAATTAGGTTGTATAGTATGATGTGAAAGTTTGAGAATATTACTAAACCTCATTGAACTAGCCTAAGGCTCACCAAGAGGGGGGTGAATTGATAATTGAAAAAATCCTAAGCAGGAATTCTATTCTTTTTATAAATTTTACAAAACCTTGAAATAATTTGTTTGATCACCTAATGCGGAAGCTAATAATTTGATAATAATTAAAATACTAATGATGAAATTCTAATTAACACGATAGAATATTTATCTCAGATATTCTCTAAGCATTTATCAAAAAAATCAAGTACAAAAATTAAAGTGCTGAAAAATGAAAAGCACATCAAAAATTTTATTGTCGTTTAGTCAACCTTGACCTACATCCATTCCCAAGAGTCAACTCTAATAATCGCACTAAAAAAAAGTGACTCTCCATTTGCTCCCACAGTAAGGCGCATAAGCTTTTATAGACTCTATTTCACCTAACCTGATGTGGTGGAGTGTTGAAAGCTATGTCACCTCCCCCAATGATGGCAGTGAACCTTGAATCAATTTTTCCCTCCAAGAGAATGCAGAGAACCCTGAATCCTTTTTCTCCCTTTTAGAGATGGAAGAGAATCGAAATCCTTTCACAAGAAGAGAACCTCAAATCTTTTTTTCTCCCTCTAATAAAAGGCAGAGTACCTTAAGGAGTTGACTTAGAAGCCTCTCTCCCAAGAGAGCCTTCAAGAACTCACCAAGGTCATATGAGGAGAAAGGGTGTATCTAGATTGAAGCAACCATGTGACCCCTCACACTCCTTCTCCCTCACGCTCAAGCTCACTTTTTCCTTCCTCTTAAACCTTGGATTTCTTTCAGACGCTTCTCTCTTATAGTACCTTAAATAGTCATGCAATCCTCACTTTTTTCAAAGAGATTCTCAAAATATTGCTTACGTATTGGGATTAAAGTGATCCTAAAAATTCAAGTTGGTCATCACTTTTCATACAGTACGATTGGAATTCATACTGTATGATCAGTTCAAAAACTGAGCCCGTCCAACACAATGTAAACAGTTGTTCAGATGAACTCTTCAACTTTTTGAACACAACAAATGGTATAATCCAAAGATTTTCTAATACGATCTATTTGCTTTCTCTCTAATTATAAAGGATGATTCCTAGGACAATTAGATATCATCTCTATTAATTATCCCATACTGCTATCATCATACAGTATGGTTAGTTGATTTCAAGTAGGTCATCTAGTATGATATGAATAACATATAGTACAATTAATTCAAAAATCTTAGTTTTGTTTAGAACAATCTTTTAGATAACCAATTTTTTCTCTATTAATTGTATGGAACTATCAAAATCATAAAGGACAATAGGCTATGATTAAATAAATCATAATTTGATTAACTAATTATAAGGGTTAATTTAAGTAAGATTTCAAATTTTTATATAGTACGAATTAGATCATATAGTACGATTAGTTCAAAAAAAATAAATATTTTACTTAATTTATCTGGTGGCTTGGGTTTTTAGATCATAACAAGTCATATAGTATGATCTAGACCATACAGTATGATTAATTTATAAAAATTAATTGTTCAATTAGTTGTTAAACCCATTCTTTATATACTAATCATATAGTATGATTATAAGTCATACAATACAATTAGTACAAAATTTTAACTTTAAAATTTTTCTCACTCCCCCTAAGTGTATGTGTATGGTCACCCAATTACATTTACTTTATGTGCCAAACACAAGAAATGTTGAATTCAATATTTTACCTATTTTTTATTCTCACTGTAAGATGCATGGGCATGCTCCGTAAGAGCAAGGATTTTGCTAAACCAATAAATAATAGTGATTTAATTTCTGTTGAATTGGCTATTGTTACCCATCTTCCTATTGGTAATGTGGTTAAGATTTCTCAAGGCAAAGAGCCTATTAATGATTTTGTTTTGTTGGATTCTGTTCAGAAAAAGCTGGTTCCTAATATTACTGATGCGTTGATTCAAAGGCAGGTAGTCAATCTTAACTCTAACTCTTCTCTACCTATTGATTATCTTATTGTGATTGACTAATACACTACTTCTGATAATAATAATGTTTCTATTTATGTTGAACCTCTTATGGAGGAGGGATTGTTTAATAATGTTGTTGTAGATGAAGGAGCTATTCCAATTGAAGTTGTTCCTCATATCTCTCCCCAAGCTTTGGTGGAGAAGATTGGTAGTAGTATTATCAACAATGTTTCTAATGTGGAAGATGATGTTTTTGTGGGGAATGTGAATTGCCTCTTTCTAGGGAACATTTAGTTATGATTAATGAAAGTAAGATATCTTTAAATGATCTTTATCATATCGATGCTTTTAATGATTTTGAGGAAATGGATATAACTGCTAAATGTTTTGCTATGGATGATACTGATACTAGTTTTACCAAGGGTCATGGTAGGAGAGGTAGGAAACCAAAATCTATTATTCTATAATCTCTATGCAACACCCACTCGCATACTTCTCATTAATTTTTGTTTTTATGTTTAATGTTATTATTTGGACTGTTATGGGCATTGGTTGTTCCTCGTCTAAGGTTAGAGTTAAAAATTTATGTCATATCTTTAATGTTTCTCTTCTTGTCATTCTTGAGCCACTGATCTCTTCTGATAAATTATTTAGTACTGCTAAATCCTTGGGTTTTAAACAGGCTTTGTCCAATGTATCTAACAAAATTTGGGATTTTTGGAATGTCCAGGTTGATGTCATTGGCGACTTCACTCAAGTTATTCTTTATAATATTGAAATCTCTAATTTATAATATTATTCTTGTTTCATTTATGCTGCTTCATCTCACTATACTAGAAAGATTTTATGGGATCAAATTATTAATTTCCATAGTATTTGTAATCTTCCCTGGTTTGTGGGGGGAGATTTCAATACCATTGCTTATTCGTCTGAGCGAATAAGGGGCTCTCTCCCTTTTTATAATTCCATGGAGGATTTTAATAACATTATCATGGATTGTAACCTTATTGATATTAGTTTTTCTAGTGATAATTTCACTTGGCATCATGGTTATTATGGAAAAGATTAGATAGGGATTTATTTAATGATTAATTATTGAATTGCTTTGAGTTTACTAATGTTTAGCATCTTAGTAGGACTATTTCCGATCATTCTCATCTTCTTATTAAAATTAAATTTAGAGGAGGGCTTTTTCTGTGCATTTTAGATTTTAAAACATGTGGCTTCTTCATGATTCTTTTATGAATTTGGTTATGAACAATTGGCAAACCCCTTTACATCCGGATAATAATATTTCTAGTATGAGAAGATTATGTTTTAAATTGAAAAGGCTTAAGTTTGTTTTAAATTGGTGGAACCGTAATATTTTTAAGAATCTTTTTTCTAACATTTTAATTCCAAAATATAAAGTGATTTTTTAGGAGAATCAATGTATTTTAGTTCATTCTTAGGCTAATTTCTATCTTTTGAGGGAGGCTAAGGATGCTCTCTTTAAATTATAAGCTCAAGAGAAAAGCTTTTTGAAATTAAAAGTGGCTATCAAACATCTGGTTGAAGGTGATAATAATACAAAATATTTCCCTGCCTTGGTCAAGAGGAAACGCACTATTAATTGCATCCATAAAATTAATCATCCTGATGATTCTATTACTGAGGATGATGATGAAATTGCAAACCTGGCTATACTGCATTTTCAAAATCATCTGAATAAAAATTTTCACCATGCTACTATTGATAATCATTATATTATTCCTCCTCTTATCTCTCATGGTGATAATGTTATCTTGTCTAAATCTCCTTCTTTTGATGAACTTAAAGATATTGTTTTTGCTATGAACTGTGAGTTAGTGGCTAGCCCAGATGGTTTCACAGCTAAGTTTTTCAAAAAGCTTGGCATATTATTGGTAATGATCTTTTCTTTACTATTATCGACTTTTTTATGGTAATGCTATTCTAAGTTTTTTACTGCTACCTTTATTGTGCTTATTCCTAAGAATATGTCTAGCACTACTTGGAATGATTTTAGACCCATCAGTCTGTGCTCTTTCTTTTATAAAGTGCTTTCTAAAATTTTGATGAATCTTTTAATGCCTCTTTTGCCAAAAATTATTTTCCCTTTCCAAATGGGTTTTGTTAAATGGTGTGCTATCTCTGATAATATCCTTTTGGCTCAAAAATTTTATCAAGATTTGGATATTAAAACTAGAGGTGGTAACATGATTTTGAAACTTGATATAGCCAAGGCTTATGATAATATTGATTGGAATTTCCTTTATGAGATTTTGAAGTTATTTGGTTTTGATTTAATTTTATCAATCTTGTTAAGCTTTGTTTTTAAAGTCCTTACTTTTCTATAATTGTTAATGATAAGGCCAATAGTTTTTTTAAGGCCTCTCATGGTCTGAGATAGGGGGATCCCCTTTCTCTAGGCCTCTTTATTATTGCGGCTGAGTATCTTTTGAGAGGGTCTGCTAATCTTTTTGAAAATTACCCTTATATTTATTTTAGGACTTTAGGTGGGCTTCACATTTCTCATTTAGGCTTTATGAATGATTTTATTATTTTTACTAATACTTCTAAGAATCGAATTCATAGGCTTCAAAATTTCTTTAAACATTTTGAATTAGTTAGTGTCTAGCTTTTAATAAAAATAAGTGTGTTTTTATTACAGCTAAGAAAGTTTCTCTCGAGCACATTAAAGGCATTAAGGATTTAACCGATTTTAGCCATGCTTGTTTTCTTTTAAAGTATCTAGGTGTTCCTTTGTACAAAGATAGAATGATTTCTTCCCTTTTTGATGATTTAATTTATGTTGTGCAGAATAGGCTTTTGTCTTTATATTCAAATTTTTTGAGCTTTAGTGGTAGCTTAACACTTATTAAAAGTTTTCTTTATTCTATCCCTATTTATAGTTTCAAACTTTGTTTACCTCTCAAGCTATTTGTAACAGGATTGAGAGGAATTTCAATAAGTTTTTTTGGAGTGGGGATTGTACCAATTTTAAAATCCACTTGTCTTCATGAGATAAATCTTGTGGTACTCTGGTTGAAGGGGCTTTGGGTTGTAAGCCTCTGAAAGATCTGGCTTATTCATTTTATTATAAATTATGGTATAATTTTTTTTTTAACTTGAGCCTCTGGGCTAAGTTTACGAATGCTAGGTATTGTGGGGGGAAACATCCCTCCATGGTTTATTTTTGTAAAGGCAATTCTAAAGTTTGGAAATGTCTTTACAAAGTCAAATGGAGGGTTGAACCATTTATTAATTGGGGTCTTGATTGTGGGAATATTTTCTTCTAGTAGGATCGATGGTTGGGGGGCCAACCTATTGATTCTATCCTTAATACTTTATTCCATAACTCCTTTGATGGTTAATGAATTTTTTAATGACAATGGTTGAGATGTTGAGAAACTATCTAGTTTGCTTCCTAATTTTATTATTCAAAAAATCTTACAAATTTCTTTAAACATTACCTCTCTTGATGTTCAGAATTTGTGCCTTCTCTAAAGATGGTAACTTTAGTTTAACGGAGGCTTGGCATTCTTTTAGAGCTAAGCATGAGACTTCCAAGATTTTCAAGATGATTTTGCATAAAAGTATTCCCTCTACTTTTCTATTTTTGTTTGGCATATCTTACAAAAGTTTATCCCTATTGATGAAAATTTGATTAAACATGGGTTATATGAAGGAAATTATGATAATTTGGCTCTACCTATTGTGACCAGATTTCTAATTTGAGGAAGGAAATTATGTGTCATGCTGCCTTGTTTTACATGAGGAGAGAACTTAAGCATTGGTTGAGCATGTTTAATTGCTCATTTTCTATCATTCAGATTAAAGATAATGCTTGTGCACATGGTATTGCTAAGTGGGGTTATGATTGGGAGTCCATGGAGTATTTTCCTATTTCTAATCTCCCTCCTCATATTAGATGTATTTTAAACCTGGATGAAATTATTTTTCCTTATATTAATCTTTAACTCTGTTGATTTTGGTTCCTGTGGTTGCTGTCTGGTTTTAGATGCCTCTTTGCTGATTCTCAGGTTAGTTTGTATTTCTGGAGGGTAGCCTATTTGGTTTTTTTATAAGGTGTTGTTGTTGGATACATTTTGTTATTGTTGGTTATTCCTTATTTGGGGCATTTAGTGTGACCTTTATTTGGTTTTTTAGTGGTGTCTTTGTGCTATATTGGCTTGGTTATTTTAGTTCTCTAGAGTTTATTCTTATTTTATATCAGTTTGATGTTGAGTTCAACTGTAGTCTAATGGTTATCAGCTGGATCTTTTGGGAGCTATTATTTGGGGGCTAGTGGTTGTGATGTTTCTTTGGTGGTTCTCTTCAGGTTGTTAGTGTTTCAGCTGGGCGCTTTCCTGCTTCGGTTTACTCTGGTGCTCTTACCCTGCTGTGGCTAGTGGATATTTATCTATGTGGTTCTTTAAGTTATTTGGTTGGATGTTGTCTTATGTTCCTGGAGGCCACTTTTTGTTGGGGGTTATTTTATTATTTTCAGTTGGTAATGTTTGTTTTGGTTGGGGGTTATATTCTAATCTAATGGTTATTTTTTTACTGAGCTAAAGCTTTTGTGTGTTCTTTTGGGTTTGTATTGCTTTCTTGTGAGGTGTTTCCTCCTCTAGTTAGGTGATTATCATTTGAGTGGTAATGGTTCCCTCTATAGTTGTTATTCTCTCATCTATTGTTTCTATTATAACTACTATTATTGTTCCTTGTATTACCTCTTTGTGCAGATGTTTCTTAGTGCAGGTGATCGTGAGGCTATTCCTGGGATGAGATTCATAGAGCTTTTTAGAGTTTTTTCAGGCTCTATTAGGTTTTGGGTGCTCGCTCTTATGCACCATAGAATGTACCTAGGTATCTTTGTACTTTTTGCTTTGTAGGGAACTCAAGCTCGTAGGTTTTTTTTTTATTATTATTTTGAAGCTCTTATGACCAGTAGTGACCTTGAGTTCCCTTTAAAGACCTTGTAATCATTCTTTTTTTTTAACGTGTAGGCCCCGTCATGGGTATTCCATATAAAAATATATAATAAAAATAAAATAAAATAAAGAAAAATAAAATTACAGACTTTGTTAGTTTAGCATTCTTATTCTACTCATTCCTGAGCTTCCCGTAGCCTTCAGTAGTTTATGTTTTACCTGCAATGTTAGTGCTAACAGATAAAAGAAATATCTTAAATATTTAGTGAGAAAGATAACAAATTAATCAATAATGTTTGACATTATCAAAATCATAGTCTGGGATCCTGGATTATAACATGATGGGGATCATCGTACAGTACGTGATAAATAAAATAATTCTAATTTGATTGTCTAATCGCATATTTAAGTTAGGAAAGAATTATTAATATCATCCAAAAAGATTTTCATTGTATAGTATGATTATTTCAAAATTTAAAATTCTAATTATTACCTAATTTTTTATTGGCGACAAGAAACTCGATTTTTATATATCATCCTATATAATGTAGATCGTACATTATGATTTGTTCAAATTTAGATTTTCTTAATTAAGTATTTGATTAATCATTATTTTATGCATGTCATACAATACGATACATATCATATAATATAATATTCATAAAATTTTTAACACTCATTTTTCCTCCCCAGTGTGTGTATGTATGGTCATCAAGTTACATACACCCATACATGGCATAGACTCAAGAAATATAAAATAAAAAAAAATCAAAAGTATAGATTCTTTCAACACATCCTATGTAACCCAATCTTAAGCTATGAATGATCTTGAATGGTGCATGATTTACCTAAAATGGCATTACAGACATAAATGAATACATAAATCAAATTTTAGTAGAAATGAAAATACAATCAACAATGCTTATTATCATTAAAATCATAAGCTTTGGATCCAATATTATAATAGGGCTGATTCCATATACATCATCAATTATCCAATTAAATGTTTTCTTTCAGTCTTCAAAACCCTTATCAACTTACCATCTTAACATTCTTCTAAATTAACAAAATTATAATACCATCTTAACATTCTTCTAAATTAATATAATTATAATGGTTAACGTTGATTGATCACATAAAACTGTATACTTCAAATGGACCATAAAAAATTCTAATCTAAGAAAGGGGCTTCTAAGATTGAAAGACTCAAAGGATTTTCCTAAAGAATTCATATCTAATGTCTCATACCTCTCCCTAAAAATACTCTAGAGGCATCATCTAATAGAAAATTTATATCTTTCCTAAATTCTCTTATGTCATCCTTAATCAAAGAATATTTATGTGAATCATCATTCAACATTTCTTCCATTATCTCCCCCACAAAACTCTCCATAAGATCAACTCTATAGTACTAATCCTTACTAGGTTCTTTTGAGAACTTCATAGACTTCAAAACATTAAAAAACACTTCTTGGTACTGTACTCACATTATTAACTCCCCCTTCTGAACATCTATCATTTCTCTTCTAGTGACTAGAAAAGGCATACCCAAAATTATTGGTATCTCTCTATCTTCTTTCTATGTATATTATATTAAAATCAAATGGAAAGATTAATATATCAACTTTCACCAACACATCCTTAATTACCACCCTATGTAGAACATTAGTGGGTTATACCTCTCCTAAGTTGTCTCTTAAAAATTAGAAGGGGCATAAAATTGATGATTGCTCCCAAATCACATAATGCTCTAACACAAAAAGTCTTCTCTATTAGACAAGGAATTCTAAAACTACCATAGACCTTTAACTTTTGAAAAAGTTTTTTTCACAAAATGAAACTACACTCTCAATATAGATCAACAATCTAAAAATTACCTAACTTCTTTTTATTTTCAACCTTTGTAAACTTGGCATAACTAAGCATTTGCTCAAGAGCTTTGATAAAAGGAATGTTGATAGTCAATTTCTTGAATACTTATTAAAATCTTAAGAATTGCCAGATTAATTTTTTATTCAGAAGTCTCTAGGGAAAAGGTTGTGATGGTCTTTCTATAACTTTTCTTATGGGTTTTTCTAATTCTTTAACTAGCTTGGTTTGCTCTAAAGGTTTAGTGGATTCATTGGTGTTTCGTCCATTATATCTACATCAAGCTTGTCTTTCTCCCTAACTACTTCCTCTAACTCATCACCACTTCTCAATTATATGGCTTTACACTACTATTTACTTTAGTCCTTTGGATTAATCTTAGTATTACTAGGAAGGATATCTTGGGGTGTTCATTAGCCACCTTGCATAATTAGTTTTCTATATCTTTAATGGAAGTGGCTTAACTGTGAAGTTGAGTCCCCATATATAGTACCAAGTCTTTTAATGATGTTTTCTTATCCAAATATGGATTGTTAGTAGTAAAACCTAGAGAATAATTTGGCTTAGGGTTTCCAAAACTAGGTTTAGAGTGGTTCCAATTTCCTACACAATGTTTTGGTTGTTATTTCAATTGTTACCCCCATTCTGAATATTATTCCAATACAAATTTGGGAAAGAATTATTTTTCAACTTGGGTTGTAGGTTATGGAGTAAAAATTATTTTCCCTATTATTAATTGAACTTAATGATAATATACCTAATGAACTAGGATTATTAGGGGGTCCTAAAGATTTTTATGTGCATGCATAGCTGCTCCTTCAGTCAACCCAACTAACTCCTAAATTGTCTATTTTCCTAGAAATGGTAACACCTGAGACGTTAATGTTAAGAGAGTTGCTATTTTGCATGTTTTACTTTCTTGTAACTTGTATTATTTTGATGATTTTAATTATTATTGTTTTACATATATCTTCTAACACTATTTGGAACATTTATTTCTTGCTCTAGTGTGTACTAATATTTCGGGAAAATCAACTCCAAAATATTGAAGACTTGTAATCAAATTCAACAAATTTTCATAAGTTTTGATATGAGAGGGAGTGATTGTAATTGAGTGAAAAATCACAATATACACACTTGGGGAACTTTTTTTTGTGAACTGATCGTACAGGACAAACTTAGTTCGTACGGGACGATCATGTCAATTACCCCTAAGGAGAACAATGGATTGAACAGGCAAAGAGAAAATTTTTCTAAGTCCTAATCGTCCAGGACGAATTTAATAGTCGTCCCGGGACGAACGTCTCAGGATTCTCACTTTCTACTATTCATCAAGACGAAATCAATGGTTCGTCCTAGGACGAACGTTTCTGTATTCTCACCGTGCCTTGTTCGTCCAGACCAAAAATAAGGTTCGTCCCAGGACGAACGTCTCTGTATTGAGGCTAGCTCCATTCGTCCAGACGAAAAATAAGGTTCGTCCTAGGACGAACTTCTCTGTATTGAAGCTTGCTCTATTCATCCAGACGAAACCTATTCATCCCAGGACGAACTGAACCGACTTACGTCAGTTGGTTACGTCCTGAAGAATTTTTTGAACCGACCTATGTAATACTGTTTCGTACCAGACGAACTTGGTTCGTACAGGATGATTAGCGTGTACGAAAATAATTCGTACCAATATACATAAGGTTCATTTCCGACCATCTAAGTAAAATCGTCCAGGACGATCCACTGCGTACAGAATTGAAAACTAGCAATTTTTGGGCGATTTTTCTTGTCTTTTGTATAAATAGTTCAAATTTGACTGCCACCCAATCTTTTTTTCATTTGATCTTCGTGCCTATTGAAAGAAAAGTCAAGGAGAGAGTGTGAGAGAGCATTCAAAGGAGGATTCATACCACTGGAGAGTGAAGGCTTCACTTGGTGTTTAAAGGTAAGAATCTCTACTTATGAATTGGGATTACTTCACTCTTTTCTTTCTTCCTTCTAGATTTCTTGTGAGAAGATCTGTCAAGGAGATCCGGTTCTCTGCCGACACTTGGAGAGTGTGAAAAGCCGAAGGGTTCTCTGCCCACACTAAGAGAGTTTGAAAGGACGAAGGGTTCTCTACCCACACTAGGAGAGTGTGAAAGGACGAAGGTTTCTCTGCCCACACTAGGAGAGTGTGAAAGGACGAAGGATTCTCTGCCCACACTAGGAGAGTATGAAAGGATGAAGGGTTCTCTGCCCACACTGGGAGAGTGTGAAAGGATGAAGGGTTCTCTACCCACACTAGGAGAGTGTGAAAGGACGGACGATTCTCTGCCAACACTGGAGATTGTGTAAAAGGACTACGGTTCTCTGCCGCACCGGGTAGTGGTGAAAAGAGTGTTTGTAAAGGCTTCTCCGCCTTGCTGTGGGTACAAAAGGAGAGACACTATTGGTATTAGTGCAATACTCAGAGGGTGCCTCTGGGGAGTGGATGTAGGTCTGGTTTAGACCGAACCACTATAAATCTTGTGTCTTTTACTTTACTATTTTTATTTTCTGCAATTTACTTTTGTTTAAAAAAAACTCTGTGGTTGAAAAACTTTTCTATAAAAATTTCATTAAAAATTTCATTTCGGTTCAACAAAACTTCAAAGAGGGTTAAGTTTTAAAAATACCAATTCACCCCCCCTCTTGGTAGCCTTGGGACATTAACTTAGGTCTAACAACCTATTCACTAGACTTAACAAGTGGTATCAGAGCTTTGTTTCAAAATCATAAGTTTAAACTACTTTTTGATTAACGTAGATGGCTACATTCAGAAACTGAAATACACCTGAGGGTTACTCTATTACTAGACCTCCACTGTTTGACAATATATCTTTTAATTTTTGGAAAACACGCATGTCTACTTTCTTACAGTCACTTGCTTATCGTATGTATATCCTAGTCCAGGAAGGTTATACAAAACACCTTTTACAGATTGGACTATAGAAGAACGTGACTTAGCTCAACTAAATGCAAAATATTTAAATAGCTTCTTTTGTGCTTTAAAATCTGAAGACTACATGCGGGTTTCTACTTGCAAAAGTGGAAAGGACATATGGGATAGACTTTGTATAACTTATGAAGGGACTAATAAGTTTAAGCAATCAAGACTTAATATCTTGTTACATGATTATGAGTTGTTTCGCATGAAACCAAATGATTCTATTTCTGACATGTACACAGGATTCACATAAATTGTCACTTCTTTGCATGCACTTGGTAGGGAATTAACTAATGCTGAAATGGTTAATAAGATTTTTCATTGTTTACCTATTGCTTATGATGCTAAAATTATTATAATTACAGAGTTTAAAGATCTAAACATTTATTCTATTGACAATCTTCTTGGTTCACTCATTGCTTATGAGCAAGGAGTTAGTCAAAGAAAGATTGATGCAGGTGAACCATGAAAGGATAAGAATATAGCACTAAAAGTGGAAGAGTCAGAGAGTGAACACTCACAACCTGAGGATGAAGACGATATTGCATTAATGACTAGATAATTCAGAAGCTTTTTGAAAAGAAAGCAGAAGAGACGCTAGCAATGGAATAGAGGTAAGTTTAACAGAAATGGCAAGATTTCTAATGAAGTGATTTGTTATGAATGCAGGAAACAAGGTCATATCAAGACTGGTTGCCCAAAACTCAAAGCCACTCCTAGCAAGGAGAAGGTAGAGGAGAAACCAATTGTAAAGAAGGGCAAGAAGAAGTTTCAAAGAGCTTTTTGGGCGGACTCAGCTTCAGACTCATCTGAGACTGAAAAAGAAGAAGAAGTCACCAATCTTTGCTTGATGGCAGATAATATTGATCAATCAGATCAAGAAGAGGTATGTGACTTAACGTATGATGAATTGTTTGAAGTTTCTGAATACATGCATGATGCATATAGGAAAATGAAAAAGATGCATGCTAGTGTAAGTTTAGAATTGTTTGAAGTTTCTGAATACATGCATGATGCATATAGGAAAATGAAAAAGATGCATGCTAGTGTAAGTTTAGAATTGAAAGAGCTTAAGAAGGAACATGAAATCCTTAGAAAAGATCATGCATTAATAGATGACAACCACATGAAACTGCTTGACGAATATGATGACTTGAATAAGAATTATGAGAATTTAAAATCATCCTATGCTGTTCTTGAAAAAGATTTTAAAATATTTAAGGATGAATCTGAGAGAAAAACATATCGAATCAATTATACAAATCGAATCTTGAAAGATAGGAATTCATTTTATAAATTGAAAATAAGAGCTCTTGAGGATAATAGGATACCCCCCAAACTTGAAGATTTTCCAAATCCTAAATATTATCCTAAATATATGAAATCCCTTAGAAGACAAACAAATGGTAGAAAACTTAGGAATACTTTTCCTAATGTCAAATGTAATAATTGTGGATTATTTGGACATATAGCTCACACCTGTACTTTGAAGATGAAATCTAATTTGATGTGGAGACCTAAGATGCATAAACCTAGACATATCATACATGCATCTGATTATAAATTGCTAAAAGGTGAACCCAAACTTGTTTGGGTTCCCAGGTCTAACATTTGATATTTTTGCAGGGTCGCTCTCACACAAGACCTCGTGAGAGCATATGGTACCTGGACAGTGGATGTTCAAAGCATATGACTGGAGATACTGCTCAATTCATAACGCTGGAAGCCAGGAGTGGAGGCAAGGTTACACTTGGAGATAATACCACAAAGAAAGTGGTTGGATCAGGTATGATTGGAAATTTGAAAAAAAAATTTATAAACAATGTGTTATTGGTTGAAGGCTTAAAACATAATTTGTTAAGTATAAGTTAGCTATGTGATAAGGGCTATAGTGTAAAATTTTTACCTACTAGCTGCATATTAAGCCTAAATGGGAAAGATGTTTTAAATGGAGAAAGGTTAAACAATGTTTATATGCTAGATTTAAATTGTATTCAATCTCCTACTTCTTTTTGTTTGAAAACTATTTCTGATGAATCATGGCTTTGGCATAGGAGACTTTGTCATTCTAGTATGAAAAATCTTAGGAGAATTACCTAAAAGAACTTAGTGAGAGGTATACCAAAACTAGACTTTACTAAGGATCACATTTGTGATGCATGTCAATTAGGAAAACAAGAGAAGTCCTCTTTTAAATCCAATAAGGATCTTAGGACTAGTAAACTATTGGAAATTTTACACATGGATCTTTTTGGACCAATAGGAACTATAAGTCTAGGAGGGAAGGTATACAAATTTGTTATAGTTGATGATTATTCAAGATTCACTTGGGTTAGATTTCTATTTAATAAGAGTGAATCATTTGAGGAATTTAGAAGTTTTTTGACTTGGATTCAAAGGAAATTAGGGTGTGAAATAATTTCTATACAAAGTAATCATGGAGGAGAATTTGAAAATGAAATATTTGAAAATTTTTGTAAAGAAAAAGGAATTGATCACAATTTTTCTGCACCTAGAACCCCTCAACAAAATGGGGTAGTCGAAAGAAAAAACAGAACATTAATAGAAGCCGCCCGAGCAATGTTAGCAGAATACTCACTTTCTAGATATTTTTGGGCTGAGGCGGTTAGCACTGCATGTTATGTTCTGAATTGGGTGAATGTGAGATCGAATTTAAATAAAACACCCTATGAGTTGCTAAAAGGTAGAACACCTAATTTGTCTCATTTGCATGTTTTTGGTTGCAAGGTGTTCATTCATAATAATGGAAAATCTGTCTTAAAAAAATTTGATCCAAAATCAGATGAAGGAATTTTTGTTGGATATTCAAGTGTTGGAAAATCTTATAGGGTATTCAACAAAAGAACTTTGGTTATTGAAGAAACCACACATATTGTATTTGATGAATCTGGAAATTTGGAAGAGCCAAATATTGTTGAAGATGAGATTGAGGAAAACTCCCAAAAAATTGATAGAATAAATTTGGAAGAAAATTTGGAAATAGAAAACGCTTTGCCTAGAGATTTGAGATTTTCTAAAAACCACCCAAGGGAATTGATTATAGGTGAACCTAGTGAGGGTGTTAGAACTATGCATGGATTAAACAAAGAAGTCAATCATTCAGCCTTTATTTCAATTATAGAACCCACTAATGTTGATCAAGCACTTTCTGATGAATTTTGGATATTGGCCATGCAGGAAGAGTTGAATCAATTTGTAAGAAATAAAGTTTGAGAATTAACTTCAATGCCAAAAGATCAAAGTGTTGTTGGAACCAAGTGGGTGTTCAAAAATAAAATGAATGACTTGGGAGTAGTCATTAGAAATAAGGCTAGATTAGTTGCTAAAGGGTATAATCAAATTAAAGGAATTAATTTTGAGGAGACTTTTGCCCCTGTAGCTAGACTTGAAGTAATAAGGGTTTTACTAGCCTTTGCCTGTTTTAAAGGATTTAAATTATTTTAAATGGATGTGAAAAGTGCCTTTGTAATTGGGGTAATTGAAGAAGATGTTTTTGTAGAATAACCTCCAGGTTTTGAAAATTCTAAATACCCAATTCATATTTTTAAGTTAAAAAAGGCATTATATGGATTGAAACAGGCACCTAAGGCTTGGTATGAGAGATTGAGCACCTTCCTACTTGAAAGATCTTTTGAAAAAGAAAGTGTGGATACAACTCTCTTTTTAAAGAAACTTGGAAAGGATATACTCATTGTTCAAATTTATGTGGATGATATCATTTTTGGATCTTCAAATAAAAATCTTTGTGATAATTTTTCTAAAACAATGAGTAGTGAATTTGAAATGAGTCTAATAGGAGATTTAAATTACTTTCTAGGTTTTAGCATTAAGCAACTTGAGGAACGTATATTTCTTAGTCAAACTAAATATGTTAAGGACATCCTCAAAAAATTTGAAATGGACAATACTAAACCTGTTAGTACACCAATGAGTTCTTCAGTTCAGTTGTATAAGGACCTTAAGGGAAAATCTGTTGATCAAAAGAAATATAGAGGGATTATTAGATCTTTACTTTACTTGACTGCTAGCCGACCAGATATTATGTTCAGTGTTTGCTTATGTGCTAGATTTCAATCAGATCCAAAAGAATCACATTTGACAGCAGTGAAAAGGATTTTAAGATATTTACTAGGAACTCAGAACTTAGGAATTTAGTATCCTAAGTTTAGCTCTTCATTTGAAATTATTGGTTAGTCAGATTCTGACTTTGCAAGTTGTAGAGTGGATCGGAAAATCACTTCTGGAACATGTCAATTCATTGGAAATTCATTAGTTTCATGGTCTAGTAGAAAACAAAATTCAATGGCCCTATCTACTGCAGAAGCAGAATACATTGCATTAGGAAGTTGTGTGGCATAAGTACTTTGGTTAAAACAACAGTTGATTGATTTATAAATAACTATAGGCACTATTCCAATTTATTGTGATAATACTAGTGCTATTTGCATTTCCAAAAATCCTATTCAACATTCAAGAACCAAACACATTGACATAAGGCATCATTTCATAAGGGATCATGTATCCAAGGGAGAAATTGAACTTACGCATGTTTCAACTGAAAATCAACTTGCAGACATTTTTACAAAACCTTTAGCCTTTTATACTTTCAGTACATTAAGAACAAGGCTTGGTGTAATTGATTTGAATGCTTAAATAAAAATGTTTTTGCAACATTGATGTTTTTGTTTTCATAGTTTATGTTTTTATGATTTTGTTTTTGTGATTTTTGTTTGTTTTTTGAGTATTTTTTATTTAGAGACTGTACATTTGTCATTGTCTATTATGCTTGGTGTGTTTATTTTGGTTTTCTTTGATAAAAATACAAAAATCCAAAAATTTGTGTTAATCGTCCGGGACAAAAAAATTTCGTACGGGACAATGTGTGTAAAATGTCAATCTGCGTAGTTTCAAACCATCTTGAGAATAGTTTTTAATGTAGTTCATCTATAAGATCTGCACGATCGTCCGGGACGAAATATCTTTTTCTCAAACGACGGGATGATTGATTGCAGTAGTTGAAAGGATAAGACTATTTTTATTATGAACTTCGTCCGTACGAACCTTTAGTTCGTCCAGACGAACAAATGTCGGTTCATAGCGGGGGACGGTTTTCAACTGCCATTAAAATGAGTTAACTTTTGATCGTCTGTACGATCGTCTTGGTCAAAAGTCTGTACGAAAAGACGCTTCGTAAATTGTGTGATTACGAAAAGCCGTTATTTTTTTAACTCATTTATTCGTCCATACGAAATATTTTCATACGGGGACGAATTAATTTCGTATGAGATGAACGAAATTTCGTCTGGTACGAACATCATTTTTTCCTTAAATTGACGGTAATTTTTACTGAACAGTCACTCTCACACATCACTTTCAAAGACTTCATCTTTTCAAATCCTTAAATGGCAAGTTCTAGCAAGCGCCAAAAGACTTTGGCTAAGGGCCCTCCTAGGAATACATTCGAAAACTTCCTGTCTAGAGCCAATGAAGAATCTTTTCCTAGATTTGTCTCTGCAAAAATCACTCCATCTAGAGTTCTTCTTCAGGAGCAGTTGACCTTTAAGGTAATGCACCTTTTTGCTTCAACTCAATTTGGATTAATCCTCACCTTAGTCCATCTCTACAATAAGGAAATCTTCCACAATTTTCTGGCAAACATGTCATTTAATTCCGACCACTCTGTTATCAGTTCTTTTGTCTTCAAAAAGAAAATAGAAATCACCAAGGCTGACCTTGGTATCTTCTTAAATTTAAGGACTGAAGGGATTAGAGCTCACACCTTTACCACCACTAGCTTTGACTGGACTGAAATTAACCATGTTCTTAGAGGAATAAAAGTTAAGGATCATTTGCCAAAAGTATCCTATTTAACTCTTAATGCCCGAATCATCCAGCATGTTCTTAGATCTTCTATTATACCTAAAGCTAGTGATAGAGTCAACATCACTCCACTTCTCTCGACAGTTACCTATCTGATAATGACCAAGCAACCCATAGATGAGGCCCAACTCCTAATCGACTATATTTATGGTCTCTCTAAAATTGGTCATGGAGATCATAAAAGGAAAAAGAACATAGCCTTAGGCCATCTGATTGCCTACATTTTAGAGAAGAAGTATGATTTAATTCACCCTATTTCAGACTTTGAAGAACCACTCTATTACAATGACGGTTCATTTAGGGCAATCTTCAACAAGGACGAGCCAAGCAAACCTCATGTAGTATTGAGTGAAACAGAAGAAGAGGGTGAACCTTCACATGCTGCTGAACCAAATTATCAGGATTTGGTTCAAAGATTTAACAACTTAGAGGCTCACTTTGATCAAAGATTTGATCAAATTGAAACTCATCTACAGCAGCAAGACCTTCAGTACAATGAAGACATGGGATTCATGCGTGAACAGATTAATTCCATTAATTCCAATATATTTGTGATGAGTAGTTATTTCAACTTTTTTAGTGCTGCTCCACCTCCTCCTCCTCCAGATCAGGGTCCTTCAGAATGATTATAGTATTTGTTTAAGTGTCTCTTTTTTAGTTGATGTGTTTGTGATGTGTTTTAGATTATTATCTTTTACCTTGTTTTAATGTTATTGTTATTGATATCATGTACCTTAAATTGTAATATCTTCATTTGATATCAATAAATGTTTTGTTGTCTAATGTTTTGGGAAATGTGTGTTAGATTTTATGACTTTCAATTTTTTTTAATCTTAATAGTGCCTTATTTAAATTGTCAATTAAGAATAATTTCATTAGAAAATATATTTATTCTACAATTAAGAAATGCTTATAACTTGATATTACTAGAATCTTCAATTCCATGTCTCTTATTTAGACTACTCTAGTACTAATATTATTATTGCATTTTAGATGTTTTTTTATTTTATATTTCTCTTTTCAAATAGTATTTATGCACTTAGAAAAATTTGAAATCTTAGATTATTGACTTTGGAAAGAATTCAATTACTCTTGAAAAGTGTACAAATGTACAAAAATCAAAAGAGTTGTGCAAAAAATTTGCAATGACAAAAAGAGGCATAAAATAAGCCCACAGTAAACAAATGCACAAAAATGTGCCAAAAAAAATATATATAAACAAGATGCGCAAAGCGCCACATGTGGTAATTCTTTCTTTCTAAACTCTTTCAATCTCTTAATTCAAATTGATCTTATGTTCATTTATACTTGATATTGAAATGTGAAATATAAAATTTTTTATTCATCCCTAGTGCAATGATTTTCTTTATCTTAATGTTTAAATTGACACATGCCTTTGATAAATTTTTTTTATTCTCTATGTTATAACATTTCTTCAATTATATGAATCTCTATAATTTCTCTGATGACTTAATTTTATTTGCATATCTTATTTCAATCACTTTCAAGATTAAATTATAAACTGAATTTCATACTTCTACTTACATTTCTATCTTTCTTTTCTTCTTCACTTTTTGCTATTGTCAAAAAGGGTGAGAAATTGTTTATTATTTTTTTTTATTTTTTTTTTGTTTTGTTTGTTTTGTTTTATTTTTTAATTTGGTATCGGTTTTGGTTGTTCTTATTATAATTGAGTATGTGTTTTGATTGTTTCTTCAAAATTAAAAACAAATTTTTTTTTTTACATATATGCCTCCTTATATTTCATGTATTCATCAATTCAGGGGGGAGTTTAAGGGAGATATTTAGAATTGAAATTCCTATAAACAATAATTACTTTTCCATCATAAAAAAGGGGGAGATTATTAAGAGAGTTGCTATTTTACATGTTTTACATTCTTGCAACTTGTATTATTTTGATGATTTCAATTATTATTGTTTTACATATATCTCCTAACACTATTTGGAACATTTATTTCTTACTCTAGTGTGTACTAACATTTCAGAAAAATCAACTCCAAAATATTGAAGACTTGTAATCAAATTCAACATATTTTCATAAGTTTTGATATGAGAGGGAGTGATTGTGATTGAGTGAAAAATTACAATATACACACTTGGGGAACTTTTTTTTGTGAACTGATCGTACAGGACGAACTTAGTTCGTACGGCACGATCATGTCAATTACCCCTAAGGAGAGCAATGGATCGAACAGGTGGAGAGAAAATTTTTCTAAGTCCTAATCGTCCAGGACGAATTTAATAGTCGTCCTGGGATGAACGTCTCGGGATTCTCACTTTTTACTGTTCGTCCAGACAAAATCAATGGTTCGTCCTAGGATGAACGTCTTTGTATTCTCACAGAGCCCTATTCGTCCAGACGAAAAATAAGGTTCGTCCCAGGACGAACGTCTATGTATTGAGGCTAGCTCCATTCGTCCAGATGAAAAATAAGGTTCATCCCAGGACGAGCTTCTCCGTATTGAGGCTTGCTCAGTTCATCCAGACGAAACCTATTCGTCCTAAGACGAACTGAACCGACTTACGTCAGTTGGTTACGTCCTGAAGAATTTTGTGAACCGACCTATGTAATAACTATTTCGTACCAGACGAACTTGATTCGTACGGGACGATTAGCGTGTACGAAAATAATTTGTACCAATATACATAAGGTTCGTTTCCGACCATTTAAGTAAAATCGTCCAGGACGATCCACGATCGTACGGGATGATCCACTGCGTACAGAATTGAAAACTTGCAGTTTTTGGGCTGTTTTTCTTGTCTTTTGTATAAATAGTTCAAATTTGACTGCCACCCAATCTTTTTGTCATTTGAT
The DNA here is from genome assembly GCA_022539455.1 of Dendrobium nobile. Taxonomy (NCBI): domain Eukaryota; kingdom Viridiplantae; phylum Streptophyta; class Magnoliopsida; order Asparagales; family Orchidaceae; genus Dendrobium; species Dendrobium nobile. The sequence goes on along the minus strand of CM039732.1, from coordinate 11,333,517 downwards.
CTTCGTGCCTATTGAAAGAAAAGTCAAGGAGAGAGTGTGAGAGAGCATTCAAAGGAGGATTCCTACCACTGGAGCGTGAAGGCTTCACTTGGTGTTTAAAGGTAAGAATCTCTACTTGTGAATTGGGATTACTTCACTCTTTTCTTTCTTCCTTCTAGATTTCTTGTGAGAAGATCTCTCAAGGAGATCCGGTTCTCTGCAGACACTTAGAGAGTGTGAACAGCCGAAGGGTTCTCTGCCCACACTAGGAGAGTGTGAAAGGATGAAGGGTTCTCTGCCCACACTAGGAGAGTGTGAAAGGACGAAGGGTTCTCTGCCCACACTAGGAAAGTATGAAAGGACGAAGGGTTCTCTGCCCACACTAGGAGAGTGTGAAAGGACGAAGGCTTCTCTACCCACACTAGGAGAGTGTGAATGAATGGATGGTTCTCTGCCAACACTGGGGATTGTGTAAAAGGACTACGGTTCTCTGCCACACCGAGTAGTGGTAAAAAGAGTGTTTGTAAAGGCTTCTCCGCCTTGCTATGGGTGCAAAAGGAGAGACACTATTAGTATTTGTGCAATACTCAGAGGGTGCCTCTGAGGAGTGGATGTAGGTCTGGTTTAGACCGAACCACTATAAATCTTGTGTCTTTTACTTTACTATTTTTATTTTCTGCATTTTACTTTTGTTTAAAAAAAATTCTGTGGTTGAAAAACTTTTCTATAAAAATTTCATTAAAAATTTCATTTCGGTTCAACAAAACTTCAAAGAGGGTTAAGTTTTAAAAATACCAATTCACACCCCCTCTTGGTAGCCTTGGGACATTAACTTAGGTCTAACAACCTATTCACTAGACTCAACAGTTAAGATAGAAATGCATCATACTCATACATGTTTATAACCTTATTAGGATGGGCTCTATTAGAAGGCTATTAGAAGTTATTAGTATCTATACCCTTGATTAAAATATACAACCTTTTCAGGATGGGCTCTATTAGAAGGCCATTAGAAGTTGTTATGTTTATACCCTTGATTAAAATATAAGTTTCTTTAATGGTTTTAGACATGATTAAACCTCCAACGGTATCATCTATATGATTGACCTAAGTGAACCTACTAATAAAATCCACATCTAATTGGGTACAAAATGTAATAACGTTCCTAAGCTTGGCCTTATTAGATGGAGGAAAATATTTGCCTTAGAACATATATGCAAGATTATTCTAGGAAGTAAAAGAGTCTAGGGGTCAGACAACAATATCTTTTCTTTGTCTCTTTGAAATGGTAACAACCTAAGTCTAACAGTCTCATTAGATTGTTATATTTGAAGGTTACATAGATTTCTATGAAACTTGCAATATGGAGATTAAGATCATCAATATGAGCCACAATGCCTAAAACTTGATTTCCTAACACTAAACACTATATAAGTGCACACATCAAGTCAAGTAAGATTTAGTTGAATTAAATATCAATCCCATAAGAATTATAATTTTCTCAACACTAATTTATTACAACTTTAATGTGTTTCTAGATTTATCTTATCACAAGAATTAAATCATTTTGCTAATAAACATAAACTACTTCAAATTGACTAGGAATAAATTCTACATTCAAATAATTATGAACTTATGATAGACCATAAATTCTGTGTACATAGATTGGTATACCTAATAGGTGTTGCTAATTAAAGCATATATGACACCTCATCTCTATCAAATTTGTTAGTCTTTAACAAAGTGCAACATCACTACTTTTGTAATATCTTTATAATAATTCCAAAATCCTAAACCAACCTATATTTATGGATGTAAGTACTACATTCTAATTCCTCTATTACATTATGCCTCCATCAAGGATATATATCAAACTATATTTTAATTTTGCACATGGCCTATACATAAATTAAATTAATTTCAAAGGAACTAGAAACACCTGCAAAAAATTTTAAGCACTTAGACATTACTCCATGTAACACATGCATGCTTATCACATCATAAGCCCATAGAAGAATTCAACCTATCATTCTTATCAACACAATCATAAAAAGCTCTGTTAAAATTTCACAAACAAGTACAAAAATTGAGTTAAGGATAGAACCGCATTCTCCTTTGCAAAAGTAAATATAGACACATCCTTTCCCTCTAATCCTACTTTCCTTTCTCACACACAATTACACTCACTGCTAGACCCTGCCTAAAACAACATACAAGTGATAAATTAGCCCATGCACTCATACATTCTTTTTTTTTTTTTTGAAATTTGCATTAAAATGCACTCATACATTCAACCGTGCAATTTATATAAAAAATAACAAACACTATAATGCCAGAAGGTATAATTTAGATTAATTATCTATTTAATACTTATTAAAACTTCAAGAGCCACTAATCTTTTTTTACATAATACAATCATTAGTGAAAGTAATTATAACTCTTATTAATCAAAAACATACAACTTTGTATCACTTTAAACTCCTAACTACAAAAGAATAAACTAAAATACAAAATAAAAGAAAACCTTAGAAAGCTTGATCTGTCTCACTCTACTGGATCATGTCCCCTTCTTAAAAATATGTAAATACTATAATGTTAGCTAATAGCTTAATAGGTTACGATAACTTACAACTACAATCAATGAAAGGAAGTGGAAATATTATGCATGTAATAATTACATCAAAATCAATATGAACATATAACATCAAAAGCAGGTAGCAGTCAATGTGGATGATGTCATGTCATATGAGAGATGAAATCAGTTTAGATGTATATCTTATGAGTAGTGATTTATAGCCATGAAAAGGACTAGTAGGTTCTATCATTCTTATTCCTATCAATTACAAAATAGTTTGTATAGTGCTTTATAAAATTAGTATACTTTCCTTATACATGTTGTATAATATATATGTATATAATGCCTATATATTAGGTTCCTATAAAGTGCCTTATTCCAAGTATAATTTTTAGCATTTGTATTAGTCTTTTTGGTTGTGTTGTATGTGTATGCATGTCTTATAATATCAATATTATATGTAATATGTACCATGTATGCCATACTCAAATTCCATTGTATCCATTTTACAATCCTATAACATGCCTATCAATCATATCCTATATCATATATATGAGGTATAATACATGTCACTTATATAATATGTCAAATATACTAATGTCATATACATGTATAAAAAATATAAGTAAGAGTGGACATCCAGCTACATATGGTATTTTTTCCTCTATATAGTCCTGTAGCCCAACCCCACATCATTCTAACCTAGCATAACGACGCTCAACAACCCAAGGCCACTGCATTCCTAGATAATCTTCCAAATTCTCATAGATTATCTCCATATGATACATAACATAGTAACAGAGCTACCCAACATCACAGCAGAGCCACTTGGTGCCATAACATACACTTAATTCCCCATTTCTTCTCCATTTTTATGAGAGAGGGAGTTTTGCCAACACTGATGCTACGGTGCCCATAAAATAAACTCTTAAAAATTTTGAAATTAAATTATTACAAATACTAACTTTGTGGTGCTTAGAGTGGTAGCACTGTGGTGTTCATAAATTAAATTATTGCCACAACACATATAAAGAATAGAGCTACAAATTTCACCTATATCAATATTTAATCTTAGGATAATAACTAAATTAACTACTCCATTATGGTGTTATAGTGAGTCAATGATATGGTGCCCTTGGTAGTGATGTAATGTTGTGTTGATTTAGGAAGTGGTGCCTGGATATTTCTTTACAGTAAATACATGCATGTTGAGGTGTCATGCATATAGTTCCACTTTAGCCAAAGTATAGTTCTCTAACCTCAATTTCCCGATTAACCTAAATATGGATGGTGGCGGAGGGTCACCGATCATCATCTTTTAGAGATAGTGAAAGGATGAGAGAGACTCCAGGATTTTAGAGAGAGAAAGCTTCTTCTTTTTTTTTGAATTCCTCATTTCCTCATTTCCTGGTTTGTTTGAATGGTGGCAGAGGGTCACCGGCCATTGGTTCCTAATGACCGGAATACCTCCATTCCCTATTTTGTGAGGCATCCTAATAATTTATTTCATGGTGGATCCAAAAGCAGATGTGTTACAAATCAGGATGCCTTGATTAAACAACGGCCTTTGGACATCAATAAAGGATTTTTACCTCCTATGCACGAGGTTGTCTCGGTGATGGGTAAGGGAAAGGAATTAATAGAATCACTTGAGAAAAAGGTTTCAGTGGTACCTTCCTCCCTGATTAAGAATCTACTATCTTGAATGGCAAATGATTCGGAAGCTTCATCATCCATTGGCTTCAAATTGAAGGTTAATAGATTCTCAAATCCATCTGTTCCTGAATTTATTGCGAAAAAATAGGGATTTTCAAATTTGAATTCAGATATGACATTGCAAGATAAAGGTTTGATTACTGGTGAAGAAATGAATATGGAGAAGGGAATGAAGGTTTAACCGAATCCTGACAATAGCAATTTTGGTTTGGTAAATGAGTGGTCTAAGAGCCATCATATTAAAGTGAATTATATGAATCCAGATTCTGTAGAAGCGGTAGATGAAAATTTGGTTAAATTGAATATGGATAAGGTATGGAGAATGTTAAATTAAATCAAAAATATCTTGTGGTGAAAGTGTTAGGAAGAGAAATTCTATTTTCTCTTTGTAGCGTTGAGTTAAGAGACAATGGAGTAGATTTGGTTCTTTTCATCTAACCTCATTGGGTCTAGATTGGATTTTGATTTCATTTCAATCTTCTCAAATTATAGAAGAAGTGTTGAGTGGAGGTCCTTAGTATGTGGGTGGACATATTATAGAGATGGATAAATGGACACCTCAATTCTCTCCAACATCATTATAAGGGTTATCCTCACTGATTTGGATAAGATTGTCTATCTACCTTTACATTGTTGGGATAAGGTTATTGTTACAAAGATTGTTTCAAAAATAGGAGTTCCATTGTTCTGAGATGGAAAAATATTTAAATGGGGTAGACGAGAATTTTCTAGAGCTTGTGTTCGAATTAATCTAGACTCTAAATTATCTCATGGAGTTTGGATTGAGGGTTTATATAGCAAATTTTTTCAAAAAGTTGAATATGAGAAAATCTCGTCTCTGTGTTTCAAATGTGGTAAGATAGGCCACAAAATTGATATGTGCCCGAATGTTCTTAAAGAAGATCAAATTAAGGTCAACAAGGAATCAATGAATAATGGGAATAAAGACTTGAGTTTAGAAGGAATAGTTTGTGTTGATTCAATAGCTTTGGGTCCTTGGATACATGTAAATTTTAATAAAAGTAAAAGAAGAAATAAATTTCAGAATAAGAATTCTGCAGCTCAGCCTTCGGTTGGGAAACTTAAGAATTATTCTTCTCCTGCTCATATGGAATCATCTAATAAGTTTAATGTGCTATCTCATGGTTCTGAGATTGTAACTAGTAAGGAAGCGAAGAAGGAAGTGAAATTACTAAACGACAAGAGGGGGGGGTGAATTGTAAAAATCTTTTTCTTAATAAAATTAATCCTAAACAAGAGTTCTAATTTTTTTTTGTTGTTTTTGAAATTTTAAAACAAAAGTTTAAGCAAGTTTTCTTCCACAAAATTTCACCATGCAATAGTTATGAAAATTAAATGCAAGTAAGAAGTAAACAACGATAAGGAAAAAACACACCAAGAATTTTATAGTGGTTCGGTCAAAATATGACCTACGTCCACTCCCCGGAGTCCTCCACTCCGGGATTTTCACTATCAAAATAGTTCTCCTTTTGCCCCCCTCGGCAAGGCGGAGAAGCCATTACAAACCTCCCTTTCACCAACCCGGCGTGGCGGAGTGCCAAACTCTGTTTTCGCCCTCCTGGCGACGGCAGAGAACCTTCTCATTTTTCTCCCTCCTGGAGAAGGCAGAGAACCTCGAGGTAACGGATGTAGACGAGCCTTTCCCTTGGAGATCCTCCCTCAAATCCTTCTAGGGCCACAGGATGAGCAAGATGCAGCAAGCTCGGAGCAACCGTGTGATCTCCCTCACACTTCTTCTCCCTCACAACGCTCACCTCCTCCTTCCTCTCTCAACCCTCAAGAACTTCTCTAGAGTTTTCTCCCTTGGAATCCCTCTCTAACCACGTTCACCCCCTCTGTAAATCTTACTGAAAAAGAACTTGATTGATATCTAAAAAAGGCTCCAAAAACCCTCTAATTTCAAAAGTAGCCGTTACTATTCGTACAGTACGATTCAACATCGTACAGTACGATCTTCATAAACAGACGTCGTCCTGGTACGAAGATGTACGAACAGTTCAAAAACAATTCGTACTGTACGAAATAATATCGTACGGTACGATACAACAAAATACTATTCGTACAAGATGATGGTCTGGACGATCAGATGTCGTCTCTGTTCATCGTATGGTACGATTACTATCGTACAGTACGATGTGACAAAAACCAAGAGATCGTCCAGGACGATATCCGGGATGACCATACTTCATCTTTGTTCATCGTATGGTACGATCTGGTTCATACAGTACGATGTTCAAAATTTAATTAGGCCTAGATTTCATGCACTAATCACAGGTTAATTTAAGTAAGTATTTAAAATAGATCGTACAGTACGAACAGGTTCGTACAGTACGAACGGCGCAAAATCACTTACTTAAACTAAACTACGAATAGGGTTTTTGATCTGAACATATCGTATAGTACGAAGATATTCGTATAGTATGATCTATTCACAAAATCGTCCACATAGCTTGGATCGTATGGTACGAATTACAATCGTCAGTTCAATCTCATTAGAAGAATTTTTATTACATTTTTCAGTTAAAAAACAACTCTCCCCCTATGTGTGTGCATGGTTGCTCTTACTCTTATGCATTTTGTGGCCAGACTTAATAAAGTAAAAATAAAATAAATGGAAAAATATAATGTTTGACTCATACTCCTAATCTACCCGGTTTTGAGTCTTCATTGCGTCCTGAGTCACTTGTGATCTTCCTGAAATATTAATACTCAAGGACAATAGCAAATAACATAATATTTAATGAATAGTTGTTCCAAAACACTCATTATTTGGCATCATCAAAATCTCAAACTCGGGGTCATGGGTTGCAACAATCTCCCCCTTTTTGATGATGTCAAATAATTTGTTGCAAGTAAGAACGAAAAACATTTCTTTTGTTTTTGTTTTTTTTTATTTATATTTTTTTTATTTTTTTTAATTAAACACAAGAAGAAAAAAAAGGATACCAAAAGCAAATACAGAACAAAAGGAATGCATTTAGATAACAGGCATAACAACAGGTACAACAAACTTCTCCCCCTTTTGACAGCACAAAAAGGAGGAGCAACTAAAAGCAAAAAGTAAAAGAAGAAAAACTACACTGCAAACACAAACAATCTAAGCAGACGGGTCCTGATCAGGTGGTGGTGGAGGTGGATTTGGTTGAAAATATTGAAATAGAGCATCAAAGCGGTGATCAATTGCAGTGAAATGTTCTCCAAACCATTGCATATCAGTCTCGTGTTGCTGATATTGTTCTTGAATGTGCATGTCGAGACGAGTCTGCAGCTGGTCGAAGCGTGCAACTAAATCATCATGAGGGTATGCTGGTGCTGGTGTAGGTGCTCGGGGTGCGGCATGGCATCGTGGTCGAGCTGGAGTTGCGGCTGGGGCATCTTCTCCTTCTTATTCATCAAATACTGGTTCTTCAGGCTCGTGTCCCCGATGAAAGAGAATACGGAAGGAAGCATCCATATAAAAAATAGGAAGCATATCGGGTTCACCAGGGTAGAATAATTGATATTTATTGTGGAGAATATATCCTATTAGGTGACCAAGAGCCAGATTCTGTTTCCGTCGAGTGGTAGGTAGACGAACAAAAGTCATGTGGCGAATATAGTTTCTAATTAAATCAACCTCATCAAACTTAATGTTGGACATAATAAGGTAGGTAGCGACGGATAAGGTCGGGGTCAGACTGATGCGGTCGCCACCTTTGGGTATGATAGAGGTTCGAAGAACATATTGAATTATACGGGCATTTCGAGTTAAGGTTTGAACAAGAGGTTGGTGTTGATGAAAAGCAGTATTCCTAAGGACTCTATTTACATCGCTCCAATCAAATTCATCGGTAAGAAATGAGCGAACCATAGGTCCTTCAGTGGACAGCCCAATATATTGGGCGATGTCGGCTCCAGTGATCTCAATGGTGCGGCCACAAACAAAAGAGTGGAAAGTGGTGTTGTCGACGGTGTAGGTGAGGTTGGCAAGAAATTCAAAAAGAAGTTTAGAGTTATATGGAAACGCCAGGGTGAGTAGGAATTGAAACGTGGTGGAAGCAAAGAGGCCCATTACCTCGAAATTGAGAGCGGCCTGATTAAGCATTTTTGAAGGGGAAATTTTGCAGGCTTTGTATCAGTGGTAAGCTTCCTCATTTTCACTATTCAAAAAGAGATCAGGTTGGCGACTCGATGAGGACGAGCTTCCAGCAGTCATCCGACCTCGTTTAGACATTGCAAGAGGGCACGAAAACTACGTGAAGGCTGAGTGAGGAGAGGATTGAATGACTTGAACGGCCTAGGCAGGGGTATTTATAGGAAACTTCAGAAATCGTACAGTACGATCTGGGATCGTACAGTACGATAGCCAATTAATATTCTGACCGGTCGTTTCGGGAAAAGGTAGTCAAATCGTACAGTACGATAGATATTGTATAGTACGATCAGGCGAATTTCGATCGTCCCGAGGCCCTCAGTACGAATTTTGACCAAAAGTTTCATACTATACAAACAGGTGTATCGTATAGTACGATACATCATAAATATCGTACCAAACAGCTTTAACTCAAATTTGTCCTTTGTGCTGATGTGGATCGTACCGTACGAAACGGAGGTATCGTACAGTACGATACTCAATAATGTCATACCAACCGGATTTAATTCATCCCAATCCGTTGCTGACGTGGATCATATTGTACGAAGAAGAGGTATCGTACAATACGGTAGGCAATTATGCGGGAAGATTATCGTACAGTACGATGTAGGTCGTACAGTACGATCAACAGAGCCGAAATCTGCTTGTTGGTGGACATTGAGATGTATCGTACAGTACGATGTATGTCGTACAGTACGATGAACAGTCAATGCAAAGTTTTGGTGTGGTGAGTGTGTGGTGATCAAGAGCAGCCCTTTTTTTTTTATGTATTTATATCTATGACACCTAATCTAGTCCTCAAAGTGCTAAAGGTGTCGAAAGCTAAAGGTTTTGTGAATATGTCTGCCAATTGATCTCCTGTAGCGATGTGATGTAATTCTATATCTCCCTTAGCGACGTGATCTTTAATGAAATGATGTCTAATGTCTATGTGTTTCGTTCGAGAGTATTGAATTGGATTCTTAGAGATACAAATTCCACTTGTGTTGTCACACATGATCGAGATGGTTCCAACAGGTAGTCCAAGATCAAGAATTTGTTGTTTTAACCATAGTACTTGTGCAACACAACTTCCTACTGCAATATATTCTGCCTCGGCTGTGGAAAGTGCTACTGTGTTTTGCTTCCTACTGGACCAAGAAACTAATGATTGTCCGATGAATTGGCAGGTACCAGAGGTGCTCTTTCTATCTATCCTACATCCTGCAAAGTCAGAATCTGAGTATCCTAGGAATTCAAAGGAAGTGCTGTGTCTGGGATACCAAATTCCTAAGTTTGGGGTGCCTAGTAGATATCTAAGAATTCTTTTGACAGTAGTTAAGTGAGATTCTTTAGGATCGGCTTGGAAACGGGCACAAAGGCACACACTAAACATTATGTCCGGTCTACTGGCAGTCAGGTAAAGAAGGGATCCAATCATTCCTCTATATTTTTTCTGATCTACTGATTTTCCACTAGGATCCATATCTAATTGGATTGTCGAACTCATTGGGGTGTTCATGGGTTTTGCACTATCCATTTCATATTTCTTTAAAATATCCTTAATATACTTTGATTGGCTAAGAAAGGTTCCATTATCCATTTGTTTTACACTAAAGCCAAGAAAGTAATTAAGTTCTCCCATCATGCTCATTTCAAACTCATTACTCATTGTTTTTGAAAATTCATCGCATAAGTTTTTATCCGAGGATCCAAACAAAATGTTATCTACATATATTTGAACAATGAGAATTTCTTCTTTGACCTTTTGTAAAAAGAGTATAGTATCTACACTACCCTTTTTAAATCCTCTATCCAAAAGAAATGAGCTAAGTCTTTCATACCATGCTCTAGGTGCTTGCTTTAATCCATATAGTGCCTTTTTTAATTTAAATACATGGTTTGGAAATTGTGAACTTTCAAATACCCCGGTTGCTCAACGTAGACATCTTCTTTAATTACCCCGTTCAGAAAAGCACTCTTTACATCCATTTGATATAACTTGAAGTTCTTAAAGCAAGCAAAAGCTAAGAGCACTCTTATGGCTTCTAGTCTAGCAACCGGGGCAAAGGTTTCTTCAAAGTCTATCCCCTCAATCTGGTTGTACCCCTTAGCTACTAGTCTTGCTTTATTCCTTATTATTATTCCTGAATCATTCACCTTATTCTTGAAGACCCATTTTGTTCCAACAATACTTTGCTCTTTAGGTCTCTTAACTAACTCCCAAACATCATTTCTGGTGAATTGGTTCAGCTCTTCTTGCATTGCTAGAATCCAAAATTCATCTCCTAAGGCTTGATCTAGACTTGTAGGTTCTATCATAGAGATGAAAGCTGAGTGACTAACCTCCTTCCTAAGTCCATGCCTAGTTCTTACACCTTCTGAAAGGTCTCCTAAAATTAACTCTTTAGGATGACTAGAAGAATATCTCCATTCTCTAGGCAAACTTTCCTGAGGTTCGACCCTTTCTCCTAAGGTCATAGTCTCTACTCCTTGAATTGCCTCTATTTCATCATCTTCAGTTTTAGATTCTGAGGGCATATCTGATTCATCAAATACCACATGGGTGGATTCTTCTACAACAAGGGTTCTCTTATTAAAAATTCTATAGGTCTTACCTACAGAAGAATAACCTAAGAAGACATCCTCATTAGACTTGGGATCAATTTTTCCTAAGGGATGTTTACCATTATTTAAGATGAAGCACTTACACCCAAAGACTTGTAAATGTGAAAGGTTTGGTGTCCTACCCTTAAAGAGTTCATATGGAGTTTTATTCGGCTTCGATCTAATGTTTACTCTGTTCAAAACATAACAGGTTGTGTTGACTGCTTCTGCCCAAAAGTATCTAGGAAGTGTATACTCCGCTAACATTGCCCTAGCAGCTTCTACCAAAGTTCTATTCTTCCTTTTTGCTATGCCATTCTGTTGGGGTGTTCTAGGGGCTGAGAAATTATATTCTATTCCTATCTATTGACAGAATGACTCAAATTTATCATTTTGGAACTCTCCACCATGATCGCTATGGATTGTTGATATTTCACAACCTAATTTTTGTTGAATCCATGTGGAGAATACTTTAAATTCCTCAAAAGACTCATTCTTGTGTGCTAAGAATCTTACCCAAGTAAATCTAGTGAAGTCATCTACAATCACAAATCCATAATTCTTTCCACCTAGACTGGCTATACTAACGGGTCCAAATAAGTCCATGTGTAGAATTTCTAGCGGCCTAGAGGTGATCACATCTCTAATTGAGTGAAAGGATGATTTAACTTGTTTTCCTAGTTGGCAAGCATCACATAAGTGATCCTTGGTAAATTCTAACTTAGGTACACCTCTAACTAGGTTTTTCTGAGTGATGTTTCTAAGAGTTTTCATACTAGCATGGCATAGTCTCCTATGCCATAGCCACGAGTCATCAACTATTGTTTTCAAGCAAAATGATTTTGAGTTATCTACGCAATCAAGGTCTAACATGTAAACATTGTTCATTCGTTTTCCTTCTAAAATTATTTCACCAATTAAACTAATCAGGCATCTATCAGTAAAAAATTTAACATCAAAACCTTTGTCACACAGTTGACTAATGCTAAGTAAATTATGTTTCAAACCATCAACTAGTAAAACATTTTCAATTAAAAAATTCTTAGCATTACCAACGATACCTGAGCCTATCACCTTCCTGGTAGTGTTGTCTCCCAACGTTACTTTGCCTCCAGTTTTGGTCTCCAATAGGATGAACTTCTTCATATCTCCAGTCATGTGTCGTAAACAGCCACTATCTAGGTACCACATGCTCTCACTAGGTCTTTTGTGAGAGCATCCCTACAATTTCATTCAAAGATTAGATTTGGGAACCCAAGTGAGTTTGGGTTCCTCCTTATGCTTGCATGAATGAGATGTATGCATGTTATGCTGTGATGGATGCAGTTTAGGTCTCCATACTAAGTGTGTCCTACGGTGAATTGTGCATGTGCGGGCTATGTGACCTAACATGCCACAAGAGAAACACCTAACACCGGGAAATGGGTTTACTAATCTATTTGGGTGGTGGTGCCTTTTCCTAAGGTTTTGTGATGCATGCTGTGTTGGGGGTTTTCTAGGATGGCCTACTGTGAGTGATGCAATTTCATTTTCTAGTTCTTTTATTTTCTCACTAAAAGTTTTATTTTGAGCTGTCAATCCTTCAACTTCTATCAATAACAAGTGCTCACTATGATCTACTTCTAATGCAAGTTTGTCTAGTCTATGAAAAGCTTCTTCTAGTTCAACATGAGTGGTTTTCAAGGATTCATGCTCTTCAGTTAATTCAATATGCTTCTTATTTAATGCGTCATACTCATCAAGAAGCAACATATGATCTTTATCTAAATCAGAATTTTTTTTAACTAAATTAGCATGCTCAATTTGTAAAGAACTAAATTCAATATTAAGCTTAGCATGCATCTTTTTCAATTTCCTATACGAGTCATGGATATTTTCAGAAATAAGTAGTAATTCTTCATATGAAAGTTGACATACCTCATCCTGATCCAATTGATCAAGGTTATCATTAGCCATAAGACACAAATTTGTTACCTCCTCCTCTGCTTCTTCTTCTGATGATTCTGAGGCAGAGTCGGCCCAAAAAGCTTACTGTGTCTTTGTCTTTCCTTTCTTGTATTTAGCTTTGTCATCTCCTTTCTCCTTTGCTGGTTGACTTTTCTGATTGGGGCAATCGGATCGAAGATGACCTGGCTTCCTGCACTCAAAACAAATAGTATCATATGAAACCTTATTGGACCTTGAGCTCTTACCTTTATTCCAGCTGTTCTGATGACGCTTTTGTTTTCTCTTCAGGAAATTTTTGAACTGTCGGGTCATCAATGCTATTTCATCATCTTCCTCCCCTGCAGAGCTTTCACTTTCTGAGTTGCTAGCTTTTAATGCCACCGTCGTCCGCTCCTTTTTCTTTTCACCTGCATCACTTTGCCTTTGGCTCACTCCTTGCTCGTATGCAATGAGTGACCCAAGGAGGTTATCAATAGAATAAACATTAAGATCTTTGGACTCAGTGATAGCAGTTATCTTAGCATCATAGGAACTATGTAGGCATCGAAGAATTTTATTCACTTTTTCAGAATTTGAAATTTCTCTACCTAATGCATGCAAGGATGTCACGATTTGGGTGAACCTAGTGTACATGTCAGAAATTGTTTCGCTAGGTTTCATACGGAATAATTCATAATCATGCAGTAGAATGTTAAGCCTAGACTGTTTTACTTTGTTTGTTCCTTCGTATGTAATGCATAGTCTATCCCAAATCTCCTTACCAGAAGCACAAGTAGATACTCTCATATAGTCCTCAGATTTCAATGCACAAAAAAAAAAACAGTTTAAGCACTTAGCATTCAGTTGGGCTAACTCCCTATCCTCATTGCTCCATTCAATAAACGGTATAGGAGTTTTCAAACCATTAACAATTTTAAACGGTGCAACATACCCATCATTTACTAACATCCACATGCGGTAATCTATAGATTGCAAAAATGTAGACATTCTAATTTTCCAGAAATCAAACGGTATGTTATCAAAAAGTGGTGGACGAGTTATTGAATAACCCTCCGCAATGTTACGATTACCAAAATTCGACATGATCATTTTTTCAAGGTTTTCTAAAACACTATTTTTGAAAAACAAGCTCTGATACCAATTGAAATTACTAAACGACAAGAGGGGGGTGAATTGTAAAAATCTTTTTCTTAATAAAAGTAACCCTAAACAAGAGTTCTAATTTTTTTTTTTTTTTTTTGAAATTTTAAAACAAAAGTTTAAGCAAGTTTTCTTCCACAAAATTTCACCATGCAATAGTTATGAAAATTAAATGCAAGTAAGAAGTAAACAACGATAAGGAAAAAACACACCAAGAATTTTATAGTGGTTCGGTCAAAATATGACCTACGTCCACTCCCCGGAGTCCTCCACTTCGGGATTTTCACTATCAAAATAGTTCTCCTTTTGCCCCCCTCGGCAAGGCGGAGAAGCCTTTATAAATCTCCCTTTCACCAACCCGGCATGGCGGAGTGCCAAACTCTGTTTTTGCCCTCCTAGCGACGGCAGAGAACCTTCTCGTTTTTCTCCCTCCTGGAGAAGGAAGAGAACCTCGAGGTAACGGATGTAGACGAGCCTTTCCCTTGGAGATCCTCCCTCAAATCCTTCTAAGGCCACAGGAGGAGCAAGATGCAGCAAGCTCGGAGCAACCGTGTGATCTCCCTCACACTTCTTCTCCCTCACAACGCTCACCTCCTCCTTCCTCTCTCAACCCTCAAGAACTTCTCTAGAGTTTTCTCCCTTGGAATCCCTCTCTAACCACGTTCACCCCCTCTGTAAATCTTACTGAAAAAGAACTTGATTGATATCTAAAAAAGGCTCCAAAAACCCTCTGATTTCAAAAGTAGCCATTACTGTTCGTACAGTACGATTCAACATCGTACAGTATGATCTTCATAAACAGACGTCGTCCTGGTACGAAGATGTACGAACAGTTCAAAAACAATTCTTACTGTACGAAATAATATCGTACGGTACGATACAACAAAATACTATTCGTACAGGACGATGGTCTGGACGATCAGATGTCGTCTTTGTCCATCGTATGGTACGATTACTATCGTACAGTACGATGTGACAAAAACTAAGAGATCGTCTAGGATGATATCCGGGACGATCATACTTCATCTCTGTTCATCGTATGGTACGATCTGGTTCGTACAGTACGATGTTCAAAATTTAATTAGGCCTGGATTTCATGCACTAATTACGGGTTAATTTAAGTAAGTATTTAAAATAGATCGTACAGTACGAACAGATTCGTACAGTACGAACGGCGCAAAATCACTTACTTAAACTAAACTACGGCTAGGGTTTTTGATCTGAACATATCGTACAGTATGAAGATATTCGTACAGTACGATCTATTCACAAAATCATCCACATAGCTTGGATCGTACGGTACGAATTACAATCGTACAGTACGATCTCTAGAGAAGAATTTTTATTACATTTTGCAGTTATAAAATAACTCTCCCCCTATGTGTGTGCATGGTTTCTCTTACTCTTATGCATTTTGTGGCCAGACTCAATAAAGTAAAAACAAAATAAATGGAAAAATACAATGTTTGACTCATACTCCTAATCTACCCGGTCTTGAGTCTTCCTTGCATCCAGAGTCACTTGTGATCTTCCTGAAATGTTAGTACTCAAGAATAAAAAGCAAATAACATAATATTCAATGAATAGTTGTTCCAAAACACTCATTATTTGGCATCATCAAAATCTCAAACTCGGGGTCATGGGTTGCAACAGGAAGTATTCCTGTTCAAGTTGAGCAAGTCAATTTGCATGCTATAGATATAAATATTAAAGGAATGGTTTTGGAATATATAATTCATGTTTCAGAATAGCAAAATTGTTCTGATGCTGATCCAGTAGAAGACAGAGAGATTTTTCAAAAAATTGGAAGCATTGATGTTGTGGCAAAAGGACTTGATGTTTCTATCCTTCAAACAGAGCCCTTTGAGAATGTAAATGTAGAAGTTGTCATAGAAGACAATTCTGGAGAAGATCTCATTGGTGTGGTTGTTGAAGATATTGCAAAAAGTGTTCCAGATTATGAAAAATTAAAGCTTGTTGTGGTTGAATCTTTGGTTGTTAAAGAAAATTTGAATGATAACGAATGCTTGATTGAGGATAGAAATTTTTATTTTCCATCTAAATATATTCATCATAAGAAGAAGTCAAATAAATATTTGAATTCTTTTGGGCCAATCAAAGGCAGCCTTAGAGGTAGGAAATTGGGAATTCTTGGTGAAAGCAATAGTGGAACTTCACCATTCAAATCAAAAATAAGCTTATGGAGGGTGATGACGGTAGGTATCAAAAGAAATGGGATAAATTCTCGAAGGATATTGTATATCTTCGGATGAATGTGGTAAGTCATTCCAGTGATGGTGTAATCTTTAAAAGGGAGTTCTTACTTTATAGAACTATGGAGCATTTTGATTGGTGCATTGAAAATCAAGGCATGGTTTGTATGAAGATGGTGGAGTTTGTGAAGATCCAGTGTTCTTCAAAGCCTGGAGAATCTTGCTTACATGTTTTGCTTCATTCTTTTATTAGTTGTTATTTTTATTTCTATTTAAGTTTTAAATTAAGCATTAGTGAGTATTTGAAAGATGGGGATAGAATAATGAAATTTAAGAATCTTTCTATTCTTTAATTTTTACTTAATCGAGAATTCTGGGATACTAATCAACCTTTTTAATTGTTTTATTTTTGGTATCCCCTCCGCCCTAATTGGTTTAAAATAAGGAGTAGAGGGTCTTATTTTCTTTATGACATTTCATATCTTTCAAAAATATGCTTCTTTTGCTTGATTTTCTATTTAATAAGGCTTCCTTTTGGAATGTTTTGAAAGGATTTCCATTAGGTTATTTCAGTTCTTTTTTGTAATAGCTTTGTTTTTAATTAATGCATTTTGCATCTTCTCAAAAAAAAACCTCCATTTCCCAACCACAACCCTCCAAACACCATCAATTAACTAAGTTCCTTGAACCACCTCACCAAATATGGTCATATGAGTATCATCAATCAACTATTATACTTTGATAATCATTAATTATTTACATTCTTTTGACCATCATCGCCAATCTATAATTCTCTAAATATCATCACCTGATTATGATATTCTATCCACCATCATATAATTATGTTATTTTGATAAGCACTAATCATATAGGATTCTTTGATAACCATTGCCAGAATATGATCCTTCAACCATTATTATCTAATTACAATCTTCTGACCACCATTGCCCAAATATGGTCATCATCCATTATCACCAAAATATTTTCTCCCTACCACTATCACCTGACTTCAGTCCTTTGAATATTATTTCTCCACTATAGTCTTCTAAGTATCATTGCCCAAATATTGTTTCCTTACTCTAATCCTCCAACAATTATTTCCCAACTATAGTCCTCCAATCACCACCCCTTGGCTACTAACCTTCAACCATAATAATTTGACTATGGTCTTCCATCCATCTTGCTTAATTACAATCCTCCAATCACCATCTGTAGATTTTGATTCTCTATCCATCATCACAAGCCTAAGATCCTCTTATCGTTGTACTGAATATACTATCTGATAAACATCACAAACCTCTAATTATTTGACTACCATCAATTGACTGTAATCCTCCAACAATTAGCACCCAACTGTGGTCCTTCAAGCATTATTATCTATTTATTATCCTCTAGCTACCATCACTAACTATGGTCATCAACCACCATCACCTTACTATGTTTTCATAAATATGTTATCACATTATTAGATTTATTAGAAGACTTTAATCCCTAAAACTAATATTATTTTCTCAAACAAAACACAAAATAAACTAGAGCCTTAATAATTTTAAATATAACTCAAATTTACTTTCTCCAAAATCATATACAATAATCTAGCTTGTATAAATTTTATACATCAAAATTGAAAACTAGATTATAAAATACCTCTAAAAACCTAATCCTGAAGATCCTTCCCTTATCAACTCTACTATGTTTGTCCCTTTCCTTTTTCTGAATTATCAAAGGAATTCTATGGAGTGAGCACAATGAGCTTAGTAGACTTCTTATACATCCCTTCACAAATATCACTATAAATTTTAGACTTATAATAAGATTATCCAAATTAAAATTTTAAAACATTAGAAAATAACTCAAATGCCTAGGAATTTTAAATTTTGACTTATTCGTATTTCTATATTAACCTTTAAGAATATAACATATATATGATTTAACATGAATGTACTCTAAAGCATCAGCCCATGACTCTATTCTTAAATGATCACATAGATACTTTCATTTTCACAAAAAATTCTCTTATCAGTGTCAAAAATGTTAGAATTCACTAGTTAATAGAATAAAACTTATACCTTTCCATATATCCAATTTATATACATGTCAGAATTTACTAATTAACATAATGTTTTTAATATTTGATCTTATTTTAATTATCAGAATATGTGATATATGAATGTACACTGCACATATCATGATGTGTGCTTGTAACTCCACTTCTACTTATAACTCCTTTAAACTTCCTACACTCGTCGTAGTAAAGTGGGGTCTGAATAAAATAGAAATCTCTCACACCCACATAAAGTAAGCGGGTCAAAAATACTCCCACATCCACTCATGATAGATGGGTCAAAGAACAATATACAGGGCCCATATAACATTTCAGAAAGTGCACTTGAAATATTTTAGATTTTAGAGCTTCTCCAATATCATTCCATGAATTATGTAATTTAAATATTTAACATATAATTATGAATTTAAATATGAATATAATGATGCATGAACTACCAAATTTGCCAACATCACATAGCATTATTTTTGTAAAAGCCTACCCACAAAATATTTCCCTTTCTTGTTACAATTCTAGAGGAACAATCAAAATATTGTTTTAATACATTTAGAGAAATATCATAAATACCAGAATGCCTCATTTATTTAGTATGCATAAAAATCAATACAATGAAAAAAAATCTATGAAAATTCAACTTCTTCTCTCTCTATTCTCCTCTTTCATCTCTGATAAATGAGAAAGCTTTGTAGGGGTTATGAAGAATTAGAAATGAATTTAGATATTTTTAATTTTAAAAATGTCATTTTTGACCTAATGTTGTGGCACTCAATTTTCCAACACCGCAATGCTCTAGTAGAATATTCCATGTTCTCTAAGATTCCTCTAAATAGAGAGCCAAACATCACCTTACTACTTCCCAGCAGTGTAGTGCTCCCATAATATCTTCCCCAATCTAGAGAATACAATATGGAATCACCACAACTCATAGTGCCATAGTGCTCCAAAGGACATTTGGCTTCTTATGGTTTTTCTCTTCTTAGATCACCATAATTTGGGATATATACACTAATGCCACAAAATACTATACCTTGATTATCTGCATATAATTCATACCTTCTCCTAGAATGAATATGATTTGTCAATCTCATATACTCTTTATGTTTCTTATGGGCTTCCTTAATCTTGTCTTGTAAAAAGGTTTGAATCATTATTTGAGAAATAACTCCAACATACACCTCAAATGAACATATCACTTCTTATTCCTACCTCTTTATTTCTAGAATCAATGCTTCCTCAAACGTAATATGATTGTTTGCTATTCCCATGAACTTTCTCCTTAAATCATTAATAACCATATTCACCTTACTGGACTAATAAATGATATCTATATCATAATTTTTAATTAACTCCAACCACCTACTCTCCCCCATGCATATTCAACTCCTAAGTGAAAATATATTTCATATTTTGGTGGTCAATATAGATTTCACACCTTACTCCTTATAAATAATACATTCATATCTTTATAGTGAATATAGGAGCTACCAATTCTAAATCATGAGTAGGATAAATATTCTCATGGATCTTCAATTATTTAGAAGTATAAGTAATCACTTTCTCATTCGATTGTAATGCACAACCTAAACCTTTCAAACAAGCATCACTATAAACTTTGAATCTTTTAGCTCTAGATGGAATATTCAAATTAGGAGATGAAACTAGACATTCCTTCAGCTTCTAGAAGCTCGCTTCACATTCAAGTTTCTAGAAAAATAGTATAGCCTTCTATGTCATCCTTGTCAAAGAAATTGCAATCTATAAAAAACCTCTAATAATTTTTTGATAACAGTGCTCCATGCTTATCAAGCTTCAAACCTCTATCACTTACATCAACCATGGAAAATTAACTATAGCTTATATATTTTGGAGATCCATAGAAATTCCTTTCTTACCAGTTTCTCTTGGAATGCTAAAGAAATTACACATAATTCACAACTCAAAAATTTTGTATATAGTTTGTGTGTCTTAAGATATATAGAGCCAAGCTCAAATATTTTGCATGCTCTTTTCTGGTCTTTAAATATACCATAAAATTATATATACAATGATGAACTAGTCTAGATAATTCTTAAACACTCTATGCATCATGTCTATAATTATCACTGGTGAATACTCTGAATGGCATCAACAAAAACTCATAATCCTATACTTGCTACTAAAATCTATATTTGCTACTTCATTAACCTATACTCTTAATTAATGATACCATCATCTCAAATCAATCTTAAAAAATATAGTTTCACCTTCTAACTGGTCAAGTAAATCAGTAATCCTAGGCAAGATACATATTCTTCATAGATTCCTTTTTTAACTATTCATAATCAATAAGCATTCTCAAAGAAACATCTATTTATTCATAAATAATATAGGTGATCCCCTCATTATCCATTTGGTCTAATAAAGCCCATATCAAGCAATTCATGTAAGTGCATCTTCAGCTCCTGTAGTTCTATTGGTGTCATTCTAAAGTAGTCTTTTTCCATTAGGGATGTACCCATACTACTTTGGTACAAAATTTTACCTCTCTATCTAGAGGAAACCCTGCCAACTCTTTAGATAAGATATCAAGAAGTGCTTCAGTACTTGGACATTCTCAATGCCCTAAACAAACTTACATAGTCTCTTATATAAGCCAAGAAAAAAAAAGAATTGCCCTTTCTCAATGCCTTATTAACTTTTGGCATATAGATCAATGATGATAAAATACTTCTAGCACCTTGGAATTGCAACACCTCCACTTCCATACACAAATACACTTGCTTCTTACAACAAATAATATGGACTCCACATTTAATTAGGGAGTCCATACTCATAATTATATCAAGATCTTTCAGGTGAAAAATAATGAATTCTACTTCAAATTTCCTCTTTGAAATTTAAATGTTACACTTACACAACTTACTACCATTCAAATAATCACCAGATTAAAAATAATATGGTAGGACAGAGGAAAAATAAACATCATTCCTGTCATTACATCCAGAGCTTCCTTCACCTTATGTAGAGTCAGACTATATGCTTCAAGCTATATAAGAGTTGCACTAACCATGATAAGAAACTCCCCAAAATGCCTCCTATTAATCCAACTAGTTGCCTCCTTCCAAATCTTCCACCACCATGGTTGAAGATCCTTTAGTAATAGTTTTGAATGGGGCTACTATTAGTTGCCTTTGAGTCCAACTTATTCTAGCCTTAGATCTATCTTTTAGTGCCCTATGAGGACATTAAGCTACCTTATTACTAGACTAGTGACACTTGAAGCACTTCCCAATAATAGATAATATCTATTAATACATCTTATCCTATAAAATCCATAAATAGGGGTACGCTAGTAAACACGATAGATCCTCCCCTACGTGAGTCAATACCCTCCAACCTGGACTTCTTCCTACTGACTATATTCTTGCAGGAAACTCCAAATATATTTCTATAAGATTCCCAATGATTTTGGGTGGACACCAACATCATTCTCAACTAGTATCACTATCTTTATAAGCTTAAAAAAAATCACTAATATGGAGTAGGACTAACAAATACTTTAAACTATCTCTCAAACCTCTAAGAAATGAATAACATTTCTCTTTAATGGTGCTAACTAGATATGGAAAATACCTAGCAAGGGTTGTAACCTCATATTACATCACTATCTTGCTTCTTTGAACTAGTCACAGGAATAACTTATGCATAGGTTGCTAGGAAGACAAAGACATAAAATAACTCTTGAATGTATCTATAAATTCTTCCCATGAAATATTTATATAAATTCATCCATGAAATTTCTCTCTTTATTAGCTTACACACCAACACTCCACCTTTCCATCTAATAGGAATAATGAAATAGCAGATTTTTCTCTTTTGGTGTGTGTATTGGCAGCACCCTAGCTTTAAGGTTTAAGTAAAATAAAAAAAAAATGGGAACTTAGTGTGTGTTGTGGAGCCAGAAAACTCCCTAGTGGTGCAATTCTTAGGTGAAAATATTTTGGGAGAATTTAGAAGATTTATAGGAGTGCAATGGAGGTGTTGATCTCCTTAGAACTTGGTCAAAATGGTAGTTTTAATATATTTATATATACATTTTATTGGTTATTGACCCCATCCATCCCTCCCATATTTTGCATGCCTTACTAGGGAAGAAAGAAGGAGAGTAGGGAAGAGAGGAGGAGAGATAAGAGAGAGAAAGTTTGTTCAAGGTTATTTTCATCTATCACTCAATGTAGGAAAATTATTTTGATCATGGTAGGTAGCTCAAATGTTATCTCTAGTTTCAGTGGGTTTGATTTCTCAAATTTTATCTCTTAAAATCAATTTAAATGCAATGTTTCTTATTTATTGCTTTTTTATCATGATACATCATGTACATGATACATGACTTCATTAATACAAGCACGTGATATGACTACAAGATTAATATGATAGAATATAATTTACATGATCAACTATATGGCTTATCTGATATATATTGCATATAATATTGATATTATAAGAATGTATATATATGCAACACTACAGATAAGATTAATACCTAAAATAATGCATTTAATAGGAACATAATATACATGTATATATAGATATTGCATGACATGTATAATGTCACCCGCTACTCCCTAAACCAAATAATGCATGGTGCAAAAAATATATATAATTTCTCAACATTTAAAACTCATAACCATTCCAAAAATATTCATATCACATGTCACCACATTCATTTATAAAGTGGAAGCATTCAAAATATTTCATTTATATCATATGTATATAATTATAGAGCAATTAATAACCCAAAAACATTATCACAACAATGCAAATTGACCATGTACCTCTATATAAGACTCATTTTACACTAACATATGTTTTAAATTGACCTAAGCTTACTCGACTTTCACATTACCCTTGTTCACTACAGTATTAACAACCAGAATAAAAATCTTGTGAGCTATGAGGCTCATATAATTATGTAATTCTAATAAAAAATTCAATAAAAATAATACGGTGAATAATATGAATGTATTCATAATTGAACTAAATTCATGAATTATTTATAAAATAAATTAACAAAAATTTGTGCTCATATGAACAAGTAATAATAGAATGTTTGTTATAGTGCCATAGATGGGCCTATATCACCTCATTTGATGACTTAACATCCAACCTTAAATTTAATCATGTTAATATTTCTTTTAGTAATTATGATTTTTATCTCTCCTTTCATCTTAAGCCTACAAATGTGTCATGAATATATTTCTAAATTCTGGCCATAATCATAACATAAAGTTGCCTTTTATAGATTCATAATAATGTTTAATGAAGCCTAGATAAAACCTAACATTATCTCCATTCAGCAATATTTTGGTCGTAATGCCTCAATTATGCTCCCTTTCGCCTTACATATGTAAATATTATAACATGACATTACTACCCATGACCAAACATGACACTCTTTAAACTTCAAATTTTATAATCAATTCTTTAATAGGTAATTAAATGGTTCATGCATTAATATGAAAGGCATCAATAACACAATGTGTGTGTGTGTTTGTGTGTGCAGTGGGTGTGTGGGTGTGTGTGTGTGTGTGTGTGTGTGTGTTTGTATCTTTGTATATATATATATATATATATGAAGAAAGAAGACACTACATGACTCGTTGCTTTTATTTCCAAAATATGTGTAATTTGTGAAACATTTATGTAACTATACTATATTAAATTTTGAGCTTAAATTGTTAAATATAACTGTGTTCATTTGCACCTGAATACTTAGCTTTAGATCCACATTCAACAATATGAAAGATTTCTAATGCATTTCATACTTAATTTTTTTCAATGCAATTATATCTATTGAAAATTTTTAAAAATAAATTCTAAACTAGAATTTGTATTTATTACCACCATTATGAGTTTCCTCCACTATTCTAACACCTTGCAACTTTTTATGCTTGTAAATTACCTACCCAATCCAAATTTCCCAATTTTTATAATTCCTACAATTTATTTTTCTAATCAAACCAATATAAATCCATTTATTCTAAAATAACCTTTTACCTCATAATTTCCTCCCCTTATATACCACATAATCCTAAATTACAATAGGGTATAATTGAGTTAGAAATTTTACACAAAAAAATCTATCAAAATTATATTTCTTACATATTTCTTCTCCTTCTTTTTTTTCTTCCTCCTCTATCAAATTTCTCACCTCAACCCCCCGGCCTTACCAACTCCAACCCTATGATAAACTCCTAAAATCCCTACAAAGAGCTAGCAAATCAAAATTAGGCTTTAGCTCAAGAAAAATAGCCAAGCACTGTAATTACTATGCAAAATATAGATATGCATGGGCCTCCTCCACTACATGCCCTAATAAGTGGAAAATTTTGAATTTTTTGCTTCTAGCTATAGTAAATTTAACTAATGAACAATTATTCGAAATAAAACTTTAGGAAAAAATGTAATCAAAACTAACTCCGTAACTTTTACACCTTTGTAAATTAGTATATAATTTTATGTACGAATTAGCTTCAATGGACGAGTACAAAACTATGGAATGATTTTTGGTAATATTCATGCAAGTTGATATTTTAGGGTCTAATTTAATTATATAAAGTTTGTACTTTTACCTTATGAAAATTGGGTATTACATATAAGGTAAGTGCATTGACTTCAAAAACATTATATAAAGTATATTATAATTGATAGGCATAAGAATGATAAAACATACTGGTCTTTTTCTTGGTTACTAATCTCTACTCATAAGATATATGGTTGCATCGATTTTATTGCTCAAATGACATGTCATCGTTCACATTAATTGATACTTGCTTTTACCACTATATGTTCATACTGATGTTTGTTTAATGATTACATACATATTATTTTCACTGCCTTACATTGATTTCAGTTATATGTTCTAGCAACTTACTAAGTTGTTAGCTCACTTTGTGATTTTTACATATTTCTAAGAAGAGGGCAGGATACAGTGGAGTGAGACAGATCAAGCTTTCTCAAGTTTCTTTTTTATTATTATGTATAATGGTATACTCTTTTGTAAATAGGAGTTTAGAATGATAAATTAATATATTTATTATTCTCCTAACTATTTTATATGAATTTTGAGAAATAAATTTTAGTATGTATATTGATGAATATGATTTATAATTGCTCCTATTGATGATTATCTTATTTAAAAGAGATTAGTGGCTTTAATATTTTAATTAAAAAGTAAAAAAGGTAAATTCTTCCAAATTAAACTATGGGGCATTAAAAATTCAAATAATGAGACCTTCCAAGCCTTTGGGCATTGTATGCTATCAAAAGACTTATCTTGCCTCATCAACTTATGATTAGCTACTTAAGGCTCCACTACTCCTTGAAAATTAGGAGGCTTCAATCTAAGGAACAACTCAAGGTGCTTATCTATATTCTGCCCTACCACTCCCATTAACCTAGTTTGGGCTTCATTCATAAGATGAGCCACTAACCCCATAACCTACATCATGAAATCAAACATAATTGCCCTACAAAACTCTGAACTATAGTATCCTAACAAGAAATATGTCTATTAGCTGCATCTTAAATGTAGGGTTTCATGATACATTAACACTTTTATCTATATAAAAAATAAAGGAGTTCAAATACATGTACATTTATTATATTTATAAATATAACCTAATATTAAACTATTCTCTAACTCCTTTTTAAACCTATAGATAATTTCTTATAGCCCTATATATGATCCAATCCTTACACCTAATGAAAGTATTAAATCTCTAAACCTAATCTTTGTTTTCCTCTACCATAATATACAATGAGTCAAAGCTATTTAAATATTCCAAATAATAATAATAGTCTAAAGTATCAACATAAAAGTTTATACATCAAAATTATAAAACTAGATTACAAAATACCTTAGAAATCATGACCCTAAAGATCCTACTCGTATTAACTCTACTCTACTAGCCCCTTTAGTTCTAAAAATTAAAAAAAAAATTACAGGTTGAGCACAACATGCTCAATAAACTTCTTTTACATTCTAGTCATAGATATCAATATATATTTTATACTAGCACTAAGACTATCCAAATAATGATTTTAAAACATTAAAAAATAACTTGAATGTTATAAAATTTAAATTTTAACTTATTCACAATTTTATATTAACAAATTTTTTCTAAGGTATTTTGTAATCTAGTTTTTTAATTTAATGACTTATTCTCAGAATGTAACAAATACATGATTTAACATGAATGTACTTAGAAGTATCAACCCAGAACTTTACATAAATGGGCACATATATACTCTCCTTTTTCACATAACATTTCTCTCATAAGTGTTAGAGTTGTCAAAATACACTGGTTAACAAAGCAATACATATATCTTTCCAAAAATTCACTTTACATATGTGTTAGAATTTACTTATCAGCATATTTTTGCTTATATTTAAACATATTTTAATTATCATAATATGTGATGCAAGAATATATTATGCATATATCATGATGCCTGCTTATAACTCCACTTTATTTATAACTCGATCTCTTTAAATCTCTCACACCTGCCCAAGGTATGAGAGGTTAGAACATAATAGAAATCTCCCGCACCAACATAAAGCAAGTGGGGGCAGAAAGTCTCTCACATCTGCACAAGATAGATGGGATCAGAGTATAGCATATAGAGCCCTTGTAACATTTCAAAAAGTACAATTATAATATTTCAAATTATAGAGATTCTCTAATGTCATGCCATAAATTAAGAAATTTGAATATTTTATCTAATCATTATGACTTTAAACATGAATATGATGATGCATGAACTATCAGAATTACTGACATCACGTAATTTTATTTGTAAAGGCCTACCCTCTAGACATTTTCTTTTCTAGTTACAATTCTAGAGAAAAATTATGAAAAAAAATTCATAAAATTTATAGAATTACCATTAATACCAAAAATGCCTCATTTGTTTGGTATGCATAGAAATCAACATTACGAAAACTCAAAAGTGAAAATTTAACTTCTCATAGTTAAAATATTCATAATAAAATATTCTACAATCTAAATAAAGTTATATGGTAAAAACATTGTAAAATTGAAGAAAATAATATTTTTATAAACTTATTGGAATTGAGAAAAAAAATCATTTTAGAAGTCTAACTTGCGCTCGACAAAATCATTAACAGGCCTAACAAACGAATTCAAATCCGTGGCCTCCCAATCTCTCTCCTCCTCTCTCCTTTCTCCTCTTCCTTCTCAAACAAATGATGGGGATAGGGTGGAATTTATAATGAATTAGGAATGAATTTAGTTATTTTATTTTTAAAAAAATCACTTTGAGTAAGTACTGTGGCATTAACATATTCGGCATCGTCGGACTCCAATATAATATTTTGTATTCTCCCAGATTCCTCTAAACTGAGAGGCCAATGTTTCCATGCTCCTTCCCAATGTTGTAATGCTTCATCAATTCCTTCCTTAATATATAGAGGACAATTCCGCTGCACCACAAAGTCCATCATCACAGCGATCCAAATAGCATTTAGCATCTTATGATTTTTCTCTTCTCCACTTTAATCTTTAAAGTTATTTATAGTCGATTATACACGCTAAGACGTATCATTGATTACTATATCAAAATAAGTTAAGACTCATACCAAATTAGTTTAATTAGCTAGGTCCTATGCAACAAATGTTACATATATCAACAAATTATAATATCCTAATCATTGTCTCTCCATTATAACCTCTTGACCATTGTCACACAACTATACCAACACTCACTAACCATGTTTCTCATTTTCACCATTACCTTCAATGCATATCATTCCCATAATGCTTATGTATGTTACCAACACCAACTCTTACCAAACGACAGTAGTATGATTTATTTTAAAATTTATAATCTCTAATCTCTCTCCTCAAAGGAGAACCATACATACACAAAATAATCTCTTGTAAATAGCTCCCATGCCATAGGGCTCTTCCAACTTCTACTTTCTCTACACAATTTATGTCTCAATTGATATGTGCAAAGGTCAATATATATCAAGTAATAGTGTATTTGTAAATGACATATGTATCTACACGTTATCCAATCATGAGGCAAGTCATAATTATAATTGATGATAAATGCTAGTGGAATCATTTAAACTAGACTAGATCTTTTAGTTTTTTTTTTTTTTAATCAAGTTTTATACATAAAAAAGCCTATGTTTTTTCTTGCAATCCTCTTTTATCTATGTATGTTTTAGGTCTTCTTACAAAACAAAACTATTAAAAAATTGTTTGTACCATCACAAATTTTCTAACATGCAAAAGTTACAATATTTAATCTTTACTATTGCTCTCTTATAAAAATCCTTAAATATATTATTATTAGGCAGTCTAGTCTCAACATATTGTTGAAATTGAAATTTTAAATTTAAATAAAGGGGACTAAATGCACAATTTTTAAGTATGATATTTGAAGTACATTTCTTAATTTTTATAAGACCATATGCGTCTAATTAATTTTGGCATGATGACCTCAGATTCAACCATGTATTAAATTAAAGATTCAATACAAAACTACCAACGAAGCGTGTAGAATTTCCACTGCATACAATAAAATGATAAAAACAATGATATTTATATTAGTGGTGTACACCACCCAAGGTTTATCAATAAAAAATATTCTTTATTAAACATGTATTTTATTTAATATTACTTTTTATTAAAATTACTATAGCATAAATTATACTCAGTAAACTATATTTACCCATTACAATAATAAATTATTTGTAAGTACTAATTATTAAAATATATTTTATTTATTATACGCAAACTATATAAAATGAAGTCTCCATTTTACATCTTATACACTATCTATCATTTTCTATCATATTAAGAAAATAATTATACCAATATAAAGTTAAATTAAATAATTACAAATTTTATTTTATTTTAAATTCTATTATAAAATCTATATTCTATTTTTACACATAAAAGTCAAAGATTTTAAGTAAATTTAATTACAAATTCATATATATATATATATATATATATATTAGAATTGTGTGAAAGAGTTATTTTTGTTTAAAATGTTGATAAAAAAAATCATAATTATATTACTATGAACATACAGTACTCTTTTAAGGAAGAGCGAAATCTCCAACCATTAAAAGAATCAAAACTCTTCTCCTCATTAGAACCATTGAAAGGGTATAACTATATCTATTTATTTATTGAGGTAAGAAGGAAAGAGTAAAAGAGAAAGTTGTGAGCAATTTATGTACCTGTAAAAAACAGCCAAAAGCTAGGAGGGAGGAGCATAGGAGAAAATTAGCTAAAATCTTTAGAACTCCATGTACTAATCCTTCTATCAGTTGCTGAATTAGGTAAGATGGATATGATGGAGAAGATGGGCACATGAAAAGCTCTCTAAATCTTTATCTCAAGAGAAGAAGAAAGTGGACGGAATTTATAGAGAACAATGCACGTGCCCTGCTTCTCCATCTTGCCCAGCCCAACTTCCATTGATGGCCTTCTCTCTCTCTCTCTCTCTCTCTCGCTGCTTAGCAGGTTGTGGTTATGAGGAGGGACATGTAGTCATATAAACAAGAGGACAGAGAGAGTCAGCGAGGAGATTTCATGAGCGAAAAGAGAAGACTATAAGAAAGTCAAGCCTTAGTTTCCTTATAACTATCAGGGTTTAAGAATTAATGTTGAAAAGGTTTGCTTTTTGTCACATCAACTTGTAAAAATTAGTAATAAAATAACAGTAAAATAAAAGAACAGCTATGATCTGAAAAATAAAATAGGAAAAAAATTGTCCAAATGAATCTTAAGTGCTCGTTTGAGATGGATCCAACTAGTAGTAAAATCATTATGAGAAAAATAGAATTGTTCAAAAAATAATAATGACTATTAATTATGCATATTTTTCATTCACAAACAATTTTAAAAATCTCTTAATTATACTTTTTAAATTTTTCTTAAAAATAATAGTAATTAAATTAAAGATAAAAAATTGGACCATAGTATCCTTACCAAAAATAACAAATATGAGTTTTCAATTTTCTTAGGTTTATGTTTAGAGGCATGCATTCATATTAATTTACTCTTTATATAATTTATTCACCTCAACAAATTTAATAACTTTCAGATTTATTTCTACCATTTTTCATAAAAATGTGGCAGCCATCTCTAAATTATATAGCTTAAAAAAGCTATCCAAAACGCAGGTGTGCCACTGCCACGGGCATGGTTATAATGGCAACTGAAGGCTGGAGAATGTCGATTGTGGGGGGGGATATCTCAGATCATAATATAATGCGAAATTTTAAGAAGATTTTAAAATTATTTCAAATAACTGTTATAACTATACTTATTGGTGTGAACTTGCAAGTTGAGCGAACTCCTGTTATCTTTGATTTGAGCTTTGTTGTGTCGTGGAATATTCGTGGAGGTTGAGAAATATAAAGTTTGACGTCTTAGCTTTATATGAAAGTTCAATACACAAATAGATAAAAAAATATCGGTGTAGCATTCATAAAAGACACCAGAGTGTTTACGTGGAAACACCTGAAAGGGGAAAAAATCACGGGGTTTGGCCCAATTTGAATGAATCCACTAGTGTTTGTGGTTGATTACAAATGAGATCCTTTCTTGGAGGGAAGGCCTTGGCTCGATGTAGTAAATATATATAATATAAAATGCATTACATGGTAGGAAAAATTTCTAATATTATTACAAAATGATTAATATCTAATAAATATATTGAACAAATTTTCATTAATTTCTCCATTTTCTCTAGATGCAAAAAAGAATAATGAAGGCAAGACCCATAAAAGTCTCATGCATCACCATCCTCCTCGAAGACACTATTAAGATGAAACTAAAATAGTATCTACTAGTAAGTACATCTCATCAATTAGCACTACAACTAGTGGTGGAATCAAGAGGTGACTAAAGGGTGGCTCTTATACCTTGTAGATTTGAAAAATTCTTTCTTTCACTATTGCTTGCACCCCTCAACCTCATAAATTAAAGAAAAAAAAAAAATTTGCCCCAACTCATGCATTCATCCAAGTAAGTCACATGCGCACACATAAGTGGTATGTTGGTGATAAAATTTTCTTATGCTTTCATTTAGGCTTCGTTTGGGACGGCTTTCTTGCTACTTCTTAAAAATAACCTTATAGTACTAAAAAACTATTTTAAGACAATAAGAAAGCCGTCCCAAATGAGGCCTTAGATTTCGTTTGGAACAACTTTATTACTGCTTAAAGCATATTTTTAATACAAAATTTTTTTGTTCAAAAGATTTTTATAATAAAAGCTACTTTATAAAGAAGTGAGAAAATTGTCTAAATTGAAGCATTAATCTAAATTTTATCATCTACTTGCACATGAATAGATCGCCATTTTTTTTCAACTTAGTGATCTTCATCATTACAAGAAAATCCTTTAGTACATATCTATAGATCTCTATTCCCCTAAAAGTATTCTTAATTAACTTTATGAACCTAACTTCGATAAACCAAATGCCCATTAATTAGACTTTGTTAGACCCTCTTATAACTCGCACTTCTGAAACGTGGCATATCCAAACAAGCTTTTTATGTTTACAACTTGGGCGTGATAGTTTTAAATAAATCAGTGGAGTTGGTGGGCTGTATTACAGAAGAGAATACAACTAAATGCATAGAACTTGTGCATAAGTAATCATTATCAGCACAAAGAGAGGATTGTAAGTACCAGAAGAAAGTTTTTGGCTAATTACTTTTAAGAGCTTAATGGTTTCTTGATGTCATAAAGTTTAATTTTTTTTCCATATATGGTTGATTAAGAGATTTCTAAGATATGGGTAATTATGTTCTTTTGTTCTTCTATGAAGTTGTGAGGCGACTGCTCATTTTATATGTAAGATCTCTTATGTTTTCAAATTGAGGCACTAATGTTATAATGGAGTTTAAAGAGAACCATCATGGTTATGATTGATGGTGATGTGCAGGTGAAGTAGAATAAAATTTGTAACATTCAGGTACAGACTTTGGTGTTTAGGTGGTATTTTTTTTATTCACGAGGTTAATGTAGAGCTATCGATGTGTCATCCTATTGATTTTAGGATTCATTTAAGACAGTTTTTTTACTGTTTTCTAAAATAAATTTTTAGTATGAAAATGTTTAATTCAAAACATTTTTGTATTAAATAATTATTTTACAAAACAGTAAAAAAGTTTTTCTAAACGAAGACTTAATATATATTGATCGATGTTTTAGTTTTAGCTGACTAGCATTAGTATTAATTGACATGACCTTAGTTTTGGCTAACAAGGCTTTCATTGTCTTACTCATTTTATATTTGCTGACAAGTTGGGATTAACATGATTTTTCTATCATTTGGTAATCCGATCTATAATTGGAGTGAAATTTAAATAAATAAATAAATTTAAACCAATTGGAGCATGATAGCCTGCCCAATTAGTCATGTGATGGGCCTTCTAAGCTATGGCTTGCTGGCCTGGTTGTGAAGGTCTGGGAACTTTTTCCCTAACGAAATCTAGACATATTGAACTAGTTTACTACCACATTTACTTCTGTTAGAATCTTAAATCCAAATATCTCAAAGACTTGGTTAAGCTAAATCTTCATTTGGGACAACTTTTTTTTACTTTTTAAAGTAGCTTTCTAGTATAAAATTTTTTTGACTTAAAAATTTTTGTACTATAAACTGCTTTAGAAAACAGTAAGAAAGTCATCCCAAATAAAACCTAAGTCGGCTCGACTTACGATAACTTGGTCAAGTGAACAATATAGTTGGGAAACTCACCAAGACCATCATGAACTCACTAGAACCATCAAGACCATCATGAACAATATAGATAAGTTAGCTCTAAAATTAAAAATATATATATAAAAAAAATTGCATACCAAATTTCGTCTTTGCTCAATGTTGAATTGAGTGCATATGCCTCAAATGTTAAAAGTCGTGTTCTCTCTATTCTACTCCCTCCTACTATACTTTGGGCTGCCCCACTCTCTATTAAACTTTACCCACACACCCTCTATCATAACCCAACCCAATATAACTCACACATAGAATAAGTAATATCATATTGGATGATGACAGACCAAGTCCAAGCTCCAATTTGGAGAGATTTTCATATTTCTTTTAATTATGAACAAGCAATAGAGCTACTAATTAACTTCAAAAGAAGAAAATTAAAAAGTAAGACACCCAAGCATCATAGTACAACCCTAAAGAAAAAAAGGATAACAAAAACCAAATAGACAAGAAAAACACCATACAAAAACCACCAAACAAGAACATACCTAGACAAACCAAACCAAAGAGAAAGGACCACCTAGTCGAAGACTGGTAACAACCCCAACACAAACTAAACAACTTAAAAAAATTAAATATTGGATATTGGAAAAAGTAACCCAATTAACAACTTTAGCTCGAACAATAAACCAAATAACCTTAAAAATAGAATCCAGATAACATAATTTATTATCAAATTTATGCAATTTCTTTCATTCTAATGTAATAAATAGAGAAGCGGGAAAAGAGAAGAAACAAGTATTTAGCATCAGAAGAGCAATATGAGTTCCAAATGAATTCTATAATTTGCACTAAATTTGGTCTAAGAATAAAAAAAAATTAACTCTGACACAAATTTGGATATAATTTTGAAGGAAAATCACATTCAAATAATAAATAGCTTTTGTATTATAACAAAGGATACAATTTAAAGGAACATTAATATTCCTTTTAGTTAATGAATCAGCAGTTTTCAACCCTTTAACATAGTCATCCAAGCAAAGCAAGAGAATTTCAAAGCTTACCTTTTATACCAAATATAAGAATACCATTCAACTCTAGTAAAATTCTTATAAACATCATTATCAAAATTTCTTGAAAGCAGGACACTTCACATCTTCACAAGATATATAAGATAAAACATCATTCTTTAGATATAGCAAAAATAACCAAGGCTATATCATCTGGAATATGAACAGGAATCACCCAATTATCATTAGTAATCCAATCCTCAATAGTACTTGAATTAATCAAACTATCTACAATTATAAAAAGAAATTCATAAAGCGCTTTCCCATTTAACTAAGGATCCCAATACAAAGATAAAAGACAATTAGAGGAAACATTAAAAGAGATATTACCTTTAATATCCCTATCAATACTACAAAAATCTTTCCAATTTTTTAAATCCTTTGAGAGCATGGCAACTTGAAATATATATTTATATTTAACCCAAGCAGCTAAAGGACTAATATTATTAATAATATGCCAAATAAGGAAACAACCATAAGAAAAAATTTAGCATTTAGATCCAGAATTCCCAAACCACCAACCTTCTTAGGCTTACAAACATCTTTCCAATATATCATATGAATTTTCGTCATAGCAACTTCACTATAAAATAAAAAGTTAGAACAACCTTTTTTAATAAATTTAAAGCAAGTTTTAGGCAAAGGAAGCCCCTCTAATCCAAGAAGAAATAACATTAGAAATAATGAAGTATATATATTGAACCCTTCTAGCAAAAGATAAAATCCTAGCTTTCCAACCCACAAGAAGAGCAATAATTTTGATAAGAAAATGCTGAAAATCTGAAATAGAAAGCCTTTTATAAGATATATGTAAACCTAAATATTTCAACAAATTTTGAGAGGTAGGAATTCCCAAAATCTAACCAATATCCTTAGCAATTAAACAACCTTTAAAAAAATGATTGTGTTTTATCTTGATTAAACATTAAATCAGAAACCTTATAAAAATAATCAAGAATATCCTTTAACTTCTCAGCATTAAAATGAGAAGCTTTACCAAAAACAATCACTTCATCCGCATATAATAAATAAGATATAGAATGTAAGAACTAGGCATGGACTTAGGAAGGAGGTTATTCATTCAGAATTCATCTCTATGATAAAACCCACGAGTATAGATCAAGCTTTAGGAGATGAATTTTGGATCTTAGCAATGCAAGAAGAACTGAACTAATTCACCAGAAATGATGTTTGGGAGTTAATCAAAAGATCTAAAGAACAGAGTGTAGTTGGAATAAAATAGGTCTTTAAAAATAAGGTGAATGACTCAGGAACCATAATAAGAAATAAAGTCATACTAGTTGCTAAGGGGTACAATCAAATTGAGGGAATAGACTTTGAAGAAACCTTTGCCCCTATTGCTAGACTAGAAGCCGTAAGAGTGCTCTTAGCTTTTGCTTGCTTCAAGAATTTTAAACTTTATCAAATGGACGTAAAGAGTATTTTTTTGAACAGGGTAATCAAAGTGGCAGTCTATGTTGAGCAACCCCTCGGATTCAAAAGTTCAAAATTTTCAAACCATGTATTCAAATTAAAAAAGGCACTTTATGGATTAAAGCAAGCACCTAGAGGCTGGTACGAAAGACTTAGCTCGTTCTTATTGGATAGAGAATTTGTAAAGGGTAGTGTGGACACTACACTCTTCTTACAAAATGTTAAAGATGAAATTCTCATTGTTCAGATCGGGGGAGTGGATGACATCTTATTTGGATCTTCGGATAAAAATTTGTGTGATGAATTCTCAAAAATAATGAGTTTGAAATGAGCATGATGGGAGAACTAAACTATTTTCTTGGCTTTAGTATAAAACAAATGGATAACGGAACATTTCTTAACCAAACAAAGTACATTAAGGATATTTTTAAAAAAATATGAAATGGATAGTGCTAAACCCATGAACACTCCAATAAGCTCAACAATTTAATTAGACAAAGATCTGAATGGATAATCAGTAGATCAGAATAAATATAGAGGAATGATCAGATCTCTCCTTTACCTGACTGCCAATAGACCGGACATAATGTTTAGTGTGCGCTTTTGTGCCCGTTTTCGAGCTGATCCTAAAGAGTCTCACTTAACTACGGTCTTGAGAATTCTTAGATATTTATTAGGCACCCTGAACTTAGGAATTTGGTATCCCAGATATAGCACTTCCTTTAAAATCGTAGGGTACTCAGATTCTAATTTGGCGGGATGTAAGGTAGATAAAAAAAGCACCTATAGTGCCTATCAATTCATAGGACAATATTTAGTTTATTGCTCTAGTAGGAAACAGATTCTGTAGCCGTCTCCATGGCCGAGGCAGAATATATTGTAGTAGGAAGTTGTGTTGCACAAGTATTATGGTTAAAGCAACAAATTCTTGATTTTGTATTACCTGTAAGAACCATCTCAATCAAGTGCGACAACACAAGTTCAATTTGCATCTCTAAAAATCCAATTCAATACTCTCGAACAAAATATATAGACATTAGATACAATTTCATAAGAGATCATGTTGTCAAAGGAGATATAGAATGGCATCACATCACTATAGGAGATCAATTGGCAGACATCTTCATGAAACTACTAGCATTCGACACCTTTAACACTTTGAGGATGAGATTAGGTGTCATAGACATTAATGCATAAAATTAAAAAAAAAACAAAACAAAAACAAAAATAAAAATAAAAATAAAAATAAAAATTCTTCTAGGGTTGTTCCTGATCATCACACACTCACTTTACCAAACTCGACAATTTACACTTTCCTTATCATATTGTACGATTTACTATCGTACTGTACGATATATCTAATCACACAACACAACCAGACTCGAATTTCATCTCTGTTTATCATACTATATTATACACATTGTATTGTACAAAATAGGTGGCAGTTCATTCAATTCGTTTGGTACGACATTATTGAACATCGAACGATATGATATCTCCTCTTCGTACTGTACGATCCATGTCAGCAAAATGGATGAGGACGACTTAAAGGTGGCCAGTACGATATAATTGCATCTCGTACTATATGATACACCTGTTCGTACTATACAAAACTTTTCGTCAAGGGTCGTACCGACGACCCTCAGGACGATCAAAATCCTTCTGATCATATTGTATGATACCAATCACACTGTACGATTTGACCACCTTTTTGTACATGTTCGTTCAGACGACATTATTGCCCCATCATACTATAAGATACCAGATCGTACTGTACGATTCATCCTAAAATTTATAAATTGGCTCAACTTGTAGATCTCTTCACTCACTTCTTCACCTTCACTTAGCCTTTACATAATGTCAAGCTCTAGCAAGCGCAGTCGTCTCTTCATGGGAAGCACGTCTTCCTCTTGCCTTCACAACGATTGTTTCCTGAGTGCTGAAAATGAAGATGTTTATCACAAGTTCAAGGCCTGTAAGATTACACAGTCTCTGATGCTCAATCAGGCAGCTTTAAATTTTGAGGTAATGAACCTCTTCGCATCCACCATTTTTCAATTTCTCCTCACCTTAGCTTTCCCCTATAATTCAGAACTCTTATTTGAATTTCTAGCCAATCTTACCTACACCGTCGACAATATGACCTTCCACTCTTTTGTCTATCGCCAACACATAGAAATCACTAAGGCTAACATCGCCCAATATATTGGGCTGTCCACTGAAGTGCCTAGGGCCCATTCCTTTCTCTCAAATGAATTCGACTGGAGTGATTTTAATCGTGTCCTTAGTAATATAGCCTTCTATCAACACCAGCCTCTTATTCAGTTCTAAAACCGAAATGCTCAAATCAATCAGCATATCCTTCATACTTCGATCATACATAAAGCTGGCGACCGAATCCGCATGACCCCAAACTTATCAATCGCTACCTACCTCATAATGTCAAACATAAAATTTGATGGGGCAGATTTAGTTATTGAACATATCTGAAATATGACTTTAGTTCGCCTCCCTACTACCCGTAGGAAATAGAATCTAGCCCTTGGCCACCTTATAGGATACATTCTTCAAAATAAATTCCAATTAACCTATCCTAGTGAATCCAATAATTTATCAATCTTCTATACAGATGCCTCTTTCTATATTCTCTTTCATCAGGGGCAAGAGCCTTAAGAGCATGAATCTGATGAAGAAGGAGGAGAAGATACCCCAGCAGATGCTCCTGTTCGACCAAGAAGACATGCACCTCCATTAGCACCTACACCAGCCTACCCTCATGATGATTTGGCTGAATGCTTCGACTAACTTCAGAGTCATCTTGACACACACATACAAGAACAACATCAGCAACATGAGGAAGACATGTGGTGGTTTTGGGAACGGTTCACTTCGATTGATCACCGTTTTGACACAATCCTTTAATATTTCCAACCACACCCACCTCCACCTCCAAGTGATCAGAATCCTCCTTTTTGAAGTGTATTTGTTTTGTACTTTCTTTCTTACGGTTGTTTATGTCTCCTCTTTTTGGTGATGTCAAAAGGGGGAGAAGTCTTGTTGAAGTCAGTTAATTCTATTGTAGTCAGTTATCTTGCTTATGTATTTTTGCTTAAATGCATTTTTTTCTGTCTAATTCGTGATGCTTAAAGTGCTTGTTATCTTGCTTATGATTTGACCACCTTTTCGTACCTATTCGTTCAGACGACGTTATTACCCCATCGTACTATATGATACCAAATTGTACTGTACTATTCATCCTAAAATCTATAAATTGGCTCAACTTGTAGATCTCTTCACACACTTCTTCACCTTCACTTAGCCTTCACTTCATGTCGAGCTCTAGCAAGCGCGGTCGTCTTGCCAAAATAGATAGAAAAAGAAAAATGCATTTAAGCAAAAATATATAAGCAAGATAACAAGAATACATAAGCAAGACAACTGATTACAATAGAATTAACTGACTACAACAAGACTTCTCCCCCTTTTGATATTACCAAAAAGAGGAGACACAAATAATACTAAGAAAGAAAGTACAAAGCATATGCACTTCAAAAAGGAGGATCCTGATCACGTGGAGGTGGAGCTGGGTGTGATTGGAAATATTGAAGGATTGTATCAAAATGGAGATCAATCGAAGTGAACCGTTCCCCAAACCACAGCATGTCTTCCTCATGTTGTTGATGTTGTTCTTATATGTGTGTGTTAAGATGACTCTGAAGTTGGTCGAAGCGTTCAACCAAATCGTCATGAGGGTAGGCTGGTGCAAGTGCTCGTGGAGGTGCATGTGTTTAGACTAGTAGGTTAAGATTTGACTGAACCACTATAAATCTGATGTGTTCTTTTATTTATTATTTCTGCATTTATTTTCCGCACTTTGATTTTCTTTGTGGTGAATTTTGGTTTGGTTTGAGTTTGTATTTTGATTGAAAGATTTTTAAAATACTAATTTACCCTACTCTTGGTTAGCCTTGAGCTAGTTTATAAGGGCTTAACATCTCTAATAAACTTTCTAGTGCCATTAGTGCACTTTCAATGAGCACCAAAATTACTATCCTCAATGTTAACAACTTGAGACTTATCATCAAGAAGATTAGATAAGGCATTCATAATAATGCAGAAAAGATAAGGTGAAAGAGGACAACCTTAATGAAGACTAGAAGTAGAACTAAAGAATCCAATAAGTGGTCCATTAAGCATAATAGATAAGAAAGTGTCATTAATGCATCCTTTAATCCAAGAAATAAAGACTTGAGAAAAAACTTTCTGAGCCATTCTATTAAACAAAAATTATCTAGAAACAATGTCAAATGCTTTGTGAATATCCAATTTTGAGCAAAAGAAATTTTCTTTACTCACATAATTAAAACCTTTTAATAATTCATCAGTATAGATAATATTATCAGTAGAGATCTCCTTTTTAATAAATCCATATTGACTAATATCAATAATAAAATGCCTAACATCCTTCATTCTGATAGCCAAAATTTTAGTGATCATTTTATTAAAAAAATTACATAAAGAAATAGGTCTAAAGTCATTCATTTACAAAGCATTAGCATTCTTAAGAATAAGAGTAATAGCTGTAACATTAGCTGCCCTAGATAAATATCCTGTTGCAACTCGGGCTTCCGAGTTTATGATTTTGATGATAACAAATAATGTTTATTAATCTTTTATTTCTCTTAGTATTTGCAGTGCATATGTCTTTCTATGTTGACTAATATATCAGGAACATCATGCACCGTTCTTTGAAGATTCAAGGCTCAAGATTGCATAGAATTGGTCGTATTAAATGAGTCTGTAATTTTCATTTATTGAGTCAAGTCTTGTAATGATGTATGTTAGTTTGTTGATCATGCACACACATAGAGGGAGAAAAAAATGATTATAAATATTTTAACTTTTCTGTTCATCGTACTGTACGAATTTATTTCGTACTGTACGATCTGGTGTAACAGAAATAAATTAAAATATTTTATTTTTCCTGGAAAAAATATTTTTGAATATAACTAATCGTACTGTACGATCACCACATCGTACTGTACGATTTGTTATAATTAGAAAGCCCGCCGTCCATTAAATTATGCAAAGATTTGAATTTAAAAAGTTGTTATAATCGTACTGTACGATCCTAATCGTACTGTACGATGTTTAAAACATTGCCTAATTTAATCCGCTGATTATTCAATCAAAACAGCTTAATTTTGATGTGTTGATCGTACTGTACGAACTGTATCGTACTATACGATCAACAGAGACAATTTTGGCAAACTGCCCGTTTATTGAACTGTTCGTACAGCACTTTCGTACAGGATATCGTACAGTACGAACTTCAACAGAACTGTTCGTACAGTACTAACTGGACATCGTACAGTACTAACAGGTCAATTTCTGCACATTGTATTGGACGATCTTGCGATCGTACGGTACGATATTTGACGGCTGAATTGAGTATTTTTAGGGTATTTGACGACTGAATTGAGTATTTTTAGGGTTTTTTGAGCCCTCTATTTAAGCACTCTCATAAGACTTTGTAAGAGTCTTTGGCAGCCATTGTGTCTTTGTTCTTTTGGAGAAAACTTGAAGAAAGGACTTGAAAGGGAGAGAGGAAAGGGTGAAGTTTGAGAGAGGGAGAAGATCCTTGGAGGGTGTTTCAAGGGAGTGTGAAGGAGATCACACGCTTGCTCCGGCGAGCTTGCATCTCAGTACCATCGGATTCAAGGTTCGTCTTGAAGGAAGTTTTGGGAAGAAGAAGATCTCATTGGTGTCAAAGGACCCGGCTCCTCCGCCGCACCGGGGAGGTGGAAGTGATTGTGTAAGGGCTTCTCCGCCTAGCTGTGGGAGCTAAAGGAGAATCACTAAAGGTTTAGTGTAATACTCGGAGGGTGCCTCCGGGGAGTGGACGTAGGTCATGATTTGATCGAACCACTATAAATTGGTGTGTTCTTTCCTTTACTATTTTCGCACTTTATTTCCGCATTCATTTTTGTTGCGATTAATTGCATGGGTGAAATTGATTACATATCTTTCTATTGTGAATGAAATTCGCTTCCGCATAAAGTTATAAAAAGATATTTCTTTTCATTAAAGAAGTTTTTAATCATCCAATTCACCCCCCTCTTGTCGTTTAGTAATTTCAATTGGTATCAGAGCGGGTTTCAAAAATAGTGTTTTAGAAAACCTTGAAAAAATTGATCATGGCATATTTTGGAAATCGTAACATTACGGAAGGCTATTATATTACACGACCACCCTTATTTGAAAATATTTCTTTTAATTTTTGGAAAATTCGCATGTCAACGTTTTTACAATCAATTGATTATCGAATATGGCATATGATTCAAACTGGCTATTCTTTACCTTCACGTATGATAGATGGAGTCAAAATTAATATTCCTTTTACTGAATGGAGTAGAGTAGAACTAGTCAATGCACAACTAAATGTTAAATGTTTGAATTGTTTTTTCTGTGCATTAAATTCTGACGATTGCATGAAAATCTCTACATGTGCCACTGGGAAAGAAATTTGGGATAGATTATGCATTTCATATGAAGGTACTAGTGAAGTCAAACAATCGAAATTGAATATTCTAATGCGTGATTATGAACTTTTCAGCATGAAACCATATGAGACTATCTTAGACATGTTTACTAGATTTAATCAAATTGTGATGTCATTGCATGATTTAGGTAGAGAACTTTCAAACGTTGAAAAAGTTAGTAAAATTCTACGTTCTTTACTTGATAAATTTGATGCCAAAGTCACAGCTATATGTGAATCAAAAGATTTGAATTCTTATTCTATAGATAATCTAATCAGCTCACTCATTGCCTACGAGCAAAGTGTGAGTCAAAGATTTTTGGATGCAGGTGATGAGAAGACTATTGTGCTAAAAGCCAAACACACAGATGAATATGGCTTAGCAGATGATGAAAGCAAAGAGATATCATCGATAACAAATAAATTCGAAAGTCTATTGAAGCATAAGCATGAACATCAACAAAAGCGGAGTAAAGGTAAAAATTGTCAAAATGTTAAGTTTTGTTCTGACATAATTTGCTTTGGGTGTAGAAAACCCGGACATTTCAAGCGTGAATGCCCCCAACTTAAAAACTCTTCCTGCAAAGGAAAAGAGTAAAAACAAACCATTTGTAATATGGGGAAAAGATAAAAAGCAAAAAGTCTCCTGGGCAGACTTAGTTTCTGATTCATCAGAACAGGAGCAAGATGATGAGGTATAAGTATGTTAAGGTTTGTTTGTGTGTTTTGTTTATGTGTCTTTTTGATGTGTTTTGTATGCTTTTTTATGTCTTGTATGTTTAACTTGTTTTATAATTGTATGTTTTTGTTTCGTTATTGTGTTGTTATTTTATATTTTATTTTATCTCTTCTTTTTGATAATGTCAAAGGGGGAGAAAGTATTGTTGTTTATTAAATTTTGCTCTATTTTTTTTTTACTGTTATTTTTTTTAAATAAAAATAAAAAAAAAAGAAAGCTTTCCCCTAATTTTTAATGTAATTCTTTTACTGAGGGGGAGTTTAGGAGAAATTTTTTAAAATTGCAAAGTCAACCAATATTATTTGACATCATCAAAAAGGGGGAGATTGTTGCAACTCGGGCTTCCGAGTTTATGATTTTGATGATAACAAATAATGTTTATTAATCTTTTATTTCTCCTAGTATTTGCAGTGCATATGTCTTTCTATGTTGACTAATATTTCAGGTACATCATGCACCGTTCTTTGAAGATTCAAGGCTCAAGATTGCATAGAATTGGTCGTATTAAATGAGTCTGTAATTTTCATTTATTGAGTCAAGTCTTGTAATGATGTATGTTAGTTTGTTGATCATGCACACACATAGAGGGAGCAAAAAATGATTAAAAATAATTTAACTTTTCTGTTCATCGTACTGTACGAATTTATTTCGTACTGTACGATCTGGTGTAACAGAAATAAATTAAAATATTTTATTTTTCCTGGAAAAAATATTTTTGAATATAACTAATCGTACTGTACGATCACCACATCGTACTGTACGATTTGTTATAATTAGAAAGCCCGCCGTCCATTAAATTATGCAAAGATTTGAATTTAAAAAGTTGTTATAATCGTACTGTACGATCCTAATCGTACTGTACGATGTTTAAAACATTGCCTAATTTAATCCGCTGATTATTCAATCAAAACAGCTTAATTTTGATGTGTTGATCGTACTGTACGAACTGTATCGTACTATACGATCAACAGAGACAATTTTGGAAAACTGCCCGTTTATTGAACTGTTCGTACAGCACTTTCGTACAGGATATCGTACAGTACGAACTTCAACAGAACTGTTCGTACAGTACTAACTGGACATCGTACAGTACTAACAGGTCAATTTCTGCACATTGTATTGGACGATCTTGCGATCGTACGGTACGATATTTGACGGCTGAATTGAGTATTTTTAGGGTATTTGACTGCTGAATTGAGTATTTTTAGGGTTTTTTGAGCCCTCTATTTAAGCACTCTCATAAGACTTTGTAAGAGTCTTTGGCAGCCATTGTGTCTTTGTTCTTTTGGAGAAAACTTGAAGAGAGGACTTGAAAGGGAGAGAGGAAAGGGTGAAGTTTGAGAGAGGGAGAAGATCCTTGGAGGGTGTTTCAAGGGAGTGTGAAGGAGATCACACGCTTGCTCCGGCGAGCTTGCATCTCAGTACCATCGGATTCAAGGTTCGTCTTGAAGGAAGTTTTGGGAAGAAGAAGATCTCATTGGTGTCAA
The DNA here is from genome assembly GCA_022539455.1 of Dendrobium nobile. Classification (NCBI taxonomy): domain Eukaryota; kingdom Viridiplantae; phylum Streptophyta; class Magnoliopsida; order Asparagales; family Orchidaceae; genus Dendrobium; species Dendrobium nobile. The sequence goes on along the minus strand of CM039732.1, from coordinate 11,289,118 downwards.
AGGACCCGGCTCCTCCGCCGCACCGGGGAGGTGGAAGTGATTGTGTAAGGGCTTCTCCGCCTAGCTGTGGGAGCTAAAGGAGAATCACTAAAGGTTTAGTGTAATACTCGGAGGGTGCCTCCGGGGAGTGGACGTAGGTCATGATTTGATCGAACCACTATAAATTGGTGTGTTCTTTCCTTTACTATTTTCGCACTTTATTTCCGCATTCATTTTTGTTGCGATTAATTGCATGGGTGAAATTGATTACATATCTTTCTATTGTGAATGAAATTCGCTTCCGCATAAAGTTATAAAAAGATATTTCTTTTCATTAAAGAAGTTTTTAATCATCCAATTCACCCCCCTCTTGTCGTTTAGTAATTTCAATTGGTATCAGAGCGGGTTTCAAAAATAGTGTTTTAGAAAACCTTGAAAAAATTGATCATGGCATATTTTGGAAATCGTAACATTACGGAAGGCTATTATATTACACGACCACCCTTATTTGAAAATATTTCTTTTAATTTTTGGAAAATTCGCATGTCAACGTTTTTACAATCAATTGATTATCGAATATGGCATATGATTCAAACTGGCTATTCTTTACCTTCACGTATGATAGATGGAGTCAAAATTAATATTCCTTTTACTGAATGGAGTAGAGTAGAACTAGTCAATGCACAACTAAATGTTAAATGTTTGAATTGTTTTTTCTGTGCATTAAATTCTGACGATTGCATGAAAATCTCTACATGTGCCACTGGGAAAGAAATTTGGGATAGATTATGCATTTCATATGAAGGTACTAGTGAAGTCAAACAATCGAAATTGAATATTCTAATGCGTGATTATGAACTTTTCAGCATGAAACCATATGAGACTATCTTAGACCTGTTTACTAGATTTAATCAAATTGTGATGTCATTGCATGATTTAGGTAGAGAACTTTCAAACGTTGAAAAAGTTAGTAAAATTCTACGTTCTTTACTTGATAAATTTGATGCCAAAGTCACAGCTATATGTGAATCAAAAGATTTGAATTCTTATTCTATAGATAATCTAATCAGCTCACTCATTGCCTACGAGCAAAGTGTGAGTCAAAGATTTTTGGATGCAGGTGATGAGAAGACTATTGTGCTAAAAGCCAAACACACAGATGAATATGGCTTAGCAGATGATGAAAACAAAGAGATATCATCGATAACAAATAAATTTGAAAGTCTATTGAAGCATAAGCATGAACATCAACAAAAGCGGAGTAAAGGTAAAAATTGTCAAAATGTTAAGTTTTGTTCTGACATAATTTGCTTTGGGTGTAGAAAACCCGGACATTTCAAGCGTGAATGCCCCCAACTTAAAAACTCTTCCTGCAAAGGAAAAGAGTAAAAACAAACCATTTGTAATATGGGGAAAAGATAAAAAGCAAAAAGTCTCTTGGGCAGACTTAGTTTCTGATTCATCATAACAGGAGCAAGATGATGAGGTATAAGTATGTTAAGGTTTGTTTGTGTGTTTTGTTTATGTGTCTTTTTGATGTGTTTTGTATGCTTTTTTATGTCTTGTATGTTTAACTTGTTTTATAATTGTATGTTTTTGTTTCATTATTGTGTTGTTATTTTATATTTTATTTTATCTCTTCTTTTTGATAATGTCAAAGGGGGAGAAAGTATTGTTGTTTATTGTATTTTGCTCTATTTTTTTTTTACTGTTATTTTTTTTAAATAAAAATAAAAAAAAAGAAAGCTTTCCCCTAATTTTTAATGTAATTCTTTTACTGAGGGGGAGTTTAGGAGAAATTTTTTAAAATTGCAAAGTCAACCAATATTATTTGACATCATCAAAAAGGGGGAGATTGTTGCAACTCGGGCTTCCGAGTTTATGATTTTGATGATAACAAATAATGTTTATTAATCTTTTATTTCTCCTAGTATTTGCAGTGCATATGTCTTTCTATGTTGACTAATATTTCAGGTACATCATGCACCGTTCTTTGAAGATTCAAGGCTCAAGATTGCATAGAATTGGTCGTATTAAATGAGTCTGTAATTTTCATTTATTGAGTCAAGTCTTGTAATGATGTATGTTAGTTTGTTGATCATGCACACACATAGAGGGAGCAAAAAATGATTAAAAATATTTTAACTTTTCTGTTCATCGTACTGTACGAATTTATTTCGTACTGTACGATCTGGTGTAACAGAAATAAATTAAAATATTTTATTTTTCCTGGAAAAAATATTTTTGAATATAACTAATCGTACTGTACGATCACCACATCGTACTGTACGATTTGTTATAATTAGAAAGCCCGCCGTCCATTAAATTATGCAAAGATTTGAATTTAAAAAGTTGTTATAATCGTACTGTACGATCCTAATGGTACTGTACGATGTTTAAAACATTGCCTAATTTAATCCGCTGATTATTCAATCAAAACAGCTTAATTTTGATGTGTTGATCGTACTGTACGAACTGTATCGTACTATACGATCAACAGAGACAATTTTGGCAAACTGCCCGTTTATTGAACTGTTCGTACAGCACTTTCGTACAGGATATCGTACAGTACGAACTTCAACAGAACTGTTCGTACAGTACTAACTGGACATCGTACAGTACTAACAGGTCAATTTCTGCACATTGTATTGGACGATCTTGCGATCGTACGGTACGATATTTGACGGCTGAATTGAGTATTTTTAGGGTATTTGACTGCTGAATTGAGTATTTTTAGGGTTTTTTGAGCCCTCTATTTAACCACTCTCATAAGACTTTGTAAGAGTCTTTGGCAGCCATTGTGTCTTTGTTCTTTTGGAGAAAACTTGAAGAGAGGACTTGAAAGGGAGAGAGGAAAGGGTGAAGTTTGAGAGAGGGAGAAGATCCTTGGAGGGTGTTTCAAGGGAGTGTGAAGGAGATCACACGGTTGCTCCGGCGAGCTTGCATCTCAGTACCATCGGATTCAAGGTTCGTCTTGAAGGAAGTTTTGGGAAGAAGAAGATCTCATTGGTGTCAAAGGACCCGGCTCCTCCGCCGCACCGGGGAGGTGGAAGTGATTGTGTAAGGGCTTCTCCGCCTAGTTGTGGGAGCTAAAGGAGAATCACTAAAGGTTTAGTGTAATACTCGGAGGGTGCCTCCGGGGAGTGGACGTAGGTCATGATTTGATCGAACCACTATAAATTGGTGTGTTCTTTCCTTTACTATTTTCGCACTTTATTTCCGCATTCATTTTTATTGCGATTAATTGCGTGGGTGAAATTGATTACATATCTTTCTATTGTGAATGAAATTCGCTTCCGCATAAAGTTATAAAAAGATATTTCTTTTCATTAAAGAAGTTTTTAATCATCCAATTCACCCCCCCTCTTGTCGTTTAGTAATTTCAATTGGTATCAGAGCGGGTTTCAAAAATAGTGTTTTAGAAAACCTTGAAAAAATCGATCATGGCATATTTTGGAAATCGTAACATTGCAGAAGGCTATTGTATTACACGACCACCCTTATTTGAAAATATTTCTTTTAATTTTTGGAAAATTCGCATGTCAACGTTTTTACAATCAATTGATTATCGAATGTGGCATATGATTCAAACTGGCTATTCTTTACCTTCACGTATGATAGATGGAGTCAAAATTAATATTCCTTTTACTGAATGGAGTAGAGTAGAACTAGTCAATGCACAACTAAATGTTAAATGTTTGAATTGTTTTTTCTGTGCATTAAATTCTGACAATTGCATGAAAATCTCTACATGTGCCACTGGGAAAGAAATTTGGGATAGATTATGCATTTCATATGAAGGTACTAGTGAAGTCAAACAATCGAAATTGAATATTCTAATGCGTGATTATGAACTTTTCAGCATGAAACCATATGAGACTATCTTAGACCTGTTTACTAGATTTAATCAAATTGTGATGTCATTGCATGATTTAGGTAGAGAACTTTCAAACGTTGAAAAAGTTAGTAAAATTCTACGTTCTTTACTTGATAAATTTGATGCCAAAGTCACAGCTATTTGTGAATCAAAAGATTTGAATTCTTATTCTATAGATAATCTAATCAGCTCACTCATTGCCTACGAGCAAAGTGTGAGTCAAAGATTTTTGGATGCAGGTGATGAGAAGACTATTGTGCTAAAAGCCAAACACACAGATGAATATGGCTTAGCAGATGATGAAAGCAAAGAGATATCATCGATAACAAATAAATTCGAAAGTCTATTGAAGCATAAGCATGAACATCAACAAAAGCGGAGTAAAGGTAAAAATTGTCAAAATGTTAAGTTTTGTTCTGACATAATTTGCTTTGGGTGTAGAAAACCCGGACATTTCAAGCGTGAATGCCCCCAACTTAAAAACTCTTCCTGCAAAGGAAAAGAGTAAAAACAAACCATTTGTAATATGGGGAAAAGATAAAAAGCAAAAAGTCTCCTGGGCAGACTTAGTTTCTGATTCATCAGAACAGGAGCAAGATGATGAGGTATAAGTATGTTAAGGTTTGTTTGTGTGTTTTGTTTATGTGTCTTTTTGATGTGTTTTGTATGCTTTTTTATGTCTTGTATGTTTAACTTGTTTTATAATTGTATGTTTTTGTTTCGTTATTGTGTTGTTATTTTATATTTTATTTTATCTCTTCTTTTTGATAATGTCAAAGGGGGAGAAAGTATTGTTGTTTATTGTATTTTGCTCTATTTTTTTTTTACTGTTATTTTTTTTAAATAAAAATAAAAAAAAAAAGAAAGCTTTCCCCTAATTTTTAATGTAATTCTTTTACTGAGGGGGAGTTTAGGAGAAATTTTTTAAAATTGCAAAGTCAACCAATATTATTTGACATCATCAAAAAGGGGGAGATTGTTGCAACTCGGGCTTCCGAGTTTATGATTTTGATGATAACAAATAATGTTTATTAATCTTTTATTTCTCCTAGTATTTGTAGTGCATATGTCTTTCTATGTTGACTAATATTTCAGGTACATCATGCACCGTTCTTTGAAGATTCAAGGCTCAAGATTGCATAGAATTGGTCGTATTAAATGAGTCTGTAATTTTCATTTATTGAGTCAAGTCTTGTAATGATGTATGTTAGTTTGTTGATCATGCACACACATAGAGGGAGCAAAAAATGATTATAAATAATTTAACTTTTCTGTTCTTCGTACTGTACGAATTTATTTCGTACTGTACGATCTGGTGTAACAAAAATAAATTAAAATATTTTATTTTTCCTGGAAAAAATATTTTTGAATATAACTAATCGTACTGTACGATCACCACATCGTACTGTACGATTTGTTATAATTAGAAAGCCCGCCGTCCATTAAATTAGGCAAAGATTTGAATTTGAAAAGTTGTTATAATCGTATTGTACGATCCTAATCGTACTGTATGATGTTTAAAACATTGCCTAATTTAATCCGCTGATTATTCAATCAAAACGGCTTAATTTTGATGTGTTGATCGTACTGTACGAACTGTATCGTCCTATACGATCAACAGAGACAATTTTGGCAAACTGCCCGTTTATTGAACTGTTCGTACAGCACTTTCGTACAGGATATCGTACAGTACGAACTTCAACAGAACTGTTCGTACAGTACTAACTGGACATCGTACAGTACTAACAGGTCAATTTCTGCACATCGTATTGGACGATCTTGCGATCGTACGGTACGATATTTGACGGCTGAATTGAGTATTTTTAGGGTTTTTTGAGCCCTCTATTTAAGCACTCTCATAAGACTTTGTAAGAGTCTTTGGCAGCCATTGTGTATTTGTTCTTTGGAGAAAACTTGAAGAGAGGACTTGAAAGGGAGAGAGGAAAGGGTGAAGTTTGAGAGAGGGAGAAGATCCTTGGAGGGTGTTTCAAGGGAGTGTGAAGGAGATCACACGGTTGCTCCGGCGAGCTTGCATCTCAGTACCATCGGATTCAAGGTTCGTCTTAAAGGAAGTTTTGGGATGAAGAAGATCTCATTGGTGACAAAGGACCCGGCTCCTCCGCCGCACCGGGGAAGGTGGAAGTGATTGAGTAAGGGCTTCTCCGCCTAGTTGTAGGAGCTAAAGGAGAATCACTAAAGGTTTAGTGTAATACTCGGAGGGTGCCTCCGGGGAGTGGACGTAGGTCATGATTTGATCGAACCACTATAAATTGGTGTGTTCTTTCCTTTACTATTTTCGCACTTTATTTCTGCATTCATTTTTATTGCGATTAATTGCGTGGGTGAAATTGATTACATATCTTTCTATTGTGAATGAAATTCGCTTCCGCATAAAGTTATAAAAAGATATTTCTTTTCATTAAAGAAGTTTTTAATCATCCAATTCTCCCCCCCTCTAGTCGTTTAGTAATTTCAATTGGTATCAGAGCGGGTTTCAAAAATAGTGTTTTAGAAAACCTTGAAAAAATTGATCATGGCATATTTTGGAAATCGTAACATTGCAGAAGGCTATTGTATTACACGACCACCCTTATTTGAAAATATTTCTTTTAATTTTTGGAAAATTCGCATGTCAACGTTTTTACAATCAATTGATTATCGAATGTGGCATATGATTCAAACTGGCTATTCTTTACCTTCACGTATGATAGATGGAGTCAAAATTAATATTCCTTTTACTGAATGGAGTAGAGTAGAACTAGTCAATACACAACTAAATGTTAAATGTTTGAATTGTTTTTTCTGTGCATTAAATTCTGACGATTGCATGAAAATCTCTACATGTGCCACTGGGAAAGAAATTTGGGATAGATTATGCATTTCATATGAAGGTACTAGTGAAGTCAAACAATCGAAATTGAATATTCTAATGCGTGATTATGAACTTTTCAGCATGAAACCATATGAGACTATCTTAGACCTGTTTACTAGATTTAATCAAATTGTGATGTCATTGCATGATTTAGGTAGAGAACTTTCAAACGTTGAAAAAGTTAGTAAAATTCTACGTTCTTTACTTGATAAATTTGATGCCAAAGTCACAGCTATTTGTGAATCAAAAGATTTGAATTCTTATTCTATAGATAATCTAATCAGCTCACTCATTGCCTACGAGCAAAGTGTGAGTCAAAGATTTTTGGATGCAGGTGATGAGAAGACTATTGTGCTAAAAGCCAAACACACAGATGAATATGGCTTAGCAGATGATGAAAGCAAAGAGATATCATCGATAACAAATAAATTTGAAAGTCTATTGAAGCATAAGCATGAACATCAACAAAAGCGGAGTAAAGGTAAAAATTATCAAAATGTTAAGTTTTGTTCTGACATAATTTGCTTTGGGTGTAGAAAACCCGGACATTTCAAGCGTGAATGCCCCCAACTTAAAAACTCTTCCTGCAAAGGAAAAGAGTAAAAACAAACCATTTGTAATATGGGAAAAGATAAAAAGCAAAAAGTCTCCTGGGCAGACTTAGTTTCTGATTCATCAGAACAGGAGCAAGATGATGAGGTATAAGTATGTTAAGGTTTGTTTGTGTGTTTTGTTTATGTGTCTTTTTGATGTGTTTTGTATGCTTTTTTATGTCTTGTATGTTTAACTTGTTTTATAATTGTATGTTTTTGTTTCGTTATTGTGTTGTTATTTTATATTTTATTTTATCTCTTCTTTTTGATAATGTCAAAGGGGGAGAAAGTATTGTTGTTTATTGTATTTTGCTCTATTTTTTTTTAACTGTTATTTTTTTTAAATAAAAATAAAAAAAAAGAAAGCTTTCCCCTAATTTTTAATGTAATTCTTTTACTGAGGGGGAGTTTAGGAGAAATTTTTTAAAATTGCAAAGTCAACCAATATTATTTGACATCATCAAAAAGGGGGAGATTGTTGCAACTCGGGCTTCCGAGTTTATGATTTTGATGATAACAAATAATGTTTATTAATCTTTTATTTCTCCTAGTATTTGCAGTGCATATGTCTTTCTATGTTGACTAATATTTCAGGTACATCATGCACCGTTCTTTGAAGATTCAAGGCTCAAGATTGCATAGAATTGGTCGTATTAAATGAGTCTGTAATTTTCATTTATTGAGTCAAGTCTTGTAATGATGTATGTTAGTTTGTTGATCATGCACACACATAGAGGGAGCAAAAAATGATTATAAATAATTTAACTTTTCTGTTCTTCGTACTGTACGAATTTATTTCGTACTGTACGATCTGGTGTAACAGAAATAAATTAAAATATTTTATTTTTCCTGGAAAAAATATTTTTGAATATAACTAATCGTACTGTACGATCACCACATCGTACTGTACGATTTGTTATAATTAGAAAGCCCGCCGTCCATTAAATTAGGCAAAGATTTGAATTTGAAAAGTTGTTATAATCGTACTGTACGATCCTAATCGTACTGTACGATGTTTAAAACATTGCCTAATTTAATCCGCTGATTATTCAATCAAAACGGCTTAATTTTGATGTGTTGATCGTACTGTACGAACTGTATCGTCCTATATGATCAACAGAGACAATTTTGACAAACTGCCCATTTATTGAACTGTTCGTACAGCACTTTCGTACAGGATATCGTACAGTACGAACTTCAACAGAACTGTTCGTACAGTACTAACTGGACATCGTACAGTACTAACAGGTCAATTTCTGCACATCGTATTGGACGATCTTGCGATCGTACGGTACGATATTTGACGGCTGAATTGAGTATTTTTAGGGTTTTTTGAGCCCTCTATTTAAGCACTCTCATAAGACTTTGAAAGAGTCTTTGGCAGCCATTGTGTATTTGTTCTTTTGGAGAAAACTTGAAGAGAGGACTTGAAAGGGAGAGAGGAAAGGGTGAAGTTTGAGAGAGGGAGAAGATCCTTGGAGGGTGTTTCAAGGGAGTGTGAAGGAGATCACACGGTTGCTCCGGCGAGCTTGCATCTCAGTACCATCGGATTCAAGGTTCGTCTTAAAGGAAGTTTTGGGATGAAGAAGATCTCATTGGTGACAAAGGACTCGGCTCCTCCGCCGCACCGGGGAAGGTGGAAGTGATTGTGTAAGGGCTTCTCCGCCTAGTTGTAGGAGCTAAAGGAGAATCACTAAAGGTTTAGTGTAATACTCGGAGGGTGCCTCCGGGGAGTGGACGTAGGTCATGATTTGATCGAACCACTATAAATTGGTGTGTTCTTTCCTTTACTATTTTCGCACTTTATTTCCGCATTCATTTTTATTGCGATTAATTGCGTGGGTGAAATTGATTACATATCTTTCTATTGTGAATGAAATTCGCTTCCGCATAAAGTTATAAAAAGATATTTCTTTTCATTAAAGAAGTTTTTAATCATCCAATTCACCCCCCCTCTTGTCGTTTAGTAATTTCAATTGGTATCAGAGCGGGTTTCAAAAATAGTGTTTTAGAAAACCTTGAAAAAATCGATCATGGCATATTTTGGAAATCGTAACATTGCAGAAGGCTATTGTATTACACGACCACCCTTATTTGAAAATATTTCTTTTAATTTTTGGAAAATTCGCATGTCAACGTTTTTACAATCAATTGATTATCGAATGTGGCATATGATTCAAACTGGCTATTCTTTACCTTCACGTATGATAGATGGAGTCAAAATTAATATTCCTTTTACTGAATGGAGTAGAGTAGAACTAGTCAATGCACAACTAAATGTTAAATGTTTGAATTGTTTTTTCTGTGCATTAAATTCTGACGATTGCATGAAAATCTCTACATGTGCCACTGGGAAAGAAATTTGGGATAGATTATGCATTTCATATGAAGGTACTAGTGAAGTCAAACAATCGAAATTGAATATTCTAATGCGTGATTATGAACTTTTCAGCATGAAACCATATGAGACTATCTTAGACATGTTTACTAGATTTAATCAAATTGTGATGTCATTGCATGATTTAGGTAGAGAACTTTCAAACGTTGAAAAAGTTAGTAAAATTCTACGTTCTTTACTTGATAAATTTGATGCCAAAGTCACAGCTATTTGTGAATCAAAAGATTTGAATTCTTATTCTATAGATAATCTAATCAGCTCACTCATTGCCTACGAGCAAAGTGTGAGTCAAAGATTTTTGGATGCAGGTGATGAGAAGACTATTGTGCTAAAAGCCAAACACACAGATGAATATGGCTTAGTAGATGATGAAAGCAAAGAGATATCATCGATAACAAATAAATTTGAAAGTCTATTGAAGCATAAGCATGAACATCAACAAAAGCGGAGTAAAGGTAAAAATTGTCAAAATGTTAAGTTTTGTTCTGACATAATTTGCTTTGGGTGTAGAAAACCCGGACATTTCAAGCGTGAATGCCCCCAACTTAAAAACTCTTCCTGCAAAGGAAAAGAGTAAAAACAAACCATTTGTAATATGGGGAAAAGATAAAAAGCAAAAAGTCTCCTGGGCAGACTTAGTTTCTGATTCATCAGAACAGGAGCAAGATGATGAGGTATAAGTATGTTAAGGTTTGTTTGTGTGTTTTGTTTATGTGTCTTTTTGATGTGTTTTGTATGCTTTTTTATGTCTTGTATGTTTAACTTGTTTTATAATTGTATGTTTTTGTTTCGTTATTGTGTTGTTATTTTATATTTTATTTTATCTCTTCTTTTTGATAATGTCAAAGGGGGAGAAAGTATTGTTGTTTATTGTATTTTGCTCTATTTTTTTTTTACTGTTATTTTTTTAAATAAAAATAAAAAAAAAAAGAAAGCTTTCCCCTAATTTTTAATGTAATTCTTTTACTGAGGGGGAGTTTAGGAGAAATTTTTAAAATTGCAAAGTCAACCAATATTATTTGACATCATCAAAAAGGGGAGATTGTTGCAACTCGGGCTTCCGAGTTTATGATTTTGATGATAACAAATAATGTTTATTAATCTTTTATTTCTCCTAGTATTTGCAGTGCATATGTCTTTCTATGTTGACTAATATTTCAGGTACATCATGCACCGTTCTTTGAAGATTCAAGGCTCAAGATTGCATAGAATTGGTCGTATTAAATGAGTCTGTAATTTTCATTTATTGAGTCAAGTCTTGTAATGATGTATGTTAGTTTGTTGATCATGCACACACATAGAGGGAGCAAAAAATGATTATAAATATTTTAACTTTTCTGTTCATCGTACTGTACGAATTTATTTCGTACTGTACGATCTGGTGTAACCGAAATAAATTAAAATATTTTATTTTTCCTGGAAAAAATATTTTTGAATATAACTAATCGTACTGTACGATCACCACATCGTACTGTACGATTTGTTATAATTAGAAAGCCCACCGTCCATTAAATTAGGCAAAGATTTGAATTTGAAAAGTTGTTATAATCGTACTGTACGATCCTAATCGTACTGTACGATGTTTAAAATATTGCCTAATTTAATCCGCTGATTATTCAATCAAAACGGCTTAATTTTGATGTGTTGATCGTACTGTACGAACTGTATCGTGCTATACGATCAACAGAGACAATTTTGGCAAACTGCCCGTTTATTGAACTGTTCGTACAGCACTTTCGTACAGGATATCGTACAGTACGAACTTCAACAGAACTGTTCGTACAGTACTAACTGGACATCGTACAGTACTAACAGGTCAATTTTTGCACATCGTATTGGACGATCTTGCGATCGTACGGTACGATATTTGATGGCTGAATTGAGTATTTTTAGGGTTTTTTCAGCCCTCTATTTAAGCACTCTCATAAGACTTTGTAAGAGTCTTTGGCAGCCATTGTGTCTTTGTTCTTTTGGAGAAAACTTGAAGAGAGAACTTGAAAGGGAGAGAGGAAAGGGTGAAGTTTGAGAGAGGGAGAAGATCCTTGGAGGGTGTTTCAAGGGAGTGTGAAGGAGATCACACGGTTGCTCCGGCGAGCTTGCATCCCAGTACCATCGGATTCAATGTTCGTCTTAAAGGAAGTTTTGGGAAGAAGAAGATCTCATTGGTGTCAAAGGACCCGGCTCCTCCGCCGCACCGTGGAAGGTGGAAGTGATGGTGTAAGGGCTTCTCCGCCTAGTTGTGGGGGCTAAAGGAGAATCACTAAAGGTTTAGTGTAATACTCGGAGGGTGCCTCCGGGGAGTGGACGTAGGTCATGATTTGATCGAACCACTACAAATTGGTGTGTTCTTTCCTTTACTATTTTTGCACTTTATTTCCGCATTCATTTTTATTGCGATTAATTGCGTGGGTGAAATTGATTACATATCTTTCTATTGTGAATGAAATTCGCTTCCGCATAAAGTTATAAAAAGATATTTCTTTTCATTAAAGAAGTTTTTAATCATCCAATTCACCCCCCCCCCTCTTATCGTTTAGTAATTTCAATTGGTATCAGAGCGGGTTTCAAAAATAGTGTTTTAGAAAACCTTGAAAAAATCGATCATGGCATATTTTGGAAATTGTAACATTGCAGAAGGCTATTGTATTACACGACCACCCTTATTTGAAAATATTTCTTTTAATTTTTGGAAAATTCGCATGTCAACGTTTTTACAATCAATTGATTATCGAATGTGGCATATGATTCAAACTGTCTATTCTTTACCTTCACGTATGATAGATGGAGTCAAAATTAATATTCCTTTTACTGAATGGAGTAGAGTAGAACTAGTCAATGCACAACTAAATGTTAAATGTTTGAATTGTTTTTTCTGTGCATTAAATTCTGACGATTGCATGAAAATCTCTACATGTGCCACTGGGAAAGAAATTTGGGATAGATTATGCATTTCATATGAAGGTACTAGTGAAGTCAAACAATCGAAATTGAATATTCTAATGCGTGATTATGAACTTTTCAGCATGAAACCATATGAGACTATCTTAGACATGTTTACTAGATTTAATCAAATTGTGATGTCATTGCATGATTTAGGTAGAGAACTTTCAAACGTTGAAAAAGTTAGTAAAATTCTACGTTCTTTACTTGATAAATTTGATGCCAAAGTCACAGCTATTTGTGAATCAAAAGATTTGAATTCTTATTCTATAGATAATCTAATCAGCTCACTCATTGCCTACGAGCAAAGTGTGAGTCAAAGATTTTTGGATGCAGGTGATGAGAAGACTATTGTGCTAAAAGCCAAACACACAGATGAATATGGCTTAGTAGATGATGAAAGCAAAGAGATATCATCGATAACAAATAAATTTGAAAGTCTATTGAAGCATAAGCATGAACATCAACAAAAGCGGAGTAAAGGTAAAAATTGTCAAAATGTTAAGTTTTGTTCTGACATAATTTGCTTTGGGTGTAGAAAACCCGGACATTTCAAGCGTGAATGCCCCCAACTTAAAAATTCTTCCTGCAAAGGAAAAGAGTAAAAACAAACCATTTGTAATATGGGGAAAAGATAAAAAGCAAAAAGTCTCCTGGGCAGACTTAGTTTCTGATTCATCAGAACAGGAGCAAGATGATGAGGTATAAGTATGTTAAGGTTTGTTTGTGTATTTTGTTTATGTGTCTTTTTGATGTGTTTTGTATGCTTTTTTATGTCTTGTATGTTTAACTTGTTTTATAATTGTATGTTTTTGTTTCGTTATTGTGTTGTTATTTTATATTTTATTTTATCTCTTCTTTTTGATAATGTCAAAGGGGGAGAAAGTATTGTTGTTTATTGTATTTTGCTCTATTTTTTTTTACTGTTATTTTTTTAAATAAAAATAAAAAAAAAAGAAAGCTTTCCCCTAATTTTTAATGTAATTCTTTTACTGAGGGGGAGTTTAGGAGAAATTTTTTAAAATTGCAAAGTCAACCAATATTATTTGACATCATCAAAAAGGGGGAGATTGTTGCAACTCGGGCTTCCGAGTTTATGATTTTGATGATAACAAATAATGTTTATTAATCTTTTATTTCTCCTAGTATTTGCAGTGCATATGTCTTTCTATGTTGACTAATATTTCAGGTACATCATGCACCGTTCTTTGAAGATTCAAGGCTCAAGATTGCATAGAATTGGTCGTATTAAATGAGTCTGTAATTTTCATTTATTGAGTCAAGTCTTGTAATGATGTATGTTAGTTTGTTGATCATGCACACACATAGAGGGAGCAAAAAATGATTATAAATATTTTAACTTTTCTGTTCATCGTACTGTACGAATTTATTTCGTACTGTACGATCTGGTGTAACCGAAATAAATTAAAATATTTTATTTTTCCTGGAAAAAATATTTTTGAATATAACTAATCGTACTGTACGATCACCACATCGTACTGTACGATTTGTTATAATTAGAAAGCCCACCGTCCATTAAATTAGGCAAAGATTTGAATTTGAAAAGTTGTTATAATCGTACTGTACGATCCTAATCGTACTGTACGATGTTTAAAATATTGCCTAATTTAATCCGCTGATTATTCAATCAAAACGGCTTAATTTTGATGTGTTGATCGTACTGTACGAACTGTATCGTGCTATACGATCAACAGAGACAATTTTGGCAAACTGCCCGTTTATTGAACTGTTCGTACAGCACTTTCGTACAGGATATCGTACAGTACGAACTTCAACAGAACTGTTCGTACAGTACTAACTGGACATCGTACAGTACTAACAGGTCAATTTCTGCACATCGTATTGGACGATCTTGCGATCGTACGGTACGATATTTGACGGCTGAATTGAGTATTTTTAGGGTTTTTTCAGCCCTCTATTTAAGCACTCTCATAAGACTTTGTAAGAGTCTTTGGCAGCCATTGTGTCTTTGTTCTTTTGGAGAAAACTTGAAGAGAGAACTTGAAAGGGAGAGAGGAAAGGGTGAAGTTTGAGAGAGGGAGAAGATCTTTGGAGGGTGTTTCAAGGGAGTGTGAAGGAGATCACACGGTTGCTCCGGCGAGCTTGCATCTCAGTACCATCGGATTCAAGGTTCGTCTTAAAGGAAGTTTTGGGAAGAAGAAGATCTCATTGGTGTCAAAGGACCCGGCTCCTCCGCCGCACCGTGGAAGGTGGAAGTGATGGTGTAAGGGCTTCTCCGCCTAGTTGTGGGGGCTAAAGGGGAATCACTAAAGGTTTAGTGTAATACTCGGAGGGTGCCTCCGGGGAGTGGACGTAGGTCATGATTTGATCGAACCACTACAAATTGGTGTGTTCTTTCCTTTACTATTTTTGCACTTTATTTCCGCATTCATTTTTATTGCGATTAATTGCGTGGGTGAAATTGATTACATATCTTTCTATTGTGAATGAAATTCGCTTCCGCATAAAGTTATAAAAAGATATTTCTTTTCATTAAAGAAGTTTTTAATCATCCAATTCACCCCCCCCCCCCTCTTATCGTTTAGTAATTTCAATTGGTATCAGAGCGGGTTTCAAAAATAGTGTTTTAGAAAACCTTGAAAAAATCGATCATGGCATATTTTGGAAATTGTAACATTGCAGAAGGCTATTGTATTAGACGACCCACCCTTATTTGAAAATATTTCTTTTAATTTTTGGAAAATTCGCATGTCAACGTTTTTACAATCAATTGATTATCGAATGTGGCATATGATTCAAACTGTCTATTCTTTACCTTCACGTATGATAGATGGAGTCAAAATTAATATTCCTTTTACTGAATGGAGTAGAGTAGAACTAGTCAATGCACAACTAAATGTTAAATGTTTGAATTGTTTTTTCTGTGCATTAAATTCTGACGATTGCATGAAAATCTCTACATGTGCCACTGGGAAAGAAATTTGGGATAGATTATGCATTTCATATGAAGTTACTAGTGAAGTCAAACAATCAAAATTGAATATTCTAATGCGTGATTATGAACTTTTCAGCATGAAACCATATGAGACTATCTTAGACATGTTTACTAGATTTAATCAAATTGTGATGTCATTGCATGATTTAGGTAGAGTTCTTTCAAACGTTGAAAAAGTTAGTAAAATTCTACGTTCTTTACTTGATAAATTTGATGCCAAAGTCACAGCTATTTGTGAATCAAAAGATTTGAATTCTTATTCTATAGATAATCTAATCAGCTCACTCATTGCCTACGAGCAAAGTGTGAGTCAAAGATTTTTGGATGCAGGTGATGAGAAGACTATTGTGCTAAAAGCCAAACACACAGATGAATATGGCTTAGTAGATGATGAAAGCAAAGAGATATCATCGATAACAAATAAATTTGAAAGTCTATTGAAGCATAAGCATGAACATCAACAAAAGCGGAGTAAAGGTAAAAATTGTCAAAATGTTAAGTTTTGTTCTGACATAATTTGCTTTGGGTGTAGAAAACCCGGACATTTCAAGCGTGAATGCCCCCAACTTAAAAACTCTTCCTGCAAAGGAAAAGAGTAAAAACAAACCATTTGTAATATGGGGAAAAGATAAAAAGCAAAAAGTCTCCTGGGCAGACTTAGTTTCTGATTCATCAGAACAGGAGCAAGATGATGAGGTATAAGTATGTTAAGGTTTGTTTGTGTGTTTTGTTTATGTGTCTTTTTGATGTGTTTTGTATGCTTTTTTATGTCTTGTATGTTTAACTTGTTTTATAATTGTATGTTTTTGTTTCGTTATTGTGTTGTTATTTTATATTTTATTTTATCTCTTCTTTTTGATAATGTCAAAGGGGGAGAAAGTATTGTTGTTTATTGTATTTTGCTCTATTTTTTTTTACTGTTATTTTTTTTAAATAAAAAAAAAAGAAAGCTTTCCCCTAATTTTTAATGTAATTCTTTTACTGAGGGGGAGTTTAGGAGAAATTTTTTAAAATTGCAAAGTCAACCAATATTATTTGACATCATCAAAAAGGGGGAGATTGTTGCAACTCGGGCTTCCGAGTTTATGATTTTGATGATAACAAATAATGTTTATTAATCTTTTATTTCTCCTAATATTTGCAGTGCATATGTCTTTCTATGTTAACTAATATTTCAGGTACATCATGCACCGTTCTTTGATGATTCAAGGCTCAAGATTGCATAGAATTAGTCGTATTAAATGAGTCTGTAATTTTCATTTATTGAGTCAAGTCTTGTAATGATGTATGTTAGTTTGTTGATCATGCACACACATAGAGGGAGCAAAAAATGATTATAAATATTTTAACTTTTCTGTTCATCGTACTGTACGAATTTATTTCGTACTGTACGATCTGGTGTAACAGAAATAAATTAAAATATTTTATTTTTCCTAGAAAAATTATTTTTGAATATAACTAATCGTACTGTACGATCACCACATCGTACTGTATGATTTGTTATAATTAGAAAGCCCGCCGTCCATTAAATTAGGCAAAGATTTGAATTTGAAAAGTTGTTATAATCGTACTGTACGATCCTAATCGTACTGTACGATGTTTAAAACATTGCCTAATTTAATCCGCTGATTATTCAATCAAAACGGCTTAATTTTGATGTGTTGATCGTACTGTACGATTTGTATCGTGCTATACGATCAACAGAGACAATTTTGGCAAACTGCCCGTTTATTGAACTGTTCGTACAGCACTTTCGTACAAGATATCGTACAGTACGAACTTCAACAGAACTGTTCGTACAGTACTAACTGGACATCGTACAGTACTAACAGGTCAATTTCTACACATCGTATTGGACGATCTTGCGATCGTACGGTACGATATTTGACGGCTGAATTGAGTATTTTTAGGGTTTTTTGAGCCCTCTATTTAAGCACTCTCATAAGACTTTGTAAGAGTCTTTGGCAGCCATTGTGTCTTTGTTCTTTTGGAGAAAACTTGAAGAGAGGACTTGAAAGGGAGAGAGGAAAGGGTGAAGTTTGAGAGAGGGAGAAGATCCTTGGAGGGTGTTTCAAGGGAGTGTGAAGGAGATCACACGGTTGCTCCGGCGAGCTTGCATCTCAGTACCATCGGATTCAAGGTTCGTCTTGAAGGAAGTTTTGGGAAGAAGAATATCTCATTGGTGTCAAAGGACCCGGCTCCTCCGCCGCACCGGGGAAGGTGGAAGTGATTGTGTAAGGGCTTCTACGCCTAGCTTTGGGAGCTAAAGGAGAATCACTAAAGGTTTAGTGTAATACTCGGAGGGTGCCTCCGGGGAGTGGACGTAGGTCATGATTTGATCGAACCACTATAAATTGATGTGTTCTTTCCTTTACTATTTTCGCACTTTATTTCCGCATTCATTTTTATTGCGATTAATTGCGTGGGTGAAATTGATTACATATCTTTCTATTGTGAATGAAATTCGCTTCCGCATAAAGTTATAAAAAGATATTTCTTTTCATTAAAGAAGTTTTTAATCATCCAATTCACCCCCCCCTCTTGTCGTTTTGTAATTTCATATCCAGCTCTAAAAAAATGTAAAACATCATTGCAAAAATTAGGTCCAACAATATCCAAAGTTTTCTTAAAGAAATCGAAGGTAAAACCATTCAGACCTAGGATAGAGGAAAAGATCCAAATAATACCACCTTTTTAATTTTCTTAATATTAACTAGAGCCACCAAAGAAGACAAAATAACATAAGGAATTTTCTTCCCAATAGGAATGGAAAAAGAAGAATAGAAAATCGGATTAGGAGAAATAAAGAAATTCTTAAAATAATTTACATAAGCCCTAGAAATCCCTTTAGAATCAGAAATAACACCACTAGGATAATAAATGACATTAATTTTATTCGTGTTTTGTCTATGCCATATTTTGGAATAAAGAAAACCTAAGTCATCCTCTCCATTAGAAAGCCATTTAGCTTTAGCTCTTTGAATAATCCAAGAAGACCATAAATACATATTGAAATTGAGTAACCCATTAATATTCTTAAGATCCATATTAAGATCATGATCTAATAGATTAGCTTGAATGCTCTTCAATAATTCTTTTTGTTGCTTTTGAAGATAAGCAATGTTGTTATAAACAACCTTAGAAGAAGCCCGAGTCTGATTTTTAATGAAACTTCTAAGAGAATGCAATTTACCATAAAGATCATTAACATGATTAACAATAGGAGCTTTAGCAAAAGAATCTATAGGAAAATCCCAAAATTTTGGCCTTTTACACAAATAATTCTCAAAAATAAATCTCTTTTTATAATAATCCATAGTTTTATTGCTCATAATAAGAGGCGAATGATCATAGCACATAGGATTATCCACATGATAAAAATAATAAGGTAAAACATTCAACTAATGATAGCTAACCAAAACCCTATCTAATTTAATATGAATATGAGAGTCCACTTGCTAATTAAACCAGCTAAAAAAATACTCAACTTTGAAGAGAGATCATAAAGACTTGCATTAAAAATAAAGTTATTGAAATCCCACAACTTAGAATTAGGGACAATATTACCTCCTGATTTCTCATTAACAAATCTACAGTAGTTAAAATCCCCAAAAATAATCCACGAGGAAGAAATATGATTTACTAAAGAAGATCTTGCCAAAGGGAAATTATATCAATAGCAGAGTTAGCAGTATAAACCACAATAATAAAAAATATAAAAAGAAGGATCTAAATCAATCAAACCATGAATAAATTATTGATTAGAAGAAATAATACACTTAAAAGTAATACGAGAAGCATCCCATTTCAAACAAATTCTACCAGGAGAAGAGCAACAATAACAATAACAACAACAACCTTCTTGAAGGTAACTCTTATGTTTAGCATCAAACCAAGGATCATTAACTTGATCCAATTTAATCTTAGATTTAAGAATATAAAAAAGCTTAACATCAAATTTATTAATAATTTTCTTGCAGACATTAATTCTAACCAAATGATGAAAACCTCTAACATTCCAAGAAGAAATATTAGGCATTAACATTAATGTTTATAAGAAGTCTTTGTTGCCTTTTTGTTTTTTTTTATTTATTAGGCTTTCCATAAGCTTAAGAACATGTTGAACTTTAGCAATATCACTTAACAAGTCCATATCATTCTTTAGATACTTACAAAAGAATCACCAAAATTACCAGCTTGGGATTCCACTAAATGATTCTCCAACCCTTACAAAACCTGAAACTTATTAACCATATTAGCATCCTTAAATAAAACATCAATACTATGAATATTCAAAATTGCAGTAGAGTTATCTAATAAATCAAAAGAAGGATCTTCTGAAGGAGAATTGAGATTCAGTAAAGCTTCTTTCAAGCCAGAAGAATTAACATCTAAATTACCTAAATTAATATTATCAGAAATAGAAAGAGGTTCTTTAGTGTTAAAATGCTCAAATGACAAAATAACTTGTCTAGAATCTATCACATCCGCAGAATTTACAAATTGCAACTTAGAATCTGATTGTAGAACTGAATCTGAATGAACTTGTATATTGGAAATATTTGGATCATGTCAATGAGATTGAAATTTAGTAGGTTGAGAAGATTTAAAAGGATAAGAAGACACCTTCCAAATTTTCCTAGTCCTACTTCTCCCTCAATTAGTTTAAAGAATAACCTTCTCTTTATCTGTTAATTCTAGAGGTTCAGACGGGCCAAGAGAGATGGGATGAACAAGAGAAACACACCCAAAACATGGAGAAGGTTTCCAATCATAAATAACTTTTAAAGAAAATACATTACCTGCTACATAAACTTTTACTTCCTCTAGAAGAGGGGAATCTTTATTAATTAGAACACAAATCCTAACAAAGGTAAGCCTAGCTTGGTCTGCCATTAAGGCATCCACAGATAGGGGAATCCCAACAAAACTAGCCACTACAGGAAAAATGGCTATTACCGGCGGTTCCTGGCGGCGGTTCATGGGCCGCCGGTGTCACCGGCGGTTTATGGCATGGGTTCACTGGCGAGGGATCATCTTCTGGATCGGCCCACATTTCTGCGTACCAGACATGGTCAGAAGTTGTTGGTGGAAGACAGAGGGGGAGGGTATATGGCATGGGTTCACAGGCTTTTGCTATTGAGGGCAGTTCATACACCTCTGCATTTCATGATTCAAGTGGAACTGAAGAATCTGTAAGCGAGAGGGTTGCAGCGCTTACTAGAGAGATTGAAGAGATGAAAAGGGTTCAATCTAGAGAGATTGAAGAAATGAGAAAGGTTCAGAATGAAATGCAAGCAGAGTTGCAATCCTACAGAGCTGAAAAACAGAGTAAGAAGGACCAACAGGAGCAGCCATCTGCAGACAGTGAGCATACAGATGATGATTAGATCTATTTTATGTTTGATGATTGTATTAATTAGAACTTGTGAATTTCAGAACTTGTGATTGTAACATTATCATGAACTTACTTGTGAACTGTGATTGTAATGTTATGATGAGCTTGTGATTGTATTTATAATTTATGGTTGTGATGAATCTAGCGGCGTGTTGCCCAACATATATTGCTCTTTCTGCAGGTTTAGACTTAAGGGTGACCCTCCCTCAAATAAGGGGACTGTCAAATTTTTTTTTGCAGGTGCTACAGGTTTTACGGCGGCTACCCGCGGTTTTTGGCCGCGCGAACTACGATCCGGCGGCCAATTACCAGCCGCCGTAATTGCATTACACCGTCGGTTTATTAACGGCGGTTACCGACGGCCACCGGCGGTTCTACGTGGACAGCCGGCGGTTTTAGACCGCGGAAAAGACCGACGGTTAGACCGCCGGCTTTCGCCTGTTAATTAACCGGCGGTCTACCGGCGAAGGCGCGCGGTGTTTAAAAAAATACGACGGCTAACAAACCGCCGGCAAACGTCGGTAAACCGACCGCCGGTAGACCGTTGGTTAAATAGACGGCGGCGTCACCAGCCGGAAAATCGCCGGCCTAAAATCCGGTTGAAACGGCGGTCGGAACCGTCCGAAAACCGCGGCTTCATAAACCGCCGGTGATAGTTTCCTACGCGATAATTTTTCCGGGGCACAAACCCGCGTAAAGCGCCGGGTAAGAACCACCACGCGGTTAATCAAGTTACTCCATTAAAAAAACCTCAGGCAATCGTGCTTAAATCTTATAAGTTTTCCACAACTCCACCAACTTCTTCAAACACTTAACAAACATCAAAACCACCCCTTTTTCAACACTACGTTTTTCCCAAACACCAAACTTACCTCACCTTATCCCTTTATATTATACGAGATCACATCCTACACCTGTGTTTATGTTAAATTGAAACTTAATTCACACACTCACTCGCTCACACTCTACGTCCTATATGTGTGTGTGTACCCAAGTACTTATGGTTGTTCCCCCTCACAAACCCCCCTCCAATCTCTCACGCTCTCTCAGATATAGATAGAGATATAGAGATTGTCCCCTCCCCTCCTATACCTCATCCAAACCAAATCTTAAACAGTAACATCCATCATATATGTAGTAGTATATGTGACAACATGAGATATCAGAGCATCGAGTGTTAAATAGATCACTGGCTGTCCGCTCACCACAGGATCTCAGTCCCGTATCCCTATACCGTATCTTACACACATAGCACATAACCTCGCTCTCACTCATCGCACTGCACAAGTCGCCGTTATATTTGTACTCTCAACTACTAATCTATAACGTCTGTGTTGCGTAGGTAATAGAGACAGAGTGACAGAGTAATTCATGTGATTGAGTATCATACAAACTCATCGTAAATCTAAGCCTAGTGATGTGTGAGTGTGATGACTGTTAGTAGACGGTCTCAATATATAGCAACTATCTCAGTGTCAAATAGATCCATGTCACCAAGAATTGATCCGTCGACCATATAGGAACAGAACCACGTCTCTATCTAGTGTACACTCCAGAGAGGCCATCAGCTTGTAAGATCCTAGACACTGCACACCGAGAGAGCAA